>OV884057.1:224690665-225295129 GCA_930367215.1 Pollenia angustigena | reverse complement strand
ATTTCTTTGCACAATTGTGCACACCAATACTTACACATATTTTTATGCTCTTCAATTCAGTCGTCGATGTGACTTCGACACGTGTACATGTCTAGCGGATGCTATATTATTTGGTTTCAGCTAACACTCAAAAAATATTGTGCGGTCAAAAATGCTTTTGGTAACATCCAGTGCCTTGCGTGCAATTTTTATTTAGAGTTTAAATTTTAAGACTTAAATGTAGAATAATATAACATTTCATAAGTTTATATGCAAAGCAAAGAACTTTGTAAAATGGTAATTATTTGAGATTTAAAATTAATTTTTAATATTTCAGATAAAAATGCGTTAACCGATATATTATTAAGAAAAAAATATTGTATTCTATTAATTTTCAAATAATATCTACATTGTTTTGCATTAAAGCTAACGATATGTGTTTTGTTTGTGAAAAAAATTCTTTGATGGCTGTAACAGGGTCCCTTTTTCTTTCGTTAAAAAGACGTACCTAAATGCAGAAATTATTAAGAAAAAAAATAGCTACAAGAATTTGTTGGTATTTTGTGCTTGTAAAAATATTTTTGTTTCTGTACCAATCGGGTCGGTGGGGTTTTTTTTTGAAAACACTTTTCTTAAGTAAGTAAAAATATTTAAAAAACAAGTTAAAAAAGTTTTGTTTTGCTACAATTTATGTGTAATCCTATACAGATAAAAGCAAATGTGACAGCAGGTTCTAATTTTTTCCCAAATTAAAACTGGTGATTTTTCCAATTTTCCAAAAACTTCACTAGTTTATAGAAATCTCGAAATCGACAAAAGATATGAATATGCCAAAATATATGAAATACTTTTCAATCATTTTCAAGACAGGTTTCAAGATTTTGTAATTTTACAACCGCTATTAGATCTTTTCGAATACCCCTTTCGTTGCGATGTAAGCAACTTCGAATTTGATATTCAATAAGAACTAATCATACTACGAAGCGAAGAAAATGCTCTAGACGAAAATAATATTGAAGAGTTCTGGAAAGATTTGGATGGCGAGTTCTATCCTGAACTGAAAAAAGAAATTCAATTAAGTGCCTCTCTTTATTCGGCACTACTTACCTATGCGAACAAATTTTTTCGGATTTAAAATTTGTTTGTTCCAAGCAACGTAAATTAAATTAAGTTCATCCCATTTGAAAAGCATTCTGCTATTACGAAACTGCCATAAAAGTATAAATTTAGAAGATTTTATTTTATAAGTTGTATAACACAAGGGAACAAAATTAAACATTTTTTGTGTTGCTAGAAAATGTGTAGCAGTTCTTTACCAATTCAATGTCGCTGATTTTAAAACTGCCCTTTTTTCTATCAGCTGTGATTTGACTGCAATATTTATTTTTTATGAATTTTTAAAACATAAAAATCTTTAATTTTTTTAAAATTGTTTGATAAGATATTTGACACTGATTTAGAGTCAAATAAAAAAAAGGGCAGTTTTAAAATCAGCGACATTGAATTGGTAAAGAATTGCTAAAAATTTTTTATCAACACAAAAAATGTTTAATATTGTAACTTTGTGTTCAACTTATAAAATATATTACTAACATTTTATTTCGACTGTAAATGAATGCATTCTCTCAATTTTTTTACTTTCTGGTACTCACTAATATACAACCAAAAAATTTTTGGAAATGCCTGGTCTATAACACGGAATTCCATTTCTTTGCCCAATTGTGTGTGCCACTACTAACATATTTTATGCTCATCAATTTAGTCGTCGATGTGACTTCGACAAGTGTACATGTCTAGCTAGAGCTGCAAAACTATCGATAGTCGGCCCAATCGATAGTTTCGATAGCTAGCTTAAAAACTATCGATAGTATCGAAAAGTTTCTATGTGCCACTTCTGTGGAGACGGTATACTATAGTCATTGAAGGTGGTAAAAATTTAAAAAGTTTTAAAACTTGATGTACAGAAAACCTTTTTCAGGTATAAAGACCAGCATATTCACTTTAAATTTCAGTGTTATCTATAGTTTATAATTAATAAAAACTTTATATAGATATAGAGACCGTTAATTGTTATCAGGTTTGTCAGTTCTTTTAACCTTCGATGTCAACAAAATTCAACTTAAGTCTAGAAACTTAAAAGGTTATTTAGTAACCCTTGCGTTGAAAATTTATTCATAAAAAATTTTTTAAATTTTCAAAAATTTGTGTACAAATTTTTCAAGGAAGCAGAATAAAGTCTTTTTCAAAATAACCCCATTAATTTTTAAGACTTTACGCAAGGCGAATTCATGTAAACGGTGGTGTCGATACTACAACAATTAACAACACCAAAAACACAACAATGTATGTTGTTGCTGCTTTCGTTGGCCGATAAGTCAAAAACACAAGTAACTTTTGACATTGCTCTCTCTAATTTAAAAAAAAAGTAGCACAGCTGTGCTTTCAACGCCACCTGAAAAATGAATTCGCCTTGACTTTTCGTTAAGAAAAAAGACAAACAGGTAAAAAATAGCCACATTTAGCGAGAAAATATCACGCTGGCTAATATAATTTTTTTTAAAACTTAAACTAATTTTAGCTAAATCAACAAGCTTACACTCTTTGAATTAATTTGGTTTATATAAGGTAGGTACGATTAACATTATGTTAGTATGTAAATTAGTACACAATTCTGAGGCAAAAAGAAAAAAGTGGTATTTCCATTCTATTTTTTAAGTTTTAAAGGGGATTTTTTGAAAATTTAGTCTATTCGAATATAATAATCACTTATCTGCGGTTATATTTTTTTAAAAGTTTTTGTTCCTAAACATTCCTTATGACACATATCGGAAGTAAACTTAAGTTTTTATTCCAAATATTATTACATATTGATAAAAGATATGAACGCTAGGAGTAATTTTTATATAACTTCCTGAAAAGTATTTAATAGAAAATAATTAAAACTTTACCCGTGTGTTATTTTGATTAAGAAGATCTCAAGGGTACCATTGTTTCAAGTTGTATTTGCATGTGCATTTTTAAATATGAAGATTTAAAAATTAACTCGAATTTAGGTTAAGTCAACTTAAGTACTTTTTGCTTTTGCTTTTTTCCAAAGATCTAAGAAAGTTTATGCACTGCTTAAAACTTGCATCGAATGAGTTGTTAAAAATGTTCCAATCAACTTTGCAGTTGCTTTTAAAATTTTCCGATAGTATCGATAGTGATAAAAACTATCGATAGTCCGCCAAAAATAAAACTATCGATACTATCGATAGTACTATCGATACTATCGATTGTTTTGCAGCTCTATGTCTAGCGGATGCTATGTTATTTTGTTTCATCTTCAATTTGGGTGAAGAACTGCAGGGCACTAAAAGGTGGGAATTGATCTTCACTTGAGTTTGGAATTATAACCACTCAGATGAGTGATTATAATTATGAGAGGGTGGGTAAAAGAAATAATAAAAAAAGAGTAAAGTGGTAAGGGATTTCTTTTAACCAATGTAATTTTATGATCAGCAAGTGAGTGTTTTTACCTTTGAGGTTTGGGTTTCCTTTCCAAAGTAGTAAATGAAAATCACTAGGGTAAGTTTGTATGTTTAGTGTAGGTATTTATTGTAGTTATAATGTAGGAATTTATGCAAGTAAGTATTTTATTCCAAAATAAACCATTTTAATTTAACTTTAGGTTTGTAGTTTAAGTAACAATAGATTTAAGTATAGATTTTAAGTTTAATGTAAGAAGTTTTATTACGACTGTTAGCTACTGTTGCTAAGGCAAAAGTGAAAGATAAAAAAATGACTATTTTTAGACTTTAGGAATCTGTCGGCTTACAGATAGCCGAATCCAACTGGAATTACTCCGAATTCTTATTAGGGTTTACAAATGTATGTTACGTTACGACTTAATGCCATCTATACTTCACTGCTGGCACTACAATAATATAATTTACTTGATTGTAACTTACAAAATAATTTACATATTACCTCAAATGATTTCAATTATTTTTAATTATACTTTACAGGTTTTTTTCTGGCTTCACATAATTATTTTCCTTTTAAATTCAGTAATTCTTACTTTACTTCAATTCAAATTTAATTTAATTCTTAATTCCTAATTAAATACGTTACATTTTTTTAAATTAAATTCAATTCATAAATATTCATGACATGTTACGTTCATATTTATATGCTCTAAACGTTAGTTTAGACAAAGACATTTTGCTCATTATACCTATTATTTGTATCTTTATTTTGCAATTAATTGAATTTAGCTTTTCATTTCTTTTTTACTTTTAATTAAATATTTTAAAATATATTTTTGTAACTTTTGAATAAAATAATTTAAAATTAAAACATTGTATTAAAATATCTTGCATCTTCATTTGTTTTTTTGCTCAATACAAATTTACTAGTCATACCTAATAATAAAAAAATAAGATAATTCATATCACCTTTTTTGTTACTGTTGTTTGGTGTGATTCGTTTTATTCGTTTGATTCTTGCAGTTCGTTTGATTCGTTGTTTTGTGGAGTATATTCCGTGCTCTTTACACTTCATATTTGGTCGTTTATAACACACAAATTTAAATTCATTTGCATTTGTGTGTTTATATTCTTTTCGTGCTTTATGTGTTTTTCACAATACAGAGTTTGATTCGTTAGCAAAATGCAATCGACAATCATTAGTTGAAAAACAAACGAATGATTTGAAACGGCATTCAAATGCATTCGTGCAGGGCTTTAGTATGCATGTACTTATGTGTGCTAGTTGACTGTTATTTGTACACTCATAAAATTATTACAGTAACTGATTGTAGGTTATTAAATTCGTTTTCCGTACTGTTAAAATTGAATAAAAATATAGTTATTTTACGAATAAATTTATTATTCAACATTTATGTTTGTTATTAAAAAAACAAACTACCAAAAAATAATGTTTTCCGTATTTTTTTTTGTTAATTTGTTTGATTTTTATCGGTTAAAATATATTTTTTAAATGTAAAAACTATTAAATTTTAACGAATATGATGTTCAATAAATAAAAAACTTAGAAATTACTGAAAAAATCATTTGTTTTAAATGAAATGTAAATGATCCGTTTTTTAAATGAATTTTAATTTGTTTCAAATGAATTTTCGTTTGAATTTAACTACATAATATTTTGAGTGTAGACTAAGCATTAACAATTTCTAGTCCTTTGTCTAGGAGCGATTTTTTCCATTCATATAACTGTCTGTTTAACTTACACATCCTCACCTAACTTTGTAAAACAAATATATTTTATTTTCAAAAACTACCAAAAATGTTCGGCTGGAATTCATAAAAAATAAATAAGAGTTCTATGGTTCACAGAAAACAATTTTGCGCCAGTAAAAGCATTAATCAAACATTAAATCAGTTATAATTAAAAATTTAATCAAGTGAATTAAACTTTTAATCAAGTGAATTAAACATTTAATTGATATTATTAATTTGTTTACTGGTGCAAATTAATATTGTCAATAAAAACGTTTTATACACTTGATTAAAAGTTTAATTCACTTGATTAAACTTTAAATTAACTTGATTAAATTTTTAATTAAAACTGTGTTTATTTTTGATTAATGCTTTTACTGGCGCAAAATTTTTTTCTGTGTTGGCTATACCAAATACCACATACCCTTCACCTTGCTGCCATAAAAACAAAATGTGCCATGTCCACTTTTCCAATCTGGCTCACATTTTGTCGGGTTTTGTGTATTGTTCCTAATTTGATAACGTTCACTCTTATCGTGCTTCCGATATACAGAAATTTATAATGTTCTTGTATGGGTAGTGACACGCCTGCTTTTCCACTCCCGCCCATTTTTTTAAGAGAGAGGCTGCTATTGATAAACAAGATGCTTGTACCTGATTTAGAAACTTTAGCTATTGCCGCTCTTTAGATATATACAAACAAAAACTAAAGAACAGCAACAAACCAAGGAATTTATGGAAGTTAGAGGCAATCGTATTGTTTTGCTCACATCTCAGCCATTCATGGACCGATCTGGCTAAATTGCAATGGCAATATTTCCCATAATTTCTGGGGTCTTCGGAAAGCCCATTTCAACATACACACTGACAGAAAAATCCGCTACTCGTAAGGACCCAGAATATTTTACTTTATATGCTCTAAGATTAATATTGCAGAAATTGCAAACGAAATGACAAACTTATATATACCATATTCCCAGTAAAAACTTCGCCTACAAAATAATGTGTTGAGTAATCAGAAAAACATAAGAGCACTACTTACAATTCTACTGAAAGAACCAATGAATTTTACAAGGCATGTCCCAAAAAGAACGCATTCAAAAGTAAGTCATTATTTATTTTGCCTGCACACATCCAGAAAAAAGTAGTTATAGAAGTTGTTGTAGATGTAGTTATAGAACAAAGCTACAAAATAATGAGTTAAAGAAGCTATTCATTTTGAAAAAGTAGGCGAAGTTTTTACTGGGTTACCTTCGGTGAAGGGTTTACAAATGTTAAACAAATACTTGGCGATGCCACAAGTATTTCACACAGAGATGGAAAAACAGACAGAACAAAAACTTTTAATAATAGAAAATTTTCATTGAGATTTTAGTGCTTGTTTTTTTTGAACAAAAGAAAATGTTTTGTATATATATACAAATATGCACCATATTATGTTATTTTTTTTGAATTCTACAAAATTTTGGCAGTGTTTTTCTTTTTCTGATTTCAGTTTTTTGTTACAACCACCGCCATACAATGAGACAAGGACTTTTTGTAAAAAAAAATGGTTTGTATGGGTGTTTGAAAGTACTCTTTTATTAAGCATTTATTTTTCTCCTCTTCTTCTTTTTTGTGTGTTCAACATAAAATCACTGTTTTGTTACTGGCAGCACCAGCAGCAGTATTTATTTCTCTTCGGTTGCTTTAATTTTTTCAGTTTTCGTTTTATTTGTTACTATTGTTGGTTTTGGTAAAAAATTTAATAAATTCGTTGGATTGTTTTCGTTTTCATTCTCTTCGTAAGCGATTTATTTTGCATACCGCAGTGCGTAAAATTGCAATCATTGTAGTATCCTGCCCATACAAAAGAGGGTTTTTAAACTGAAAAACCAACAAAATATTAATATTTCTTTGGTTTATTTTGATAAAATTTATGATAAATCAGTTGCTTTTCTAAGAAATATTTTTATTGCACTAAGAATTTATTTTCTTTGAATTTGGTCTACTAAAGAGCAATAAAAACATTTATTTTTGAAATGTATGTATGTAAATGCAGTTAATGCAGTTTTTCTTTCAGATTTTTTTAAACGTTGGCTTTATTAAAATTTTAATTATAGTTTAAAAAATTGTCACATTATGTGTTAAAGATTATTTAATGCAAATGGTGTCATTGTTTGCTTCGACCTGACGTGCTCTTTCCAGGACCTTTCCTATAACTTTTCTTAGAGTTTCAGCTCCCAGCGCCTTTACTTCTGGTATATTAGCCTTAAGCTTCTTAATCATGCGCCTGAAATCGGGCGAATGCCGATTCACCATGCCACCATACTATGAATCTGACTGGGTGCATTTGATGTTCATCACCATAGGGGAATGGGAACTTACACCAAACGTAATCACGTAACAGTTCTAAAGTGGTAGGGCCAGTTATAGTTCTAACTCTTTATTTGAAGGGGACTTATCACTTTAACATGGCGATGTCCTAGGAGCGGGTTAATTTTCACCTTTTTGACACTTTGTAACAAGTCGTTTTAATCACTTAAATGGACACATTCAATTTAAATTTAAATAGTGTCTGTAAATATGATAGACTTCCTTCATATTAAGTAATAGAGCAAGAGAAAGTAATAGCCACTACCCGCAAAAGATCCAGAGACATATACTTTTGTGTCAATTACCTTTCCTCTGGAGTAACTACATTTTAAACACATTATCACATAATATTTCCTCAATACTTCAACCGAGCAGTATTCACATTATTTTTGATTTGCACGAGACAGCCCTTTGATACCGAAATTCTAAACCGGTTAATCGGTAAATTGCTTGAGTGCTAGGTGTATTTCGGAAATCAAAGCAATTTCGGTATTATCTTTGTGTCTGGATAATCAAATTCTGACTTTAAAAATATAATTGAACAACTTTGTTCTTTCGTTATGTGCTTAGTCTTTATAAATTTCCCAAGTTTTTCAAAGTCAATTCTGAAAAAAGTCGAAAAGAAAACCAAAAATATATTCACTAATTAAATAATAACGTTGCCACCCTGTACATTAATTTCTCTAGTCTTTTGGCATGTTTTAAATATTTAAAACAAAAACAAAATATCAAAATTCGTTTCCGTTTTTGTTTTAAATGTTGGTTAAACGAGTCACTTTTGCGCTCGAGTTCCAAAAACAGGCAAACAAACAAATCTTTTTGCTTTAGCATACTTTATATAAGAAATCTTTTTCAGGAATAACTATTCGAAAGAAAAAAAAATTTGTGGGGATTCTTAATAAAAGAAGATTGTTTTCCCAAAAAATAAACATTTCATAAAATAAAACTATTTTAAAGAATTTGCTTTATAAAAATCATTTTAAAAAAGTTTATATTTTATGCTTATAAAAAAATCACTTTTCTTCCTAGCATTTAATAAAACACTTTAAAAAAGTTATAATTTTAAAACTGTGCATTTTCGCCAAGTACTTTTTTTATCAGCACCACAATAGTGGAAAGGGCATTTATGCATTACTGATGTTTGTAAAACCTTAAAATATTGGTTATAGAGAAAACTTAGTATGTATACCGAACTACTCATAATCATTTTCTGAGTCAATCTTACGACGTCCTTCTGGCAGGCTGGCTGTCTGTATATGTAAACCTTGTGCGTAAAGTACGGGTTGCAATTTATATATAATATCAAAATATATTATCATTGAAAAACATTTTTTTATTCTTGTCATGCACGCAGGAAAACGTTATTCAGCGAATCCACCTGCCGCGTTCTACTGGAGGAAAAACCCCTAAGCACGGCCGCAAGCCGCCACGCAGAAAAACTTTAGTATGCGAAGCCAGATTTCAATACTTAACTTTAGTGTCTCCGGAACTGATATGAGAGATAAAGCCATTTTCTAAAATAGCTAATGTGAGCTTAGGCCATGATGGCTTTATCTCCCATTCAAATGAAAAAATGCCATTCCCATTCAAATGAAAAAATGCATACTGATTGAGAGATAAAGTCATCATGGCCTTATCTCACATGGTATTAAAGCACCCCCCCAAAAATGTTCGGCACAAAGAACTTTTACATGAATCTTAACCTCATTCCATAATTTTGTTTAGGGTCCCAATAGGGTGTAGGGTATCATAGGTCGGATTTGACCGACTATACTTTCTAACTTGCTTTGGAATAAAAATTTTTTTGGTTTTAAAATCTTGTATATAATTGCATGGCATTTATTTTTGAAATATGATATCCGGCATATGACCCCCGCGGCCACGAGTTCCATGGTCCATTCGATCAGTCCAATTGTTGACTTCTTTTTCCAATAAATCTGGCCATATGGCGTTAAATGCCACGATGGAGTGGGCCAGTGCACAGGACCACTTCTTGAAATAAAGTTGGCTCCAAATTTTTGTCGCAATTAATCGAATGTTAAGCGCACTGTATGGAAAGTTGCACCTTGTTGGTACCAAACGTCTACGATGTTAAGCAGATAATTTTTTGTTAACCAAAATTCAGTCAGTATTGCTCAATAGCGCTCGCCATTCTCCGTAAAATTAGCTCCTTGCTCTTTTTGAAAAACCGTGTAACCCTCTATTAACTTCGCGAACAGATTTATTTTTCCAAATTTCATTTTCACAATTTGGAAGCGATGTTCCAGCGTTAAATCATTCATGATAATTTGCCAAACCTTACTGAAGACAAATGCCAACACAGTTTAACACCCTCAGCTGTCAAACCATAATTCAAATTTTTCAGTATAGCCAAAAAACCATTCTTAATCAAACCATGGGCTATTGAACTTTTTTAACTTTGTTATTACGTAAAAAATATGAATTGGTCCATTTTTTTCAGAAATTTTAAGAACCATATAACGAGCGTTTAATATCAAAAATCGACATACGCGCTTACTCATGAAAACCACAGAGTTATCGATATCGAAATTTTAATGCAGCTAAAAAAAAACACCCGGGTACATATAAAAAGTGCAATATTACAAAATCAAAATGTAAATCAAACAAACAGAGGTAATATAAAAAAGGAAAACATACGTTCTTCTCATAACTCAAATCTGTTCGCAAAAAGATTATATTACCATTTCAAGAAACAATAAAGGAAAACAAGCATATGTGCGAAATGTCTGAAGGAAATCCTTTGAGTATAACTTTTACTATGAAATTGTACAGGTAATGTAGTATGAATATGGTTTTTATTACGGATATAAAGTATAAAAAATATCTTTGTAAAAAAATATACAAAAATTGTGAAAGAAATTGCATAAGGGTGGTACCAATTTTCTTTTTTCAAATTTAGAAGTATATGAAATAAAAAGAATCTTTGCTGAAAAATCAGTTGCTTATTTCTGCATTAACATTCGTTAATAAGTTTAATCAAAGACAACGCAATTCAGATCTTAAAAATCGGCAAAGTGATTCCTCCCTAATATTTTAACAGATACAATATTCTTAAAATACATTTTTAAATTGTAAGTAAATTTGCAATGGGATTCGGTTGCTCTTTTAGAACTATTGTAGGCCTCATAAAGTAATAATAAAAATTAAAGCATTTAGCATGCTTTTAGAATGTTAATTGTCTTATAAATTGAAATATAAAAAGACAAAATTTAATTTTAGCATATACAAATCCCTGCGAGGATGCTGTAAAAATTTTGCTGCAATAAAACTTGCTAATTAAATATTAATTTTTCTCTAATAGAATGAAAACCTTTATATTATGGGAAGATGTTAAAAAAAATTTAAAATTAAAACTTTTATACAAGTTTTGCATATTGAGCTATATTCAGTATATTTAGTACAATAACTGGTTCATCAAGTGTGTTAAAAACAAGTAGTTGGTCAAGGCCGACCACATCAAGATAACGCCACACTTTTTACAGGCAAATTTTCGAGAGTGAACCATATTTCGAACTCATATGCGATAATAGACCCGCAAGAGCAAAATTATGTTATGAGGTTAAATTCATATAATAGGTTGTTTGTTTAATTGAGATTTGATTTTCGTAAAGCGATTTTAAAGAGGGGACTTATATGGGACATATGGTCAATACTAGAACTACGAGCACAAAATTTTGTCATGAATAAGAAGTTTTTATAAAAGTTATCGTCGCAATTAACACAACGGGAACTAATTAATAACACAACGGGAACTAATTAATAACATAACGGGAACTAATTAATGGACCCACGTAGACCGTTCATAGTCTCAAGCCTTTAAAGGATGCCGGACCCATAACCTCTAACTAAAGACAAAATGCGCAAATAAATAAGATTTAACAATTTTTTTTCACACCCGTAAGTCCCAACATTTTAAAATGCACCAAGACACGGAAAATATTTTTACCTGGAATTTAACTAAATCGATCCAAATTATAGAAGTTAAATTGTAAATTAAAATTTTGTTTTCGAAAAAGTACCAAAAATAAGTTGAATTTTGTTCCCTTATCATCCCGAATTTCAACAAAGAACCTAACCCAATTTTATTCCTATCTTTAATTCTTAAGAAGATTAATTAGGTAAATAAGTACTAAGCTTAGATGTTTACTTCTTTTACCCTTTTTTAACTTCTTAGTGTATCAGTTTATCAAAATAGGTACCTGTGTTCCGAATTTCAAGAGGCTTGAATTTTAGGGACTTTAGCCGTTTGATGAGTCAGTCAGTGAGTTATTGATTGAATAAGTCAGGCTTGTAATTAAATAAATGGACGTTTGTGGAAAAAAGGCAAGAGTGCTTAAGTCGCCTTAAGCAACATTTTTGGGTATGTCACCTTTGCAATCTTCATGTTTAAAAATACACATGGCCAAAGTTTCAACTATTTTATACGATTTTTTGGTAAATATACCAAAATTACGATTTGCTTATTTTTTTCAATGTGCACTTACATTTTGGAATGAATGTTTAGAAAGAATGCTTAGAAGGAATGTTAAGAAATAAAAACAAGTATCTTTTAGTCAAAATGAAGTTTTTTTTTGTAAAAGAAAGAAAGTACCTTTTAATAAGAAGTATATTTTCGTAAAAAAGAATATTATTTGTAAAAAAAAGTATATGGTTGTAAAAAAGTGTGGTTTTTTTAAAAAAATATATTTTTAATCCAAATTTTTTCAATATTTTTAATCAGGCTTAAGTTCATCAAATTTAATTTTCATTAAATTATTTTTATGAAGAAAGGAATTTTACTATATGAAAATTATTTAAAATTGTTATTGATAATCATTCATTCTTGACTGACCTGAGAAAAACAGAGGTAAAGGGAAAACATGTAAAATCGATTAAAAATGGATAATCATTCAAAAAAGCAAATTTCGATCTACCAAAGGTTTAAATACAATTTGGTTCGAATCTCAGGTCAGTCATGAATGAATAATAATCAATAACAATTTGAAATAATTTTCATATTCTAAAAGTCCTTTATTCATAAAGATAATTTAATGAAAATTGAATTTGATGAACTTAAGCCTGATTAAAATCTTGAAAAACTTTGGATTCAAAACCATAAATAGTTTCAACAAAATTACCACAATACTAATTATTGTTAAAGCTAAGGCACGAGCTCCATGTGTACATTTGTCCTTCAAGTGATTCTGAAAAAGGTCAACAAGAAAAAGAAAGATAAACATGAAAAAACAAAAAATGTTCTTTGGACTTCAAGAAGAATTCTTGACAAAAAGAACGAAAAAACATGTAAAACCAATTAAAAATGGATAATCATTCAAAAAAGCAAATTTCGATCTACCAAAGGTTAAAATACAATTTGGTTTAAGGATTGATGTTTGACTATTGACGTCAGCAGTCGTCGATGGCTGCGAGTGTAAGACGGCAAATCCCTCTGAGGAGATCGAGTGGTAGCGATTGAAACATGTTAGGGTAACCAGCCGCCTGGGTTCGAATCTCAGGTCAGTCAAGAATGAATGATTATCAATAACAATTTGAATTAATTTTCATGTTGCAAAGTTCCTTTCTTCATAAAAATAATTTAATGAAAATTAAATTTGATCAAATATATTGAAAGAATTTGGATTAAAAACCATAAATAGTTCAACAAAATTACCACAATACTAATTAAATTATATTTTGTTTAAAAGTAATGTTTCTTAAAAAGAATATTTTTTATTATATTTTGTAAAAAAGTACCCTATTGTAATTGAGTACATTTTTGTAAATTTTTATACAAAAGTACCTTTTAATACATGTTGGGGTAACGAACGTCTTTACCTGGTGGAGGCTGGTTAACGTTGTCCGGGTACGATTGTGGCGCTGTAATGGGGCTTTAATTTGGTGGCGCAATCTGACGCAAAACCACTTGTTGAGGCAGGTCGGGAACAGCGAAACGCTAGGGCAGAATCCACCCTCCTGTGTTGTGGCCCAACGATACTTTCGTGGCTCTTTTTCAATAAATAAACCCGCACTTCTCACTTTCGGCTTTACTTTCGGGACTCTTTATGCAATTTCTATTTTTCAACCTTTTTCTTTTCTTCCTTTTGTTCCAAGACACACAATTAAAAAACACTTCTTTTCTTCCTTTTGGGTTTTTTTTGTTTTATTTGTATTTTTAATTTAACTTTTTAATTTTACTAAAAAACAATGACCGGCGTCTGGCTGGTTCGAGTTTTATTATCAGAGTAAAAAAGTTAATAAAAAAGGCAAATTCAGGTATCAAATGTCATATCATATGTGGTGTTGCCAGATGCCATTACCACATGTGATCCTGTTGCACACGATCAAAATACTGGGAACCATGAACACTCGGTTCCCACCAGCCAGACGCCAACATACACCCCGCCTTGCAACGGTGATGCAACATAATAAAGAACTACGATATAAAAATAGACTATAAATGACTGTATAAAGTGTAAAAAATAAAGAAATCAAATTAATAAGGAAGTTCAAATTTAATTCAGTGAAAAAAAAATTAAAAGAAAAGGCAGAAAGTTCAAAATTAACAAAAAATAAATTTAAAACCAATTAAAAATATCAAAAAATAACAATAATGAAAAAAAACTTAACAATATTATTCATATATAAAATATAACAGAAAAATGGGAATAGTTAACGATCGCCCCAGAGGGCACCAAAACGAGCCCAAGAGGGCAACAAAACAAAAGCCTCGTCCTTCACCGGCTCCACAGAACCCCTTCCCCGAAATATGCAACACCGAAGATGGTGTCTTGGGCGTACATAGAACCTGGTCTCCCCTTCGCTGGCCCAATGAAGATGCGGGAAGCCACGTCGGCCCCGAGGACTAGATAATACGACACGGGCAGGTGCCACTGCGGGTTAGCTTGGGACGCCTTATCTTCGACCCGCGGCACCTCTTTGACCCTTACTGCTGGGGAACTGCCATACCGGTACTCCTCTACCAACAACTCCACCTCGAACTGGTTTCTGTCGGCCGCCCCGTAGAACACTGTAATCTTCCCACGGCCTTGCACCAAGTTACACCCCAAGCCCTCGGCCTCGTCGCGCATGATAGACGATCGGGTTACTGTGGGGTCCAGCACTGCCCGCGACCAAAACACCTCACCGCCTGCCTGGCCTCGGATGCGCACATTGGCGGTCATTTTGAGCCATACTCGACCCTCGGGCATTGGGTGGAGCAAGCTGTGGTGCTTTTGCAGACATCGCCGGCAGCGGTCTATGCTCCCGCAGGCGTCATGAGTGTGAGAATGTGCCAGACAGTTGCGGCACAGCTGGTGTTGGGCCACGACCTGCAGCTTCTCCTCTGGCGGAAGCGTAACAAAGCGCGAGCACTGCCGCACAGCATGGAACCGCACGCACAGGGGGCAGCGGAAGTTGGGGTTGAAGGCCATGAAGAGCTGGAAGGAGACATTTATTAAAAAAAAAGATGAACGTTATAAGGAAAAGGAAATCTTTGTGTCGCCCCTTGGTAGGGCTACCAGTTTGTGTATGGACCGAGTGATTACGCCGCTTTGCGTTTTTAAATCCGCTACTCGCACCCTAGCGTCACTCCCGCGATAGACGCGAACAATGCGGCCTAGGCGCCACTCAGTGGGACAGCCTGGTTCACTTTTAAGAGCAACGAGATCGCCTTCTTTTAGGTCTAGCTGAGGGCGTTGCCACTTGTTGCGTTTATTTAGTTCCTTCAGGTACTCCTGCTTCCATCGGCGACAAAATTCTTGTTGTAAGGCCTTAACTTTACGCCACCGGTTAACAATGCTTAGGGGTGAAGACAGCTCTTCGGGTTCAGCAGGGGTAAGCATAGCTGTGCCTATCAAAAAGTGGCCTGGGGTAAGGGCCGACAAGTCTTCAGTATTTTCTGGCATCGGGCTTAGCGGACGCGAATTGAGGCACGCCTCTATTTTCGCCAAAACTGTTGAGAACTCCTCGAACGTAAATTTGAGTTGACCAGCTGACTTTTTAAGGTGCATTTTCATACTTTTTACCCCTGCTTCCCATAATCCTCCCATGTGAGGTGCTGCAGCAGGGATAAAGTGCCACGACAAGCGCTGGTGACCATAATTTTCGACAGCCGTGTCACGAAGCTCTTTTACGTGCTTGGCAAAGTCTGCGTCGATTTCTCTAGCGGCGCCAACGAAGTTTCTGCCGTTATCAGAATAAATGCAGCTTGGGCAACCACGACGGGCGACGAAGCGGGCCAAGGCTGCTAGAAAGGCAGGGGTAGACAAATCGCTTACAGCTTCAAGGTGAATCGCCTTTGTAGAGAAACAAACAAAAAGACACACGTAGCCTTTAGTGATTCTGCAGTATCTGCCAGTGAAACTTTTAATCTCAAACGGGCCAGCAAAATCAACGCCAGTATTCGTAAATGGGCGACAAATGGTAGTTCTTTCTGCGGGCAAAGCAGCCATTATTTGATTTTGAAGCTTTTTTCTGTGAAGAACACAGACTTTGCAATTGCGAACCACCGTCTTTATCAGATTTTTTGCCCGAATGATCCAACACTCTTGCCGGACTACGTTAAGGACTAGACGAGGGCCTCCGTGCAGGACTAGGGTGTGAACGAACTCCACATACAGCCGAGCCAATCTACTGCCATATGCCAAGATAATAGGGTGCCTTTCGTTGTAGGACAGGCAAGTGCTAGAGCTAAGTCGACTGTTAGATCGAATAATATCGTCTTTATCAACAAAAGGGGTAAGTGTTAACAGGGGGCTACGTGAATCAATTTTCTTATTTGCTTTAAGACAGCTGAACTCCCCTGAGAAGTAAATTTGTTGAGACAGGTAAAATAAGCGATTTCTCACGAGTTTCAACTCATTAGCCGAAATCTTCCCCGAGCCATAGTCGACCTTTTCACGCCTTTTTTTACTCGCCAGGGCAACAAATCGAAACATGTAGGCTATTACGTGATACGCCCTAGATAAACTAGAAAACCTGTCTAGAATATCTTCTTTATCAGCAGATCTAGCAACAAAAACTTGAGCTCCTTTCGACTCTTCTGCCGTCTCGAACTCCACTGCTCCTACGGGCCACGAAGACTGCTCTAAGTTGAGCCACTCAGGTCCGTGCCACCAGAGTCTATTATCTATTAAATCCGCAGGGATCAGCCCCCGGGTTGCTAGATCGGCAGGATTATCACCTGAAGCCACGTGACACCAGTTTTTATTCCCCACTTTTTCTAATATTGTAGCCACTCTATTTGCCACGAATGTTTTCCAGCTACAAGGTGGTTTTCTTAGCCACGCTAAGACTATTGTGGAATCGGACCACAAATAAAGGGGGGATTTGTTCACGTTAAAAGTAGGTACTACATTATCGACTAAATTTGCCAAAAGAACTGCTCCACATAACTCCAAACGAGGCAAAGACGGCTTCTTTATTGGGGCCACTTTCGTTTTACATGTGAGCAAACTTGATAAAACTTTATCTTCGAGCTGTACCCTTATATATATTGTAGCTGCATACGCCAACTCAGACGAGTCACAGAACCCGTGAAATTGAATAGTACAGCCAGGCGAATATTGAACCCAACGTGGCAACTTAATTTTTTCAATATCCGCATAATTCGTAACAAAATTCTGCCATTTCTGCAGAGCCACTGGTTTGATAGCCTCGTCCCACTCGATCTTATCAAGCCACATTTGCTGCATTATAATTTTTGCTGCAACTACCACCGGAGCCAACCAACCCGCTGGATCGTATAGCCGAGCAATGGTAGAAAGAACCTCCCTTTTAGTGTATGAAGCTTTTAGTGTTATCTGTTCCCTGGCAAAGAAAAACACATCTTCTGCCGCATTCCAGCGAATCCCTAACGTTTTTGTTGTGCTTTTTTCATCAAGCGACACAAAAGAGGAACTAAGCAGGTGATCATGGGGCAAATTTTTCAAAATTTCTTCAGAATTCGAGGTCCATTTTCTGAGCTCAAATCCCCCCATGTCCAGAATACCAATTAATTGTTCTCGTGCCACCAAAGCATCAGCAACTGAATGGGCACCAACTAGGGCATCGTCTACGTACATATTCTCTCGCAATATTCTAGCGCCTAACGGAAAACGTCGCTCTTCATCATTAGCCAACTGCAGAATGGTTCTAAGGGCCAAATATGGGGCACAATTTACGCCAAAAGTTACCGTTTTCAGTTGGTAATCAGCAATTTCCTCATTATCACTGCTACGAAAAACTATTTTTTGAAAGGGCCGATGTGTGGGAGTCACAAAAATCTGCCGGTACATTTTTGAAATGTCCGCATTAAATACAAACTGAAAAAATCGCCACCTTAAAATCAGATTAACTATTTCAGCTTGCAAAATAGGGCCAGTGTACAACAAATCATTTAAGCTTCTGCCATTTGCCGAAGGACTTGAGGCATTAAAAACTACCCTCAATTTCGTAGTTGTACTTTCAGGCTTAAAAACGCCATGATGGGGTAAATAATAACCAGGGTCACCTCTAGCATTTTCTGCTTTTTCCATATGCCCTAGGGTTAAATATTCTTTTAGGACCTCATCGTACTGGGCCTTACGCTCAGCATTGCGCATCAAAGATTTTTCATTTCTCAGAAATTGACAAACAGCTATATGCCTATTGGGACCAAGCGACAGCAAACTATATTTAAAGGGCAGACTCACAGTATATCTCCCTTCAGAGTCTCTAGTGGTAGTAGAACTATAAATCTCCTCACATTTTTTATCCTCATCTGATAAAATACGCCTTTGAGAAATCTCTTCTAACTCCCAAAACTTCGATAATTGGTCATCAATCGCTACTTTTGTCATATGAGACACTCTTACTATTCGAGGGGAAACTCTAGCAGGCGTTGGACCTGTAACTATCCAACCAAAAATGGTTTCTTGAGCCACTAACGATTCAAAAACACCATGCCTTACTCCACCACGAAGAATAGAAGGATACAGATCACCTCCTAACAACAAATCTACCTCACTGCTTTCATAAAACTTCGGATCAGCATAACATAATTTGGGCAACTCAATCTCTTTCTGAGGCAAAAATGAATGTGTTGGAATACTACCCGTTACTCGAGGGACAACAAGGGCCTGAATATTTAGAGCCACGTTCTGATCGAAAAGAGAAACAATAGTAAAAACTGCCATTTTCGAAGACGAACTAATTATCTCTCCGCCTAAACCTGAGACTTCTGCAGAAACTGGATTAGTTGGCAACTTTAATAATTTTTGTATCTTTTCTGAAACAAAACTTTCATCCGAACATGGATCTATCAGGGCACGAACTTTGTAACAGGAACCAAAACTTATAATGTTAACCCAGGCTGTGGCTAACATAACCTTTTTTGCAACAGAGGTATGATGTGACTGAACTACGCTAGAAGGGCCGGCAACATTAGTGGACTGTATTTGATTTTGCGTATTTTGACTCTGAGCTTGAGAATGAGTGTTTGCTTGGCTTTGATTATTATTGTTATTATTTCTTACTATTTCTCTATGTATTAAAGTATGGTGCTTTTTATTGCATTTAGAACAGCCATTAGGACTACTGCACTCTCCATACAAATGCCCCATAGTAAGACAATTAAAACAAAAACGAAATCTTTTTAACGTTGAAACACGATTTTTGTAATCCATGCTCAAAAATTTATTGCAAACGCTAATCTTGTGCTTCTCTTTACACAGTTTGCATGAGCTCGAGTCAACTTTTGTGTGATGTGCCTTAAACTGCTTAACTTTTGTAGAAATATTGTTATTATTTAAAGGGCCTGCTTGGGAACCACTGGCAGCTATATTGTTCGCTACTATAATGTCAGAAACACTTTCAAGGGCATGAAATCTATCGGTCAGAAAATTATTTAATTCTTCCCATTTGGGAACCTCTGTTTTATTTTTTACCGATTGCTCCCACAGATGCAAAGTATTTTCTGAGAGCCGAGAGGAACATTGAAAAACAAAAATCGGATCCCATGAGGCAATATCTACTTTATATAATTTTAGCACCGAAATACAATTATTAATTTCCCTTTGGAGCCTTTTTATTTCCGCAGCCGTTTCTCGTTGACATGGAGCCAAATTAAATAAAGTTTTTAGCTGACTATTTATTAAGACTCGTTTATTTTCATATTGAGATTTTAAATTTCCCCACGCAACTTCAAAATTTTCTGCCGTGAGGGCAATATTTCTATTTATATCACGGGCCTCACTATCTGTTTTTTGAAATAAATAAAACAATTTTTCCACTGGACTAAGTCTAGAATTATTTATGTAGATTGCCGTAAACATGTCCCTGAAGGTGGGCCACGATACGTAATCCCCATGAAAAACGCCAGTATCACAAGGAGGGACAGGTATAGAACACTGGTTGGGAACCACCGTTTTATTTTTTTGGCTCTCTTCTTCCACTACCTGCCTAGCCTTTGCCAAAATATTTATACATTTTACATATATTTTCCGCACCTGAGGATATTTTGTTTTAACCGCTACTAATTCTTTTTTATCCTCTATTGTGTCACCGGAACACTCTTCAAAAATTTTCTCAAACTTTTCCCATCTTTTGTCTACTTCTCTTTTTTCAAAATCCAACCCGTCTTTGGTATATGTTGAAAAGTCTTCCTTTTTCAACATAACCTCGAAATTTGTGAGCTCATCTGCTGCCCGTATAAATTTCTCAAAAGTAGACATTATCGTAATTTTTAATTGAACTACAGAACAACAAATAATCGAATTGTTTTATGTGTAAAAATATAAAACAAATAAAAATTCCCAGCAAAATTAATTTATAAAAAATTCACGCGCTGGCAACACTTTTCCTTTTATTTATGAAATAAAACAAAATTCATGCCAATTTGTTGTTGTATTTTTTCCTTTTATTTATAAATTCAAATAAATTAAAGCAAATTTTATTGGGCAACAAAAATAAAACACCAACAATTCGACGAGTAACGGGTAAAACCGGCGAGTAAAAAAAGATGGCTCTTAATTTTCGAGATCTTATTTTTGGCGCGACGTAACCTCACTTATTTGAGACACAATATGGCGCGACACAATATATATATAATTTTCAAATTCCACAGAGTACGTACCTTATAATAATTCTCTTCCCGGTCGAAGGACCAAAATGTTGGGGTAACGAACGTCTTTACCTGGTGGAGGCTGGTTAACGTTGTCCGGGTACGATTGTGGCGCTGTAATGGGGCTTTAATTTGGTGGCGCAATCTGACGCAAAACCACTTGTTGAGGCAGGTCGGGAACAGCGAAACGCTAGGGCAGAATCCACCCTCCTGTGTTGTGGCCCAACGATACTTTCGTGGCTCTTTTTCAATAAATAAACCCGCACTTCTCACTTTCGGCTTTACTTTCGGGACTCTTTATGCAATTTCTATTTTTCAACCTTTTTCTTTTCTTCCTTTTGTTCCAAGACACACAATTAAAAAACACTTCTTTTCTTCCTTTTGGGTTTTTTTTGTTTTATTTGTATTTTTAATTTAACTTTTTAATTTTACTAAAAAACAATGACCGGCGTCTGGCTGGTTCGAGTTTTATTATCAGAGTAAAAAAGTTAATAAAAAAGGCAAATTCAGGTATCAAATGTCATATCATATGTGGTGTTGCCAGATGCCATTACCACATGTGATCCTGTTGCACACGATCAAAATACTGGGAACCATGAACACTCGGTTCCCACCAGCCAGACGCCAACAATACAAAAGTACCTTTTTATACAAAAGTACCTTTTTATACAAAAGTACCTTTTTATACAAAAGTACCTTTTTATACAAAAGTACCTTTTTATACAAAAGTACCTTTTTATACAAAAGTACCTTTTTATACAAAAGTACCTTTTTATACAAAAGTACCTTTTTATACAAAAGTACCTTTTTATACAAAAGTACCTTTTTATACAAAAGTACCTTTTTATACAAAAGTACCTTTTTATACAAAAGTACCTTTTTATACAAAAGTACCTTTTTATACAAAAGTACCTTTTTATACAAAAGTACCTTTTTATACAAAAGTACCTTTTTATACAAAAGTACCTTTTCATACAAAAGTACCTTTTCATACAAAAGTACCTTTTTATACAAAAGTACCTTTTTATACAAAAGTACCTTTTCATACAAAAGTACCTTTTTATACAAAAGTACCTTTTTATACAAAAGTACCTTTTTATACAAAAGTACCTTTTTATACAAAAGTACCTCTTTATACAAAAGTACCTATTTATACAAAAGTACATTTTTGTACAAAAGTACCTTTTTATACAAAAGTACATTTTTATACAAAAGTACCTTTTTATACAAAAGTACCTTTTTATACAAAAGAACCTTTTTATACAAAAGTACCTTTTTATACAAAAGTACCTTTTTATACAAAAGTACCTTTTTATACAAAAGTACCTTTTTATACAAAAGTACCTTTTTATACAAAAGTACCTTTTTATACAAAAGTACCTTTTTATACAAAAGTACCTTTTTATACAAAAGTACCTTTTTATACTAAAGTACCTTTTTATACAAAAGCACCTTTTTATACAAAAGTACCTTTTTATACAAAAGTACCTTTTTATACAAAAGTACCTTTTTATACAAAAGTACCTTTTTTAACAAAAGTACCTTTTTGTACAAAAGTACCTTTTTATACAAAAGTACCTTCTTATACAAAAGTACCTTTTTATACAAAAGTTCCTTTTTATGCAAAAGTACCTTTTTATGCAAAACTACCTTTTTATACAAAAGTACCTTTTTATACAAAAGTACCTTTTTATACAAAAGTACCTTTTTATACAAAAGTACCTTATTATACAAAAGTACCTTTTTATACAAAAGTACCTTTTTATTCAAAAGTACCTTTTTATACAAAAGTACCTTTTTATACAAAAGTACCTTTTTATACAAAAGTACCTTTTTATACAAAAATACCTTTTTACACAAAAGTACCTTTTTATACAAAAGAATCTTTTTATACAAAAGTATATTTTTATACAAAAGTACCTTTTTATACAAAAGTACTTTTTGGTACATTTTTGTAAAAAAAAGTTAATTTTTGTAAAAGAAAGTATTTTTTTGTAAAAAAATATATATTTGTAAAAATATACCCTTTTAATAACATATAAAAAAAAGATCCTTCGCCAAAGCTTTTACCATTTAAAGTTAAAATCAAATAAACAATTATCTTTATTTAATAAAATTGCAGTATTTATTCACAAATAGATATTTTGTTGGACTTTTTATATCCATTAAATTTTCATTTATTTTTCCCCCCTTACGAAATTTTACTTTTTTTAAGTATTTACTTTCGATTCAAGATTTTTTATAAAAAAAAACTGAGTTAGAAACTTTAAATGCAACCTCTGAGAGAATGTAAAAGAGAATACAAAAGAAGTAGCTGTGGCAGCGGCAATATCAAAGAATAAAAAGAATATTGATAATCCTTAATGCATGATTTTGCCTTAAGCAAAACATATGTATACATGGAGTTCCAGTATCTATGATTTAAAATATCAAATGTATGTAAATTTTCTTTACTTATAAACGTAGAAATATTATAAAATCAATTTTCGTTTCACAACTTTTTTATTTTCTTCTTGAGAAGTTACCAATTTTGCATAAGTTTTAAGCAGTTTTGATTGTACACAAAGGGGAATTTAGACAGATGCGAAAGAGTAAATACATGGAGTGGCAGGAAATAATCAAAAATATTTCTATGAAGTAGAAAGAGTTGAGAAAATATTTATATATAGAATGACAATTTTTGTTATTCCTAATCCTAACCCTATTTCCCTTATTTTATGAATTAAAGTCTGAATCTACATATTAATTAATAATTCCTACCCTAAAAACTTTGCAAATTAGAAGAAAATTACCTTCATGAGCAACCTTGAACATTTTGTCATTAAAATGGTTTATATTTTAACTTAATTCCATCCTTTTAAAAACAAAGATCCACAGGCATTCTTTTTTATTACCTTTGTGACACACTTTACTATTTTTCATTCTTTTATTATAATAAATGGCTAAATTATAATTTTGGTTCTCACCCAAAAAAAAGAAGAATAAAAAATTAAATAGTAAATTTAAGTCGCTTATCATTTAAATGCCATATATGACTTAATTTAACAAACATATTTCACTTTTATTCAACCTCCTATAGTTTATAAATTACCCTTACTAATGTAAATTTCTCCTCTTTTTATCACTTTTTGAAGCTAAGTGTAAGGTGTTAAAATTTGTAAGTGGCAGCAAACCCTCAAGTACGTATAGAGAACAGTGGGTTTGTTTGTAAAATAGTAAAAACAAAACTCGTTTTCGGTAAATCCGTTTAAAGTTTTTGATTTAAAATAAGTCTCCGACTATAACCGTTATTTATACACTATTCTAAAGTGTTGGGTGCGGTAGAAATATGGAAAACACAAACGCTTATAGTGTTTGTGTCATTGCAGAAGAAATTTCGAAAGCAAGTTGTTTTTGTTTTAATTTGGCTTTTTCTTAACCTACCTACAACTAAAATTAATATTGGACGACTTCCAACCAATTGTAGTGGGGAATGTAAAAAAAAGATAAACTCAGTGTTTATTGTTGTTGTCTTTGTTAAAGCTTTGATATGGTTACAAGTAAGGCTTTTGCTTATAAGTAATTCTTATTCGCTTAACAGTTTTACTTGTTTAATATCTTTGGCTTTTGTAAAATCTTTGGATGAAGTTTCCTGATGATCTGGCCTAAGCAACCAGTGAAATGCATATAGGAATAGCTTATCCCTTCAACAATAACTTTCAGTGTTTTTATCAAAAAAAAATTTTGATCTATTTAGAATTAAATACTTAGAATTTTGATTACCTACTTACTGTGCTTTTACCAACAACAAAAAAAAATTTACCCAGCGGCAACCAGAATGATTAAAGCGGCTTAATAGAAGGCCTTATTTAGCAGATACAAGCCCTCAACCTTTTTACTTTTTACACAGGTTGTTATTGGCAGCAAGTCCTTCCACACGCCCTTTAATAACAACTTCGTTCCCATCCCAAAGAAGGGAATAGTGAAAGTCACTACAAAAAACAATAAAACTGAACAGCTGCCTTTCTCCCTTCTTAAAAAAAGAGAAGCGAATGTGTAAGTAAGGTCTTTCAAAAAGTTATGTATACCTTCTAGAAGGCATTCTTCTGAAGACAGGATATCATACGAAGCCTTCAAAATGGCTTGCCACTTTCCGTCCTTTCAATATTGTTAGCTGGGTATGAATTCGAAAAAAAAACTTACTCATACATACATTCATAAAATTTGCATAATTTACTTAGATGACTTCACCGTTTTCAAATAACACCACCAACATAATCAACATGACACTACTACTACGACCAATTCTACCTCAGCACTAAGTAGACAGGAAAAATACGTAAAATTTGGTAAAAATCAAGCTGAGGAATAAAACGTATTGAAAAAGTCTACATACACGAACATATGAAAGCAGTGTGTATGGATAATTTTGAAAAAATGCAAATCATCTGAGCTAAAAATACACACAAATACATAGATACCTAAACACTTGTACCCAGCGGGAAAACTCAGAAGACCTTCTTACTTCAGGCCTTTTTAAAGGCCTGCTTAAAAATTTTTTTGATTTATTTACTATTCTTACGTAACTGCAAAAGAATGCCTTATAGAAGGCCTCCACACTCGCTGCTATGAAAAGCGAGAAAAGAAGGAGTAACATTTTTTGTTTTGTTTTTTTGCACAAGCAAAAGCAAAAGAATTCAGATCCCTTTAAAAAAACAAAGTAACAAATTAGGTGCATATTAAAATACAAAATAAAAACAATAATGTAAATAATTTTAGTTGAGTTTTTTCCATTAAGGAAGATAGGTACTTGTGCTTAAAAGTTTTTTTTTATTATAAACTTTTATTTGCAATCTATTTTACAATATTTAGCAAATTTGATTATTCCAATACAAAAATAGGTATCACATGTTTTATTAAACTACAATAAGTTTAATAAAATATATAAACATACGTTTGTAAAATAGGTATACATACCTATATAAAAAGTTAAATAACAAAATAACCTTTTTGCTAAAGCCTTTTGACAGTCATTCTCTGGAAAGCCTTCTAAGAGCCATTTATTTGAAGGCCTCTAAGAAGCTCTGGGGAAGAAAGGAAAGCGGAAGGCCTTCTCCGCAATGACAACGCGTGTAAAAAAGATATGAGTATGGAATGGAGCGAGAAGGTCTTGTTTATCCAAAAGAAGGGGTACAGAGGCCTTCTGAAAGGCCTCCGTACTCCTTCTTTTTCCCGCTGGGTATTTGCTAGAAACCAATACAAGCCCAAGTGCAAAAAAGTAAAAATATATTTTCTAAGTCTTTTTAAGGTTATTATAAAGATACAGAGAAATCTTAACAAAAAAAGTGTGAATAAAAGTATTTGTTTACATTTGTCTTTTTTTTTTTTTTTTTTGGTTAAGTCTGCTTTTCTTTTGCGAGGCATTTTTATTTATGCCTCCATTGCCACAAAAGACAAAATCCTTAATTTGAGTTGTTAAAAAAAGTAAAAAAACACACAAAGATATACATCTTTATGGAAACTTTAAAAAAACACGCAAAGATTAATATCTTTATGGAAATTTTAGCCATTTATTGCTGCAGCGTTTTTGTTTGAAAAATTTACAAAGTTTAGCTGAAACAGGAATTTGTGGTTTAACATGTGTCACTTAGTGGCGAGTGGTTTTAAGGAACTTCTTTTTTTATTTCAATTACATCCTTCTTAAAATCACGAAGGTGTAAGTGATGAGGGTTTAGTTGAAAGTATAGAAATTTGCTTATAATTAATTTATAGATGTTAAAAATAGAAGAATTTAAAGTAAAATATGGAAAAGCTAAGGAAATCCTTCAAAAAACGCCGCAAATTTAAGATTAAGCTTGTGGAAATTAGATACTAATTCTTGTATCAACCTAAAAATATGCTGAGAATTTTTACAAAAATAAAAAAATTTACATACAAAAATAGGTACTTTATAAATTTAATAGAGATTTATAAATATTGTTACGAAAGTTAAATTATCTAAGAATTATTTATAGTTATAGTTATAAGTTATCTTGTTAGTTATAATTTAATGTTACTTAAAATTGTCATGTATAATTTTCAACACAACTGTTAGTTTAAAATAATTCCTATATAAATTTCCCAGTCATTTCTAGAAATGGTTATAGAACATAATAAATAGTTTTTACCGGAAGGTTCAGGAAAAATCTAGAAATAATTATGAAATATAAAAAGGGGTGACTCATGTATAATTAGTTTAGTCTGTTTTGGAAAACGGTTCTGTTCGTAACTAACAATTGTGAACAAAATAGCGGAATTCACACCGAGCTTGTTAGTTTGTTAGTCGTTAATCGTTACTTTTTTACACGCATTTTGTTTTTGTATATTTAACGCGCTACCGTATTAACATTTAACAAATTAACGACACGGCACCCCAGATAAAATAGTTGTTAGTTGGTAACACACTTCTTACCGTCAGCAAACGTTATTTCTGTCAAAGCATGAGTAATTAAATGGTTGACAATTGTTTTTTTACACTTTCTCGTGGCATGTTTTATTTTTTTCAGAATAATAAATTGTGTCAGAATAATAAATCAGTTGTTTTACTACGAAAGTTACCAGACTAACAAAGTTTTAAAAAGGGGGTCGTTCACAGTTGGTAACTTTAACAAATTAACAAACTACCGAGTAACAAATTAACAAGTTCGGTGTGAATACCACTAATAATTAATTTCAATAAAGTTTTTTAAGTTGAATAAGTGTGTGTATTTATTTTTTATTTGCAATTAAAAGAACTCAACGGTTTATTATAAAGGGAGTAAACCGAACGCGTTTATTAAAGGAAAAACGTAACAATAATTTAAAAAGCTTCTTAGTATTTTTTTAGAAATTTAATTTTGATAAGGGTTTTAAGAAAGTCTTCCACAATTAGTTGTACAATTTAAGCTAAAAAAGTTGGTTTCTTTTATATCTTAAGATGTTCTGTATCAACATTAATAGGTTAAGTTAGGTTTCATTGGCATATTACATATTACACCAACTTCCAAGAGTCCAGTGCTACCTGGCTTAATGAAGGAATGGAAACTATTCAAATCTATGTCAGAGATAGAGGTTTTGTCCCTTAAAGTTTTTCGACAAAGCGGTCTTATCTTAGGTGTGCAAATGCCCAGCAAATTCTACATAGTCGTGTGACCCAATGGTTCAGTGGCGAGTTTTAGCCGTAATTTTAATGCCCGCCGCTTTTCACCTATGATGCGCCAAAACTTATAATTTCTCTAGATTTTTTTCTATTCGCACGATTTTAAATTTTTAACTCGACATAGCCGGAAAAACCAAAAATGTATCCATACCGTAGCAAAAGGAAAAACAGAATAAATTGTAGTTACAAAAAGGGAAGAAAATGTGCGTGTTTTATTTGATGGGAAATTTTTTTTCGCGTTTCCGGTACTTAAATATTTGCTAAATCTAGGCCAAGAAAGGCTAAGTTGAGATCGATAGCTGTTTTTATATGCCTACTTTTTAGATTAACATTTGTCAAACTTAAAATTAAATCGAAATAAGAGTCAATTAAAAGGAATATTATTATCTTAACTAGTAAAAACAAAAAAATAAATAACTAATTTAAATAGTTTCTTCCTTAAATTTTATCAAACTATAATTAGTACTGTTTTAGTAAAATTCTTAAAAAAGAAAATTTGTGGAAATAGAAAGAAAAGGAAAATGTTTACCATTAATAACATTTAGTTTTAATGTGCTACATTCCCAATTCTTACTATTGTTACACTGAAATTTGTTGTTGGTGAGATAAGCTAGTCATATGGGCATTTTACTGGTTGCTTAGGCCAGATCATCAGAAAACTTCATCCAAAGATTTTAGAATAGCTAATGATATTGTACAAATAAAACTGTTAAGCGATTAGGAATTATAAACACTCAAAAGTCTTAGCCGTAACAATATCAAAGCTTAATCAAAACACCAACAACAAACAGTGAGTTTATCTTTTCTTACAATCCGGACTACAAGTGGTTGATTTTAAGTCAACTCTAATTGTAGCTCTTAGGAGAATACAAAAAGAAAAAACAAAATAAAATCAAATTACTTTATTTAATTGCAGCCAGTTTAGTTTTTTGCACTGCCACTTGCATATTTATTATCAAAAGTTTTCTTGGGAGTCAAAAATTTCATTCATTCATTCATTCATTTATTCTTTATTTGGTATTCAATGTAATTTCTTAACAATTTTCATAAAGAGTTTAGGATTTCTAATTTCCTTTTCTACTTAAATATAAATAACAAATTATTATAATGCTTTTGGTTTCAGCTAATATAAGATAAAAGGTAAAAATTTTCAAAAAAACCTTTATGAACATTTAAATTTAAATTAAAAGTTTAAAGGTAAAATTAAGTTGAGCCTAGCTCATTGATATGAACAAATTCCGAATTTAGACATCTAGTATTAAAGTTTAATGTAAGCCTTTGAATTTTGTTATTTACTAGTTCAACGTTAGCTAGAGTGTGAAGACGTCGAGTGGAGTGATGCCAAGGCAAATTGTGTATCATCTTTAATAGTTTGTTTTGTGTTATCTGCAGTTTCTTTGTATGACACTGAGCTGATGTGGACCAAACTGGAGCAGCGTAAAACATTATGGCATGAAAAACAGCTTTCAATATTAGGCTCTTGTTTTCAATATTAAGTTTAGAATTCCGGTTTATTAATGGATATAGCAATCTTGTTACTTTATGAATTTTGTCGATTATATAGGGAATATGGTCTTTAAATTTGAGTTTAGGATCCAATATGACCCCTAAATATTTGACCTTATTCTCCCAGTTTATAAGTCTCTGGTTGAAAGTTAAAGGTTGTTGAGGAAGAAAACATTGTTTACGTCTACGGGAAAAGTACATTGCTTGAGTTTTTTCTGGATTTACTAAAATTTTCCATTTTGTAAAATAGGAATGAACATCGATAAGTGCAGTTTCTAAATTACATACTACATCTGTCGCAATTACACCCGAGCTAAGCAACGCGGTGTCGTCGGCGAAAATAGACGTGACACAACCATCAAGAGTTGGAAAATCTGCTGTGTAAATATTATATAATATTGGTGAGAGGCAGGAACCCTGGGGACAACCAGCAGTTATTTCTTTTTGAGTGGAGTAGCTGGATCCAATATAAACATTAAAACATCGTTCTGAAAGAAAGCTGTGTATTATTTTTATAATATGTACTGGGAAATTTAATTTTATCATTTTGTAAATAAGACCATCGTGCCACACAGAATCAAAAGCTGCTTTTATGTCCAATAAAATCATACCAGTGGATTTCCCGGTATTAAAGTTTGATGTCACTAAATTTCTTATTCTAACTAATGGTTGAACTGTATTATGTTCCTTTCGGAACCCAAATTGTTGAGACGGTAATATTCTTTCAGCATCAATAAAATTTAAGATTTTTTCCTTAATTACTTTCTCAAGTATCTTGCTTAACGATGACAGAAGACTTATGGGTCTATAAGAAAGAGGGCAGTCAGGTGGTTTACTTGGCTTCCGTATTGGAATAATTTTTGAGTGCTTCCATGTTTTGGGAAAATATTGTAGTTTTAAACAATAATTAATAATTTGTGTTAAATATTTTATTCCTTTTTTAGGCAGAGCTTTTAAACATTTGTTTGTGATTCCATCTGTACCAGGTGATTTTCTAGGTTTAAGATTCTTCAAAATCGATGATATTTTATCTGTTGATATACATATATCACTACGAGCAACATCGCTGGTGGAAAAGAGATTACTAAGAGCGTTATTTACATCTGTGATAGTTATCTGATCACTCAGATTTTCAGAAATTGTGTGATTTAGACGAAATGTTTGAGATAGTATTTCGCACTTCTCTTGCTGTGTGTTGTATCTTGTATTATTGTATTTTAAAATTGGAATGTTTGAAGATTTCTTTTTTAGGATTTTTGATATGTTCCAGAATGGTGTTGAACCTTTGTCAAGTGTAGATAACTTTTTATTCCAAGAATTATTTTTAAATTTTTTAATTTCTTCCGAAATGCGAAAATTAAACATTTTCATTTGAAAATGATCATCTATGTCTCTAAAGCGTTTCCAGTTTCTTCTATATACATTCCTTATTTGTATTAAATGTTTAATGTACATTGGAAGTGGTTGAGTTTTGGCTGTAAAAATTTTCTTTGGGACACTATAGTTAACAGCGTTTGATATTGTGTTACTAAGGGTTTCTATCATAGAATCGACTTGATCATGATTGTAGTAGTCGCTTTCATCTGAAACTGTTAAATTTCTTTTGATAAATGAAGCGTATCGTGACCAATTTGCTTTCTTAAAGTCATAAAATGTTTTTTGTGCAGATCTGAATTCACTATTTAGGGAAACATGAATAGGAAGGTGGTCGGAACCGAGATCATTGATGACGGAAACTGGCGTAAGACTGTTTGCTAAATCGGTTAAAAAGAAGTCCAGGGTGGATGATTGTCTTCTTGGGTCAGATGGAATATATGTATGATCACTTGGGTAAATTATTTGAAAGCTTTCGGAATCTAATTTTTCGTACAAAAGATTTCCCCAACAATTTGCTCGTTGACATCCCCATAGACTATGTCTGGAGTTAAAATCGCCACCAAGAATAAAATTGTCATGATTATTGTAAAGTTTTCGGAGATCAGCCTTAAACTGCACTTTTTTTACGTTGTCTCTTCCAGGGGATCCACCAGGAAAATAGCAGGAAAATATATTTATGTAGGATCCATTTGAAGTTCGTATTTTGACGCCAATATTTTCAATAAAAAAAGTGTTTAAGGGAGGTATGAACGTGTGTTCAACATTTTTTCTGACCAATATAGCCACTCCTCCGCCTCTGCCTTGTTCCCTATCATTTCTGTAACAATAAAACTCTGTGTGTTTTATTGAAATATTTTTATTTAACATTGTTTCGGAAATGAGACAAATATGGACATTTCTACTTAGTAGAAAATTAAAAAGTTCGTCTTTCTTGTTTCGAATGCCTCTAGCATTCCATGATATTATATTTATGACTCTACTCATATAAAAATTTACAAGCAAGTGATGTAATCACTTCAAATTGATCGGCTTTACACTTACAATTTTTCAACTTGGAAATAAGCTCAAAAGTAAGGTTTTTTATTTCTTCTACAGAAAATAAATTATTCATTAATACATTTAACAATCTATGCACTTACTTAATTCCCATTTAAAAAAAAAAAAGCTTAGTTATTGCTTAAGATTAAGATTAAAATAATTATTTTTTTTGTGATTTACTAAATTTATGCTACAAACATTTTCATTCACACTCTACAAGCTGCCCTACAAGGCAGAGAACTTTTTCTTTTTTTTTGGCAACATGTAGAAACACTTACGCCGAACACAAAACAAACATAAAATTGTAAAAGCAAATAGTCAGGCTCTCGAATTAAGCATATATAGAAATAATTACCAACCTAAGTCTTAAATAAAAGAACTAACCCGATTCTTAAAAAAAGCACAATGTCCAGAAAAGAAATGCCGGAAATGACGATATATTTCAACAAAAAAAAAAAAAAAAAAAACAAGTAAGAAATTATAGTCGGCCAAACCCAACCCTACAACACAGTATTAAAAAACACAACATGCTTATATATCCATATAAATATGGATTTATCTATGTTTATAAACTTAATTAAAATCGGTTTGAAAGTTTGTGAGAGGCAGAAATTGCTTCCTACCTCTCCTTGTTGTAATATTTTTGAAAAACTGTATAGCTTATGTGTCCATATAGATATCGATCTATCTATGTTTTAAATTTTATTAAAATCGGTTTGAGAGGCAGAAATTGCCCCTATCTCCCCTCGTGGTCCTATTTTTAAAAAATGCATCCATTTTGTGTCCATAAATATATGGTTCTATCTGTGTTTTAAATTTCATTAAAATCAATTTGAGAGTTTCTGAGAGAAAGAAATTTCCCCCTATCTTCCCTTGTCCCAAATTGTATCAAATTATCTCCAAAATTGCGACCTGTACTTTGCGCACAAGGTTACATGGACAGGCAGCCAGCCAGCCGGACGGACATCGTTAGTTCGACCCAGAAAGTGATTCTGAGTCGATCGGTATATTTACAGCTGGGTCTAGGACCAATATTTAACCCTAGAAAACTAAACCTATTTTTTTACACGTTAATACTAAACCTCGCCTTTAAGGCTACTTTTTTAAAAAACACAAAATTAGCATTTTTGAAAAAGTTTTTTTTTATTAAAAAAAAGCTCATCGTATAGAATACAATTCATTATTAACAAACCAAAAAGGAATTAATTTATTTTTTGATATATTAAATAAAAAAATTGGCATTAAAAGGAACACATTTTTTTTTTTTTTTTTTTAGAGATCATTTTTTCAAATTAATAAAAATAAATTAAATTTTAGTTCAAAAGTTTAGTTCTTATAGCTATTTGCACGTATTTATAGAAAAACAAAAAATTTTTTGTATATCATATATATTTTGCTCCCCACATAAAAATGAAGTCAGACATTTTTTCGGGTATCACATTCGAAGCAATTTGTTGATCTATGTTCTTGGCAGTATGTTTTGTTGCAATTAGCGCAGCAATAAATACTCATTCGTCTCTTGCTGGGTGGGCACAATTTACAGGTTGCTCTCTTACCTTTTTTAACTTCTGGTTCTGTATCATTCTGCTGATCTTCAGAAGTGGGGAAACAATTATTTATGAAAATTACCTTTAATACTAAACCTCGCCTCACAGGCGACTAGGGTGTGAATATCTCCGAAACCAGAAAACACAGCGCGATCAAAGTCTGCACACAAGCTCATACAGCTGCCGACTGAGTTGGCACGAAACCACGTGTTGACATTTTTAACCGTTCGTAAGAAATCGCAAACAAAAAAAAATCGAGTCGCCTCGCAGGCCGGGTTTAGTGTTCTAGGGTTAAAGGCGTAACACGCATCAGCACAAATGCATAATACCCTCTCCACTATTGTGGTGTGGGTATAAAAAATCAATAATTTTAAATGATTTACTTTAACTTAAATATTTTAAGGTTTCTTTTATAAAGCCAACATTTATATAGCATACATTAAATGTAGAAGTTTTCCCATTTTTTAAAACAACACTATTGCATATTTTAAGGATCTAAATAGAAAACTAAAATAAACCAAAAAAAAGTTCTTTAAATGAGCAAAACACAAACAACCAGCATAAAACATTTGCAGCATTAAGAAAAAACTAAGACTGGTCAGTCCGTTTTGCTACTTCTTCTAAATAGAAAATGCTGCTGTTTCTGTTGCTGCCATATAAAACTCTTAATTTAACAAATTTATTTTGTTTTTTTGTTTACAACTCAAGCCCTTATTTTACAATTTTATTCTTTTTATTTTGCTGCTATTTTCTACTCTTATTTGGCTAACGAGTGTCGGGCCTGTTAAAGGGAGAAATAGAAAAAAAAAATCAATTTCTTTTATAAACTCATTAAAATTAAATGGCTCTAGAATGGAAAATGAAATGTATTTTATGCAGCAGAAAACATTTACACATAACCAGAAAAAATTAAATTAGGGGCCTCTGGCATTCTGACGGTTGTGATCGAGTACTTTCTCGATTCAAACGCAATTTTATTTCTAATTCTTTCAGTCGATACAGAATGAATCGAAATTATTTTTTCAGTATTATTAAATTCAAATTAATGCTTTACAACACTGAAAAAATAATTTTGATTCGTTTAGTTTTTACTGAAATAATTAGATATGAAATTGCTTTCGAATCGAGAAAGTACTCGATCGCAACTGCCAGAATCAGGCACCAGACTTTTCTGCATAAATATTTTATAAAAATAGTTAAAAAAAATGCCAAAATACCAAAATGTGAATAGAATCGCAGTTTTAAAAATGTATGTAATATTTTGCAATACTTAAATATTTGTATTTGCATGCATTTCCATAAAGTATTAAATTTTTATTTTAAATATGTATGAGGGTTTTCATGTAAAGTGACCCAACTTTTGAAATCGATGTCTTCCGATTTGGATGAAATTCCCACCGAGGCTGGTCCTATTGGAAAGTAGTTTAGACACACATTTTTAACAAGATCTGTCAAAAAGTTTCTGAGTTACCTTGGTGCAAATATCATCCAAATTGGAAGACATAGATTTCAAAAGTTGGGTCACTTGATATATAGCATATAATATTAACTTTAAAGCTAAAGACGTTTTTCTTATAGTACAAAGTTTGATTAAATATAAAAAGTTTCATCATATCATTTATATTTTGCTTTGTATAGAAAGTTGGAGACCTGTGTTCCAGACAGTACGTTTTATTGCATTTTGAAAAATAATAAACACTTAACGCTCTTTCTTTGTGGACTCTAATTGCACATTAACCTTTTTCCTTACTTAATTTGTCTTTCTGAGTCTGTTTGCTGGTACATCTAGTCAGAAAAATACCATTAAAGCTTCACGTCGCCTCTCAGGCAACACGTATTAGTATATCAGGACGTCCGTTCACAACACGCAAAGAAAAAACATGGTTGTGGTAAACATATTCTAAGAGCAACATATTATGATAATAATTATGATTGTAGTCACCATATTAAGGTTATTATTGAATCATATTATGACTAAATATACTCGTAATATGTCATCATAATATTTTTCCCTTAATCATATTATTATTCTGTTAATCATACTAAGTTAAGAAGTAATCATATTATTGTCATGTTAATCATACTAAGCTAAGAAATTAATCATATTATTGTCATGTTAATCATAATAAGCTAAGAAGTAATCATATTATCATCATGTTTATCATAATAAATTTAGAAGTAATCATATTATGATACAGCACCTTTCATAGCTGTCATAAAAATACAAAATAAATCAAAATATTTTTGCATCGATTTTTTATTTTGTGGCTTTTTACAATTTTTCTTAATGTTAATCAAATAGCGGAGTTCAATATAAGGCTTGCAAAAGAGCAAATGAAAAATCTGTGGTTTTCACGGGCAACCGCGTGTGCCCATTTTTTCGATTTTAAGATGTTGATGAAATATCGTAGCACTTTTATAAAATATAACGAAATCTCTGTGTGTTTTGTTGTTGGATTTTACAAAAAAACTATGATATTTTGCATTTGCACTATTACATCACTAATACTTGAATGAACTCCGCTAATATTTTAATTTTTGAACTTCTTTAGACTTATTTTTTTATGGAATTTTATCTTTTAATTGTTTAACCGCTCACAAATAAAAAAAATGACACAACTGCTTTAAAATTATTTTACAAATGGCGCTAAAATAACATGATTAGAGTAAAAATAGTTTGATTGCATCTTTAACATAATATGATAAATGTATAGAAAGTTATCATGTTATGGCTATTAAATATCATGATATGGTTGTGAGAAATATAATATGTTTAGAAAGTTATCATAATAAAGTTGTTAGAAAAATAATTATTTTTCGGTCAACAATACTCAAATTTATAATTGCGATAAACATTGATATGTTTACAGTAACTATAATATTGTTGATATTAAATAAAAATAACAATTATTTGTGTACGACAACAATATATTGTTACATTAAACATAGTGTTGTTGCCGTAACCATGCCCAACCATATTTTTTCTCTGCGTGAAGTTCACACGTAACAGCACGTTTGGAAGATCGTGCTGTTACTTGCACATGATCGTATTGAAATACATAAAATAGAATTTTAAATCAACAGATTTATTTTAACATGATTTTACAAAATCAGTTCTTTTTATCTGATTCTCCAAAAACAAGCTAATTTTTTTCAGCCCTGTATCTACATACATTGCCAAAATTTTCTCTAATAATTTTTTATTTATTTATTTTATTTTTCCAGAAATGGCTACTTTGTACTCCTTTAACATCGATAGCATGGGTCACCTATTCAACAGTTTACAATTCACGTATAGTTCGCATGTTAATTTCAAAATTGGTTAGTATTTAAACTAATAACAATACATAAAAAATACCTACTTATTATATTTTTGTAAAATTTTAGGTTCTGTTGCCTGAAATCCTTTAGCTGGTAAAATAATTTTTCATGATTTCTATTAAATGACGCATAACTTTTCAGCGCGTATACAGTGATATATGTCAAAAGATGTTTCCGAAGGCAAATTATTTCATTTATTAAGAACTTAATTTGTATATATTTAGTCACCATTTCTTAACAGATTTATCTCATTTGGATACCCGTTTATCTGTGCAAATAAATGGCTCTGAATTGAATTTTTATAATCGGGCTGATTTATATGATGAAATAGGAAATACATTTGGCTTAAAGCCATCTCTACTCATACCGCGGTAAGTTTTTGGCATTCTAAAAATTTAAACATATTTTATACAACTTGAATTTTAAGGCCGATTCCTTATCAAACGAAGAAGGTTCGAAATTAAAAGAACATACAATGAACATGGAAAATGTTTGTCATAGCAAGCATCAACATGTTCCATATTCCGAAGCTATGAAAGCCACAACATGAAGTGATTTCATACCTGTGATTAAAGCTCAGGAAGTTTCACTCTCACTCTTTCCGTTTTAATGGAAGAAGCTTAGATCATTTCATGCATTTTGTTTATGCAAATGTAGAACATTTATATTTGCTCCCAGTCCAACCGTTATATGGAAGAAGGTTTTATGTTGATGATATCTCTCAAAATGGATTTATATTTTTATATGGATAAACCTAGTGTGGTACCCGAAGAACTTATACACATATTTTTAGCTAATGGGGATAAGGTTGAATCATAACCTGCAGAACTGGGCATTACCAAGCCGTTAGAGATTGTAGCTGGCTTAGAAGTGTCCACTTTAGTAACTCATTTACACCTAAAGGCAATGTATTAGGTGGATCTGTGGAATTTTATGGCAAGAATATTTCGTTGGCTTGTTTTCATGGCATCAATTTTAAATCTAAATCTTGGGCTTTGTTTAGCTTTAAGTCTCCCTTCATTAACTTTACTATGGAGGCTCATCGGGATTCGAATAATAGAGAAGAACTTGCAACACAAACGTTAACTGTATGCTTGCACGCAAAGAAAAAACATGGTTGTGGTAAACATATTCTTAGAGCAACATATTATGATAAGATTCATGATTGTAGTCACCATATTAAGATTATTATTGAATCATATAGTGGCTAAATATATTCGTAATATTACATCATAATATTTTTCCCTTAATCATATTATTATTCTGTTAATCATAATAAGTTAAGAAGGAATCATATTATTGTCATGTTAATCATAATAAGCTAAGAAGTAATCATAATAAATTTAGAAGCAATCATATTATGATACAGCTCCTTAAATAACTGTCATAACAATACAAAATAAATTAAAATTTGAATGTATCGATTTTTTATTTTGTGACTTTTTACAATTTTTCTTTATGTAAATAAAATAGCGGAGTTCAATATTCGTTGTTGGATTTTACTACGATATTTTGCACTATTAATTATTAATTATTTTAATTTCTTTAAATTTATTATTTTTTATGGTAATTTATCTTGTTTAACCGCTATAAAACAAACGACACAATTGATTCAAAATAATTTTACAAATGGCGCTAGCATAATATTATTAGAGTAAAAATAGTTTGATTGCATCTTAAACATAATATGATAAATGTGTAGAAAGTTGTCATGTTATGGCTATTAAATAGCATGATATGGTTGTGGGTAATATAATATGTTTTGAAAATTATCATAATTTAGTTGTTAGAAAAATAAATATTTTTTGGTCAACAATACTCATATTTATAATTGCGATAAACATTGATATGTTTACAGTAACTATAATATTGTTGATATTAAATAAAAATAACAATTATTTGTGTACCACAACAGTATATTGTTACAATAAACATATTGTTGTTGCCGTAACCATGCCCAAACATATTTTTTCTCTGCGCGTGGGTCAGACTTCGGAAGTGCAACAACAAAATCATTCTATGGTCATTGTTAGTAGAATATTGTATTTTCACGTTAGCTTTAGACTTTGTATGAGTGGTTCCTTTATGCCTTTGCTAATAGGGAAATTAATGATATTTTTTTTTTAGCGAAAGTGAGTTTTAATTTATTTTATTGTTCATTTTAGCTGTTGGTCGTTTTCTCTTTTGAGTCGAGCGGCCCCTTGGAGCAAGTTCTATTAGGACCTGCAAATCTCCAGATCGTGAATAGATATTTGCCTTACCAAGTCGCATTGACATTTTAAGACAGAGTTCAAAAATAGACCGACAACACCCTAACAGACAGGTAATAAAAATTAAAAAAAAGTTTTTAGAATCTTTTAATAATTAAAATATTTTAATATGACAAAAGCAGAAACTAAACTGAAGTTATATGTTGTTTTGCTACGGAATTTGATGATCACATTTTTGTAACCGAGGACGCTGAGGTTCTTCTTTTGCATTACCTTATAACATCATATGTCAAAGAAAATAAAAATATGGTAAGTTTAGTAACCCGATTTTAACTAAAATTATTTAAAATATGATTTTCTTTTAACTTTTTTAGGTGGGAGTTCAATCAGCTCGACCTACATCTCCCAGTTTATCACAAAATATTAGACATCAGCAAAAACCCTTTTTGAGCGAAGATATAATGAATGGATAACAGCAGAAGCAGCAGCAACAGCCATCATCAACTACTTCCTCAGATTCAAATACTTTCTCATCAAAACTTGGAAGTTCTGAAAATTCAAATGTTAATCAACATACAACCATGACATCATCACCGAATTTAACACACAGCAATCATAATCTTAACAACGACACCAAAGAGTTTTCCGCGAAAGCATTATCTCATATCAATTTCAATTCACAAAAAAGCAGTAATACAAACATCGCAACTTCGGATGCAACTAACACTTATGACAACAAGCCTTCCATTTCTGTCGCAAATAAAGATAGTGATTTCGAATCATACTTTAAAGATTGGTTAATTTAAGTATTACGAAAGAGTCTTTTATTTATTTATTTTTTTAATGAAAATGAAATAAAATAAAAAGCAAGACAAAGTACATCAAATAAAAGTACTTTGGACCAAACATTAATGAATATTAAATTTTTTTTGAGTTTTATTTTTTTAACTTTGGAAATAAGTTAAATTAAAACCAGATTCAAATGTAAGTTCTCCGAGTGCTCCCAAAAAAACAACAATTTTCTTAAAAGCACACACATTTTCAATTTGTAAGTTTGCCCCTAACACTTTAACGTATCAAAAAAAAAAAAAAAAAAAAAAAATCGCCGATAGTTTTTCTCTTCTTCCTGTTTTAATTCAATTGTAAAAATGGAAAAAGGGGAACAAATTCCCGAGGAATTATAAACTTAATACGCATACAAATATTGTATGTACATTGACTCAAAATAAAAACAGTATTTTGTATTTAGTATTTTTATACCCTTCACCTCAGGTGGAAAAGGGTATATATAAGTTTGTCATTCCGTTTGTAATTTCTACAATATTGATCTAAGACCCTATAAAGTATATATATTCTGGGTCCTTATGAGGAGAAAACTTGATTTAACCATATCCGTCCGTCTGTCCGTCCGTCCGTCTGTCCGTCTGCCCGTCTTACGTTTGATATGTGTTTTCCGGAGACTCCAAACATGATAGCTGCTAGGTTGTTTTACATTTATGTCACATATAGTCCACCATTTTGTGCTATTTAAATTCAGCAAGATCGGTCCACAAATTGCTGAGATATGACCAAAAAACCACCTCTAATTTTTTCCAAAAATCCCTTGTTGTTGTTGTATTTTTATTGCTTTTTTCTGTATATCTGGAGAACGGCAAGAGCCAAAGTTTCCAAATTAGGTGCAACCATTCAAGTTATAAATACACACCAACCCACAAAATGTGGGCGGTGTTGGAGAAGTGGGCGTGGTACCTCCCATACAAAAAATTTCAAAAATTTTATAATAACCTGAATTTTTTGACTGTGATATGACCTATGGTTACGCCTTATATTCCAAAAGATCGGAAATTTTTTTTAGAAAATATTTTCTGAAAAACTCGAGAAAATCGGTTTAGATGCTAAAAAGTTATGACCAAAATATTAATTTTTTTTTGAAAAATACCCATTTTCGGGAGCCATAGATCTCCCCGAGTCCAAGTTTTATAACCCAACTAACTGGCAAATTTCTTCTTAAACACGTCGGTATATAAATCTGTCAAATCGGTTAAAAAATGGCTGAGTTATAATCAAAATACTGAAATCCCACCTCAGGTGGAAAAGGGTATATATAAGTTTGTCATTCCGTTTGTAATTTCTACAATATTGATCTAAGACCCTATAAAGTATATATATTCAGGGTCCTTATGAGGAGAGAACTTGATTTAACCATGTGATGACCCTCTGTGATGACCCTCTGAATATTGACAACATACATATATTATAAATAATCAGGTATTAGACGGTCAAAATTCGTCACACCTGCTAAACATTTTCATCACATACCTGTATAATAATAATACAGATATATTACAATATTCTGTACGCAAAATTAACTGAAATTGTAATATAAAATAAATGAAAATTCCGTTAAGAACCGGTCTACTTATTTTTCATTTATTATTAACGAAAAGTTCATTAAATTTTTACTGTCAAAAATTCCACACCACGTTCCGTAAAAACAAATGAATTTTCAGTTATTTTATATAAATTAACTATCAAAAAATTAACTACATATTCCGTTAAAAACAAAGGAATATTCAGTTATTTTATATAAATTAACTATCAAAAAATTAACTGAATATTTTGTAAAAAACAAAGGAATATTCAGTTATTTTATAAAATTCAGTAATTTTCGTTTACTCCACGAAAGAGCCGAATTTTTAAAAAATACTAGACAGGCACCTCTCAGCAGGGCTGTCAGATATGGCGATTTCTCGCCAAACGTGGCGATTTTCAAATGTGTTTGGCGATGAGATTTTCCATTTGGCGACTGGCGACTTTTTTGGCGAATTTTGATATAACTGGCGATTTACTTGGCTATTTTTACCATTTCAATTATTTGAGCAATTTTTTTTTTACATTTTGTCTTTTTTGTTATCATTGCTTATTTAAAAAAAAAACTGGCATTTTTTTCACATGATTTTTGTTTTGTTATCATTTAAAGTGAATTTAATTTTCAGTCAATATTTAATTCTAATAGTATGTATGCATAGCCCAATTCGTAGGTCTGCTCGAAACGCCTGCTGATTATTTGAAGAGTTGTGTTTTTTACGTGCAATTTGTTTTTGTAGCAAATTGTTTTTGACATTTCTAACATTTTTTACACAAACAAGTGCTTTTGTTCTTGGCATCTTTATCATTTATTACACAAACAAAATGTTGTTGTTTTTCCTACTGTTGGATTGTTGTAGACGCGCTAATTGGGCCATGTGCAGGTCAAAACATCAGTAATGAAATCGACGAGGCAGAAATGTACGATCCTATAGACTTTTTTGTTTTTTTAACTAAAGATATTATCTCCATTTTATGTTAAAAAAAAAATAGAAGAAACTAAACAAACTTTACTTTCGGCGACTTTTTTGTATTATTTCTCAGTTTTTGGCGATTTTTGACTGAAATATTATACTAGCTTTTTTTTAATTAAAAAAAAAAAAAAATCTGAACGAAAACTGAACAAAAATTACGGTTGGCGATTTTTGGCGATTTCTGACATCCGTTTTGGCGATGGAGCTCAAAAAAATCTGACAGCCCTGCCTGTCAGCTTGTTTTAATAGAGAGAGAGAGAGAGAGAGAGAGAGAGAGAGAGAGAGAGAGAATATTATTATTTACCTACCCCGTTACACACGTTTGTTTTACTTTTGTTGTACTGACTACGTTGTTTACAGAAGAGTTCTCAACTATAAGACACCAGCAGCATGACCGAAATGGCTTCGCAATTATTTTACTTTTAAAATTTGATGTATTGAACTAATTTGTTTTAACAAATAGAAACTGGAAATGTTTTACACAAACCAAGCAAATCGATTTTTTAGATAAGTAAAAATTTTAAATAACTAAATGTTTATTTGTTTTATCGGAATTCTCGGTTAAATTTTTGACAGTAAAACTTAAATGAACTTTTCGTTACTTTAAATTACAATTTTTTTTAATTTTACATAAAGAAGAATTTAACTTTATCAACGGATAATATTAACTGAACTGAAAATTCGCTTTAATATGCACTTAGTTTTTTGAATAAATGTTAGAATCAGTTAAAAAAAAATTAGCTTAGAATTTTAAATGTTTATTTATTTAAAAATGACTAAACGGAATAATTCTTAAGTAAACTTCAGTCCGTTACTGTAATAATATTGTAAGTGTAATTTTTACTTCCTTTTAAAAGCAGCAGTGCATTATTTTTTTCTTATTCCATTTTAATGCAACCATAATATTATTTTTTTAAGTTCGTTTTGCTTCAATGCATATTAATTAGAGATACACCAAAATGGGTCTTTTAATTTTTTTAAGAAGCTGTTTGCTTTCCATAAAAACCCTTTTTTGGAAATTGTAATTTTTTGTAAAAAAATTTAGCAACACTACTTTCCATAACCTTTTGAATGTTTGTCTTGACGATAACTTCTATAATAGCATCTAAGTCATATTAAAAATTTGAATTGGTGGTTCTAGAATCGACCATATGCCCCATAAAACTCCTTTCTAAATTCTTTTCGGGACGAAATAATCTCATACATGTCAATGGCTGTTTAATATTCGACAAAAATAACTATTATATGAATTTAACCTCGTAATATAATTTTGTTTTTGCGGCTCCATTGCCCATGGGTCTGTACATACAGACCATACTGTTGTTGAAATTCGTACATTTCGTTACATAGGTTCGTCTTTTGTACATTATTGTGATGAGCCAAGCACAACGAATTTTGTGGTTTTTTACGAAAAACAGAACGCAATAAAATGTTCTCATCTTTATGTTGAGTTGGATTATTACAGTGCTTTTTTGTGAACGAAGATCACAAATATCGTACAGAACACTAAATTACAGTATGTAATGTTTATTTTTATAACTGAGCTAAGCTAAATATAATAAATAAATTCAATAGTTCTAATTTTTACAATAAAAAATTCAATCCTACTTTAAATATACTTTAAATAAAGGGTGGTCCACCAATATGCACATGTTATTTGTAAATAAAACAAAACGTTTTCCGGGAATTATCTTAATATTTTTTATGTATTACAAAAAAAAAGCTCATCCATTACGTATGAAACTAAACACAGCCAAAAATTTCATAAGGAAAGTATTTACTTTATCACATAAAGTTTTTCGTACAAGAAATCTTGTAAGAATTAAAAATATTCTTACCAAAAATAATTATCCTTATAAGGTTATTAATCATCTAATAAACTCTGTTCGACGACAAAAACGTATAAGTAATAAAAGTAATTTGAATGCAACAGAAATTAGTTACGCATATCTATCGATTAATGAGGATAATATACAAACCAATAATGAAACATCATCATCGCCAGATACTTTTGCATCATTAACTTATGTTCCGGTTTTATCTAAAGCATGTAAATATTTTACCCCCAATGTTAAACTTGCTATGAAGCCATCAATTAAAGATAATAACAAAAAATTTTTCGAAAACCTCAAATAAAAACTTAAAATTGGACAAAAATCTGAAGTGGTATATAAAATCAACAGTAAAGATTGTAATGTAGTTTATATAGGGGAAACTACTCAAAAATTAATAAAAAGATTATAACAACAACATGAAAATGATTGTAAAAGTTTAAATGAAAAAAAAAAAAAATATTAATAAGCGCTAGCTATACATGCTAGATCAAACAAGCATGAGTTCGATTTTAATAACGCAACAATTGAAGCACAGCCGCGAATAACGTTTTAAGTTACAAAATAATAATTTTTCAGGAGAGCAAAAAAACGTTTTTTGATAGGCAGCATTATTTGTTTTAAAAATTTTTTTTTTCTATTATTAAAAATAATGATAATAAAACCTTTAATGCAAAAGGCTTTTAAAACATTATTCCGCACTGCAAAGCCATTTCGGTTTCATCATTTTGTTAGTAACTTGCAATGTTCTTCCACTGGCTGACACTTTGTACGCCATTTTGAAGGCGTTAAGGTGCATAGTTTTTGTTGATTTGATGTTTAAACTGTGTAAGAAGTGAATGTAAAAAGTCATCTGCAAAAAAACAGTTTTTGCAAAATGTGGCGTTTACAACGTTTTTCGCGGCTGTTCTTCAATTCTAAAACAAGAACAAAATAAATTTAAACTACAAGTTCATGAATAAATCAAATTGTTAATCACATGATCGTGATGGCCAACCAACATCACCACGACGTGAGATAACACCGACGTTGGCTGTGGCACCATTCTGTTGGTCCATATCCTCAATTTAAGGTCATAATAAGTCCTTTATCATATTGCGATAGCGAACACTTCATTTCTAAGAAGTACGGCCCGTTGACGCCGCCAGTCCATAAAACGGACCAATTCTTTTTACATTTCCTACATACCCGGTTAACTGAAATTAACTGACCAAAAAAATCAAGAAGTGCACGAAATGATTTAATTTAACGCCAATTTTCGTTAAAGGTTTTAACAATCTTAACGCGCTGCTCAATTGTGTACCTCCCCATGGTTGAATTTGAAAAAAAAAAAAAAAAATGTTAAATTAAGTTAGGCAAAAAACTTATCTGTAAGATGGGGGGGGGGGGGGGAGGGGGGTGCGTTAATACCATGTGAGATAAGGCCATGATGGCTTTATCTCTCATTCAATAGGGAGATAAAGCTTTTTATTTTTTTTTTTTTCATTTGAATGGGAGATTAAGCCATCATGGCCTTAGCTCACATTAGCAATATTAGAAAATGGATTTTTCTCTCATTTCAGTTCCGGAGACACTAAAGTTTAGTATTGAAATCTGGCTTCGCATACTAAAGTTTTTTTGCGTGCTTACGAGTTTTCTCCACCAGTCGGACGCGGCAGGTGGCTTCGCTGAATAAAGTTTTCCTGCGTGCGTATAAAAAAATGTTTTTCAATTGTAACTAAGGATTTTCCTTTTACAGAATGTTTATGCCATGCATAACAATATTCTACAAAAATATGGCTTTATCTCTCATTTTGCAAAATTCTAAATACGATCTTACCTCTCAATGATTGTGCAATGATGCCATTACGGCTTTATCTCCCATTCAAATGAGCAATAAAGCCATCATGGCCTTAGCTTACATGGTTTCAAAGCACCTCTTCGTAAGATCTGACTAAAAATTAACATCGTGCATTATGATTGAACCATATAAAGTTGTCTTAACATGGGACAAGTAGAAAATAACAATTGTTATTTCGGGGGCTTAAAGAAAATTGTATTACTAATAATCTGTTATTGTATTAATAAAAGTTGTGTTCGAATCGGACAAATAGTTCTCAGGTTACAATGAGAAGTATTAAATTAGTCCAGCCTATAAAAAAACTAGACGTGATAGACGAGTGGCGGCATGAAATAACCCCCCAAAATGTTACTCAAAAGAAAAAGTTTGTACAGAGAACAACAACAACGGTTATTTCATTTTGTTTGGGGTGGTATTAAATTTTTAGCGGCGTGAAATAAGCCCCCCAACAATAATAAAATTATTCCCTTTAGTATTGGCCTTATTTCATATGAAATAGAACTCCAATTTTGAAAATGAAATAAACCCCCAATGAAATGAAACAACGCGCAAACAGAAATAAATTAAAACCCAATTTCTGAATTGAAAAAAGATTCCAATATGTATAATACAATTAATTATACAGTTTTTGTTTTAAGAATCGCGCGAAAAATAGATAGTAGTAGAGACTTCGGCAGTTCGCTAGGATTTCCGCTTCTATTTTATACCAAACACCGTCTTCGCTAAGTAATGCTGCTCTGCATATCCAGCCGGGCACAAGGCCGATTTAGGAGCTTTTAATGAATCATTTTGAATCGCTTATATGTATATGTAGAATTAAAAAATAAAAGTTCCTTCCATTTTCTACGATCCCTGGCAATCTACTTAATTTGATTCCATGTTTAATTAACTATATTGCATTCTTGTTTGACAGCTCGTATCCACGTTGTGCGTGGTCTTCCAGGTCTACGATGGTAATGAGGTTTCCATAGAAGTGCAGATCGGATGATATCATCTTCAGGTCTTCTAAAAATGTGGCCAACATATGTCCATTTGCGTTTCATTATTTCGTGTTCTACTGCTTTATTGTTTGTAACTTTTAAGAGGTCTTCTTCTTCTTTTTTCAAATTGAACAGACTTTACACAACAGTCAAAGAGCCGAAGTTTTGTTTTCCTACTGATGGTGTTGGTGTTCCATGCCTTATGTAGCGATTGGAAGGCCACTCTTGCTTTGCTAATACGTGCTTGTACACAGAAAAAAATATTTTTCCAGTTCAAACAAAAAATTTATAGAATCAAACAATTTTTTGTCTGAAATCGGTCCTATAAACTAATTCGCATATTCAAACAATGTATTTGCATTTTGTTTATTGAAAAAAAACACCGATTTTTTCAAACAAATAATTAAAATACATATAAATTCCAAACAAATATTTTTGCTGAATCAAACAAAAAGGTTTTTGCACAAGCAATGACGCGCACACAAGCAAGCACTGTTGGAGAAGATGAAGCACAGCGGCCGGCCGCTGGCTTTGAGACACATTTTTTTGTTGGAATAATTTTTGAACGAAGTCTTATTTATACCTACACACAATGTTTTTCTTCATCATTCACTGCTAATGAAGCAGACCGACTCGATATGTTTTTCGTCATCATTCTATTTTTGTATTTGATGTATTGAAGTAAACAGTTTAAAAAAATTGAATACGGGATTTTGTTTTTTTTTTTTGCCAACTTTGAAACCAACACAGAAAAAATTATTAGTAGTTTTTTATCAATCAAAAAAATTATTTAAAAAGTATTTAAATTTAATTAATGTGATAATTGTATCAATTATTTTTTTTTTAATGAAAATTAAAAATATATTTTTGATTTAATTAACATTTTAGTTGTTTTTAAATAGATTTTGAATTAAAAAATTAATTAAATAACAAAAAATTATTTCGTTTAAAACAAAATAATTCAAACTTGTGAAATTGTTGTTGGAAATTGTCGAAATCAATCAACACAATGTTTGAAACGGCAAAGTTTTTTTTTAACATTTGTATAATTAAATTTAAAAATATTATTTATTGAGAATTTTTAGTAATCAATATAATCATTTTGGTAATAGATGCAAAATTAACAACAGGGTTGCTTTATTATATGAATTTTGAACAAATTTGGTGATTAGAGAAAATTTTTAATTTTTTCTGTGAACCAAAAATTTATTTTGTTTCTTATAATGTTGTTGTTTAAAAAGAGTGAAACGTTTTTTTACCTGCTACTGTTTTGGTTGCTTTTTTACTACAAACCTCGTCACGCTATTTTATCAGTTTTCTTATTGCTGTACTTTTTTAAAGCGTCCAAAAATAGACTGCATGTGTTTTTTGTTGTAGTTCTTATATTTCACATAAAGAAGTGTTGCTTATGATCAAATAAAAAAATGCAAAAAAAAAACGAAAAATGAATAGTTGTCAACATTTTTGTTGGTTAAATAAAAATCAAAGAACAATATTAATTGAATCAGTAAAAAAATTTGTAGAAATCAAAAAAAATTTTCAAACAAACGTTTGTTTGAAAATAATTCGGCAATAATTTTTTCTGTGTATATCATCAGCAGTGCCGCCATCTTTTGTTATTACGATTCCTAGATAGTTAAATGATTATACATATTCTATTACTTTATTTGCCAGTTTTAGTGATGTTGTTGAAGTTGTGCCTATACGCTCACAATATTCTGTACGTAAAATTAACTTAAATTGTAATATAAAATAAATGAAAACTAATAGAGCTACCTAAACAAGAGCGGCAAGCGTTTTTTTAAACATGCAAATTCTATTGCCAATACATTTTCAATAAAATAAAACTACCAAGCGAACTATCAAATAAGATTTTCCAGCCGGGTGGTGTTAAATTCGCGTTCTAAAGGTTTGATTCGTATAAACTCTATGCAAATGATAAGTTTTAACATAAAACAGACGCTTGCCGCTCTTATTTAGGTAGCTCAGTAAGTTAAAAACCGGTTTACTTATTTTCCATTTATTTTTAACGAAAAGTTCATTCAATTTTTACTGACAAAAATTCAACTTCATGTTCCGTAAAAACAAATGAATTGTAAGTTATTTTGTAGAAATTAACTATCAAAAAATTAACAACATATTCCGTAAAAACAAAGGAACATTCAGTTATTTTATATAAAATAACTATAAAAAAATTAACTGAATATTTCGTAAAAACAAAGGAATATTCAGTTATTTTATTAAATTCAGTAATTTTCGTTTACTCCACAAAAGAGCCGAATTTGTAAAAAATACCAGACAGGCATCTGTCAGCTTGTTTTTCTGATGAGAGAGAGAGAGAATATTATTATTTACTAACCCCGTTAAACACGTTTGTTTTACTTTTGTTGTACTGACCACGTTGTTTACAGAAGAGTTCTCAACTATAAGACACCAGCAGCATGACCGATATGGCTTCGCAATTATTTTACTTTTAAAATTTGATGTATTAAACTAAATTATTTTAACAAAAAGAAACTGGGAATTGTTTAACACATAGCAAGCAAATCGTTTTTTATAGATAAGTAAAAACTTAATTTTGGTAGTTAAATTATATAAAATAACTGAATGTTCATTTGTTTTTACGGAATTTGCGGTTGAATTTTTGACCGTAAAAATTAAATGAACTTTTCGTTACTATAAACTACATTTTCATTTAATTTTAAATAAAGAAGAATTTAACTCAATCAACGGACAATATAAACTGCAACTGAAAATCCGTTTAAATATGCACTTAGTTTTTTGAGTAACTGTTAGAATCAGTTAAAAATAAATTTGCTTGCAATTTTAAATGTTTATTTATTTAAAAATGACTGAACGGAATACTTCTTAAATAAACTACAGTCCGTTACTGTAATAATATTGTGAGTGTACGCATAACCTTTGTCTTTTTTAAAATTCAAACCAGCCTTCCTCGCATTTACTGAAAGATTATTTAATTTGGCTTCTATATTATTGAAGCGGTGTGCCAATAGGCAAATGTTGTCGGAATATTAGTTTTTCATTTAGTTTTTCGGCCAAGTTTCACTGTATTCTGTATTGGTTTGCTCGATATTGGTTTGCTCAAGTACGCTGTCGAAAAGCAGAAGAAATAATGTAGGTCATCGAATACAGCCTTGTTTAGCGCCAGCAGAGGAAGAAAATGATAGGCTGGTATTACCATTAAAACGTACGTGACTGGTGGACTCGTTATATAGTTCTCGGATGAGCATAACAATTTTATTGGGTGATCCACAAGTGAATCCTTGAGACTGTGTCAAATGCCTTTTCAAAGTCAACGAAAATAAGATAAAGGTGTGTGTTGTATTATTTGGATTGTTCAATGCTAATATGGAGAGAATTAATGTGGTCTGAACAGGATCTACCAGTTCGGAATCCAGCTTGTTCATTGCGAAGTATAGATTCTAGTAGAATCGTTGCCATTAGTTTGGAGATAGCGTTTAATAGGGTAATACCCCTCACTCAAAAAAGTTTTACATATACTGTTTGTAGTTTTTTTTTTAAGTTTTCTGTTATGTTAAAATTAAACCAAAATATAGTTATTTTAAAATGAAAATTACTTTTTAACTTTTAGGCACATTGTTTAAAAAACGAACTGCAAAAAAAGAATGAATTTCCGTTCATTCAAAATATAAAGTTGTTTTCTTTTCTCCTTAACAGGAAATTTATATGTATTTTATATTTTAAAAATGTTATAATTATTATTGTAGTTGGTTTTTTGATAGTAAAAATTTTGAAACAAAAGTTAAAATCAGTAAGGCCCTAAATTTGTAAAACGCAAAAGCAACGCCAAAAATTATATTGAAAGCAAAAACAAAATCGAAAATATTTCATAATTTTGTTGTTGTTTTCTATAGAAATGAATATTGAATTTTTAAATTTTAAACGCTGCATATCTTGTGGCGTTGATAATTTTTAAACGCAATATGTATTTCTTTAGAAAGCAACAAAAAAATTTTGAAAACTGTTTGACATTGTTTTTGCTTTCAATGTTATTTTTGGGATTGCGTTGCGTTTTACAAATTCAGGGCCTAAGTTTTATTGTAATTAGTGAGTTATTTTTTAACATTTAAAAATAAACAAATTTTTAGTTTGATTTAAAGGAAAAATTTGTTGAGCGGGTTTTAAATGAATTTTCGTTTGTTTTATATTTCATTTTCCGTCGATTTTACCAACATAATATTTCGAGTGCTCTAGTTCATGCATTCACTTAAATCGCCCTTCTTTGGCATCGTGATTACGACATCTTCTTTCCATGTTTGTGTCCCACACCTCTTTTATAATTGGATGCAGTTTTATTGCTTATATCGGCATGCCATATTTGGGAAGTTCCGAAGGAATATGGTCTGGACCTGCAGATTTGCCGTTTTTTAGCTTCTCGATGCATAATTGTATTTCCAGGACTGTAGGCGGGGTTTTGGAAATATTCCTGCGTTGGTTTCGGACAGACAGAGGTTGGTCGACTATAATGTTTGCGCTTGCTTCTGGCAAATTTTCAGTGAAAAATTCACACCGACGGTTTAGTTGTTGGTCCGGTGCTGTGAGCGGCGTGCCATTACAGTCTTTGATTGGTACGGTGCTTCTTATGTTGTTACCTCCAAGTTTCTTAATATTTGCCGCCCATTCCATTTCTTCAGCTATGTTATTATACTATTTCTCTTTTTCTTGGCGTAGTAGCGTTTTTTACTTTTGAGGCAGAATGCCTGTATTTAAGTTTAGCTGAAGTTTTTTCAACTAGAGTTTTAGCTTTATTTTTTAAGTTTTTCAGGTGTTTCCGGTTTAATATTTCGGCCCAAGTTTCGTCACTTATCCAAGACTTGCGCTTTTTTTCAACGTGAACAAGTACACTGATAGAAAAATGCATCTTCATATTGAAGATGCCCTAACATCAGAATTGTGACATCAATGTTACTAAATATGGCATCAATGATGCAAAAAGTAACATCAAAACCGAAGAGACTTGTCATAGTACTGATGTCAAAATACATCAGCGTTAAGACGCCTTTTCTATCAGTGTACGTCTTATGCACCTTGTGTGCATGCATTTAATATGTCGTTCCAAGATAAATCATTGTTGTCATTTCACGGGGTCTTGTAGACGCGAGATGTTCGGTTAAGCTGGATGCTTTTGTTTTTTTATTGCAGCAGGACGAAGGCGAAAAGTGCCAACTAATAATTAGTGATCACTGTTGAATAGTTTGCTAATGATAACGTGGTCAATTTGGTTTCGAGAATTACCATCTGGTGATTCCCAAGTGTTCTTGTGTATGTCCTTATGTATAAAACGTGTACCAGCTATAAACAAGCTATGTTGGTATGGTAATTTCCGACTTTATCTCCCTTTAGGGTTCGATGACACTTCCAACTAGGGTACGCGGGGTCGTTATACCCGTTATCCACAGAAGTGGATTCCCTTGCGTCAAAGTTAGGGTATTAATTAATTTCTGTTTGCTCGTTGGTTCATTTCGTTAGGGGCTTCTTTCATTTTGAAAATTGGGCTTTTAGTTACTATGAAGTAAGAAACCACATGGGGGTTATAAATTAATTGTTGGGAGTGTTATTTTGGGCGATTATTTCATGCCGCCGAATTGAGCAAAGGGCGCATACAGCAGTTAATAACTAAAATGTATATGAGTTTCAGGCAAATAAAAGTGGATCTTGGTGTCTTAAATATGAGAATGGTGTGCATAAGCCGCACCTAAGCCAACATCATAAAAATGCACGTATTACATTTTATGAAAAGTATATCTCTTGGGAAAAGGAGCTCGAGCCTCTGATATTCAGTGCTGAAAAAAATTGAATAAAGAGGAGTCAGATGGTCTCTTCAAAACCCCACGGGAAGCGTGTCATAAACGAGTTCATGGAGGAAGATTACTCTTAGAACTATATATTGATTTGTAAGAAAGCAAGCTCCTTGATGTTCTTGGAGATTTGGATGGCGATGCATCGATTTTCCAACAGGATTTAAAAAGTAGATTATGTCCTTTGGTCGACTGTATTAGGGGTGGATTTGGGCTTCAGCTCCAGAATATCGGCCAAAGACCCAAACACCTTATTGGTATTCCCAGAGAAGACGCCGATTGCGTTCCTCGGGTTATGGAGTGTATAGGGTAGCTTCGGTATCCAGCGCTAAAATATCAACCAAGTATTCAAACAACTTGGTAATGTTTTAAGAGCTAGAAAAATTGGCACAAAGACACAATATTTAATATTCAAGCGAAAGAAAATCACTTCTAATTTTATAAAAACACTTTTCTGTTTGGTTATTTTCCAAAATGTTATAAAAAAACCATTTGTTTTTATTAACAATATATTCAATTTGCACAGTAATTATTTAAATAAAATATTAGAAAAATAGAGTACAAAAATGCAGCCGTTTAATATGGCTTTTAAGCAACGATTCCACTTTAAAAACTTAAGTTTAACGCAAAAACAACTTATCGAACATACAAAAAAAGTTAAAATCAATCTTAAAATGTACTCCTTGATGACCGGGGCGTCTCAATTTGTTAAGTCCCTTCACTCACAATAGAATTCAGGGATGGAAAAACCACTGCTCACAGTTTAGACGTAAAATCCACGGGGCGCTCTTTAACTTTTGCCAAATTGAGCTCAGACCTCAATATGATCGAGGATTAATGGAAAATACTTTTTGCCAAAATATAGGCATCTTCTAAGCAATATAGCAGCCTTACGGAGCGGAAAATCCCATTAAGGCTGAACAAGGATTAAATGATTTGTGAATTAATTTACAGGAGAAGCAAAGTCATTAGCAACAAGGTGTTCTTGCCGTTTGCATTTCTTTAATAAATTCGCCATTTTTGATCACAGGGACCTTTAAATTTTGAACATGTAGTTTAATAAAACGAACAAATTTCAATTTCGAGTTACGTGCGTTTGCATTTTAGGTGACGATATGTATACAAAATATTTATTTTACAACTAAGATAATAAATACATACGTATATTCATGTAAACACTATATACATATGTTTTTTGTGCATATAAATATTTTCTATGTAGATTTAAAGAATTTCAAAGAAATAAATAATAAACCAACTTTGATTTAAAGAATTTATTTTTCTATGCCAAGAAAAATTGAAATGAATCTCACTTAATGCAGAAAAAGAACTATTGAAATTTACTTCATGTACCTTATTTGAGAATTGCTAAGAATCCAGTGTAAAAAGTGCCGTCTTAGACAACTTCAAGTTAAAGTCAGTTCTCCCCTCTACGATATAAGAAAATATATTATCAGTCCAATTACGAATAAAAATTCCCCGGGAGTTTTTTCCCTTCTCCCATTTTTAATATGTAAATTCAATTGTAAAAATGGGAAAAAAACTCCCGGGGAATTGTGCTGTATTATTAAATACACTGTTGTAATTGACTATCTCAAAATGAATGTTCTGAAGTAGTTCCCTTTCTGCACTTGACGTTTTTTTTGAATTTAATTTTGTTATTTAATTTCTAGCTTTCTTAATTAATAAGTCCGGAAAAAATAGTTTTCCCAGTTTCATAGTATCTCCTTATTATAATTAAAGAAGTTGTCTTTCTCATATAATTATTTTACATAGGTATTGACATATTTATATAAATAATGTATATTTTATTTAATTACCGATTGTCCAAATTAAGAACTTTTCAAGATTATCTTTTATTTTTTTAGTGCTAATTATTTCTACATACATAATCGTTTTTATATATTATAATAGATGATAATGTGTAAACATTTGATTAAAGATTAAAATTACTTTTAATTATTCAAGCTTGAGGTCGTTTTATTTATAAAAAAAATTATATTTATTTGTTTCAATATTTCGCTAATCTTTGGTTAGCATCGTCAGAAAAATTACAAAATTTAATATTAACAAAAAACAAAAAACGATAACAAAATTATGAAAAAAATTTTTGTCATAAATTAAATTCAAAAACCTATTTGTCATAAAAAAATTTTTTCAAAAACCATAACAACAAAAAAAAAAAAATTTAACTAAAGTGTGTTTTGTTAATATTTTTGTGTTTTGTTAATATTAAATTTTGTAAATTTCCTGACGATGCTAACCAAAGGTTAGCGAAATATTGAAACAAATAATCATATTTTATTTATAAATAAAAAGACCTCAAACTTAAATAATTAAAAGTAATTATAAAATAAAGGTCAAATAAGAATAAATATCAATTAAAGATTAAATATAATAATATGCTTATATTTGATGAAAGATTAATAAGTAAATCGTAAACAAGTAAATTTAAGCAAAAATATGAAATTAAAATAATTTGTTACAAAGTTATAATTTTTTACGTATGTATAAGTAATATAATAACATGTAATTACTTATATTATTCATACGCCTTAGTACACTTCGAACAAATAATATTAATCATACGTGATGATATACAATTACGAATTCCTTGTACTATTAATATACATAATCAATGACCCAAATTTTTTTTTACCGAAAAAATGATTTTGAGATTAAAATGAAAAATAAAGTTCAATTTCTGATTACATGAACCTTATTCGGGTAGAAGTAATAAGCAAAACTACAAACTAGATGGCTGTTATTTAAGAAAAGCGAACTAAAGACTAATCAAAAAAGTCATTGTTGGAATTAAAAATGTGTATATATTTGTTTGTCATTCCATACAAATCTTTAAAGCGTAACTTTTAACAAATCAGTGGAAAATTAACAACTCGAAAAAAGATACGAATAAAAAAAAAATAATAAAAAACTGAAAAGAGAAACTAAAATATTGTGAAAACTAGATACAAAATAAAGTAACAAAATAGTATTTTTAAAACAAAATAGTGTTTTTAAAACAAAATAGCAACTAATATAAAGAACAAAAAGGAAATTATAAAATATGGGCATTTCCCTAGAATGGTCTATCAGGATGAAAAAATAAAATGTTAATTATCATCGTCTTTTATTGTTTATTATCAGAAAAAAGTCTATGTTCTTATAAAAGAATGGCTTCCTAGCATATCTGAGCTATTTTACTTGACGAAATTGGGCTGGAAACTGGAAAATTTTATAATTTCCTGTATTTTCTACTTCTAAAGAATTTGTATATACTTACCCTGCCTTTACACATGCAAGTAATTACTTGCAAGTAGTTTATACGTATTATCAACGAAAAAGCCGAAAGTCTTGCAAGTATCTTAAGTGCTAACACAGTCAGTTGTAAGTTCATTTTTCAAATGTTCTCGAAGCGAAAACATCCTACAAAAAAAATTTTTGTTTTAAAATTTAATAATTCCTTCTTTATTTAATTTTCGGTCCATCTTGATGAAAAAATTATGTTTATTTTATAAAATATCTAACTCCAGTATTGCCGTAGTGGCGACTTTATAATATTACTCAGAAAATATTTTGATTAACAATGTTTTTTTTTCAAAATGCTTGAAATTTATGATAAAATTACCATTGAGATGGGTTGCTGTATAGTTGTTCTCTTTTTTACGTGTTATTTTTTGTAAATACACATTACTTGGTACTAGTAAATTGATACAAAAGTCATCCATAACACTGCTTCTTCATTTGTCATTTTACTTGCTGCAAGTGTCAAAAATTTACTTGCAAGAAAATTCTCTTGCAAGTTTGGCTGCAAGTACGAAAAAGGTGATGGTGTTAGTAAAATGTGATGGTTTCGAACTTGCACTGGCAAGTGTAAAACCCAGGTTATTTTACATGCAAAAAATATGTCATGTTTACACTCTTTCTTCATAATCTCTCCAATACAATCAATTGTAAAAGGAGTATTGTTTTTTGCATGGTGATAATAATAAAAAAAAACTAGTTAGAGTGCTATATTCGGCTGTGCCGAATCTTTGATACCCTCCACCAACACTTCGAATGTTTTAGGAGTAATATCTGTATGTTGTCTATTTATTTTTATAATATTTATAAAAACAGACATCTGCATTAAAATTGGTTGCGGTTTAAACCTATATTAAATTGTTGACCGATAATCAGAAAGTTTAATGCTTTTTTTTAGCAATTTTAACAAGCTTGAGTACAATATCATGATTCGTAACAGTTTGAGACGAACTAAAATGATTTTCAGGAGGTCAATTTATATTGAAGCCATGGTAAGCTATGAACCAATCATCCCAAATTCTGCAGAACGATTTTTGGTATTAAAAAACATAAATTTATATACAGCGGTGCAATTAGTTTAAGCGTTTGCAGTGAATTTCAGAAGGCTGCTAAAATGGAATCTAAGGTAAATTATGGACCGTATATCACAAAATTGCATAACATTTTTTCTGGCCATATGAAGCTAAACAGGAAGAAAGTTTACCGCGTATTTAATTATTTTACCAGATTGGGCTTTATATGAGGCCTATGGTAAATTATGCACCGATCTTCACGAAATTTCACAGTATCATTTCTAGTCCTGTAAAACTTTTATGTTCCAAATTTTGTTATGATAGCATTATTTTTTACGGATTTAGGCGTACTAAGCTGTTTTCCGGGAGTAAGGTTTATATGGGGCCTATGGTAAATGATGGACCGTTCTTCACAAAATTTCACAGTATCATTTCCCGTTCAATAAAACTGTGATGTACCAAATTTTGTTATGATACCATTCTTTTTTATGGTTTAAGGCGTACTAAACTTTTTTCCGGGAGTATGGTTTATATGGGGCCTACGGTAAATTATGGACCGATCTTCACAAAACTTAAAAGTTTGATTTCTAGTCCTAGCATTCATAGTCCTAGCATTCATAGTTAGGGTTTTAGGCTTACTATACTCTTTGCCGGGAGTAGGGCTTATATGGGGCCTAGGGTAAATTATGGACGGATCTTAACCAAATTTCACAGCGTGATTTTCAGTTGAATAAAACGAATTGTTGCGAAATCTTATATCATTGTGTGCATTTTTCCACCATTTATGTTAGTTTTTGTAACAAAATTATCAATTTTTTTTTTAAGGTGGTGGTTCCACATTTTGATTCATAGCTCAGATCGTATTGAACCGATTTTGCTGGATTTCAATCCCAAACTGCTTAGGATAACTACAAGCAATTTGGCACCAAGTTTGTTTATTTCTTTTGAGTTTTTCGAAAGTGAGCGTGTTTTCAACAGACGGACAGACAGACGGACATGGCTAAATCGACTTTAAACTACTCAAGGACCCAGAATATATATACTTATTGGGTCTGAGATGAATAATAAAAAAGTTTCACACGGAATGACAAACATAATATACCCTCTTCACAACTTATTGTGGTGGAGGGTATAAAAACATTTGGAAAAATCGTACGTTCGCGACCGGTAGATAAGCCATTTGAATAAAAACCAAGAGGGATATTTTATTTTGTAAATACTGTATGGAGGCCTACATTAATACACTTTTAAAATAAATTAATCACAATAATTAGTATTGTGGTTATTTTGTTGAACTGTTTATGGTTTTTAATCCAAATTTTTAATATTTTTAATTAGGCTTAAGTTCATGAAATTTAATTTTTTTTATTAAATTATTTATATATGAGTAGGTGAGTTGCAAAACTCGTTCGTTACAAAATTAAAAATACGAAATGAAAATTTACTCTAACTGTTCTTGTGGCGATTTTTGAGAAGAAGTATACTTATTGTGTCAATCCATGTCCTCGTCCATGTTTTTCCAAGGACATGCATTAATACAATCTGAATATTTCTTCTCAGAAAGCACCAAAAGAACTGTAAGAATCATTTTTCATTTCAAACTTTAAATTTTGTAACGAACGAGTTTTGAAACTCACCTACTCATATATTTTGTAAAGAAAGGAATTTTTTACAACATGAAAATTAATTAATCACTTTTGAAAATTCATTACGCAGATTTTTACACTTCACTACTGTCAGCCGAAGTTGACTTCTATTTTGCGTACGTTCGTGACCACACGTTTATAACTTGTTATGAAAACTTAAACTCGACGAAATGCATCTTTTGTACTTAACATAGAGCTACCCAAATGCTATCGAATTGCAAAAAAATCCTAGGAAAAGTTTTGTTTTCTATATTATTTGTTCATCAAAAGCGTACGAACGTACGTTCGTGACCCCAGGAAATGCCCATATACAATTTTGTTTTGTTATAATAGTACTTGATTTCTAACAAAAAATATCTTGTTTTTCACTTCCATATTTTCTCGATTACGTTTTTTTTTTTTTATTTAATAGTGGGATGAATTGTTGCATTATATTTAAGTTTATGTTCGAAATGTGGGCCATGGACTGACAACTAATGTCGCACACACTTTATACGCGATCGTAACTACTTTATTTCTCAGGTGTAAATGGGTGAGTGTAACTAACGCAGGTTATTAAACGCAATAAAAAGGTTAAATGCACGTTTTTCAACAGACACAGAATGCTTCTAGTTTTTTTTTTAATAGTTCGCTGTACTCAAATGTATTTTATGTTTTCTTTTTACTTTTAAGAACAAATGTTTTTTGGACAAAGGGGTTTACAAATACTAGTACCAAAAGTACAACTTTTAGTCCAAATAAGGTTGGAAAAACTATACAAAATTCACCAATTTTACCCACTTTTAGCAAAATTAAAATTTTTGTGACATGCGAAGTAGCTATAGATTTTTTTTCATTTAGAATGAAGGTTCCAGTTTTGTCCCTTTTTGCGCCTTTTATCCCTTCTTGGCCCGAAATTTACGCTAAAATACAACCTTAAGTAATTTCGCTTCAATATTCTTCATTGTTACCAAACTTCATTTACATCGGTTCAGCGTTGGGTCGTGATATAAACACAACTAATATTACGAATATGTATTCGTATCGCCGAATATTCGCCTATTTCATGATATTCGTATTCGTATTCTCCTACATATATGCCCATTTTATGGTCATTATTACAACTTTAAATTAGCTAAAGTCAAGATAAGTTGGCATATAGGTAGCTTTTATTTAACACCAAGTGTTTCTGTTACTCAAGTCCTAAGCTAAGTCAAGCGTCTTTTACTTTTTTGCATTTTTTACACGAAAACACAAAGAAATAAAAGAAAAAAAGTCACTTTTAAATAGAAAAACTAAACCTAAATGTTTCTTCTATTCTTGGCAAAAAATATCGTTAAATTTCAACTCATTTATTCATCCATAAAAAATCATGTCTTTCTTTACAGACTTTTTTTGTTTTCTTTCTTTTACTCTACACTTTCCAAACATCGTTTTAGTCATCCTAGTCATTACCGTTTCTTCTTAACATTTGTCCGTTCATTTAATGTCGTTTTACATTTTTTTCGGTTGATTTTTGTATTGTGATTTTTTTTTTTTTTTTTTTGTTTAAAATTTATTTCTCGTAGGAAGGGTCTTTTGTAATTTCTTAAAGCTTCGTAAGCATTTCATATCCTTTTCATCAAGGTTGCATTTCTAATTATTTTTTCTGCACTTTTTATCATGATTCTTTTTCTCTTCATGCCAAAAGATTTTGCTTTAAAAGGTGAAAAATATATAGGTTTTCTTAAACTTTTTGTGCATAAATTGAATCGATTTGAAGGAGTGTTTTGTTTAAATTAATAATATTTATATAATAATTTTTAACGATAATATGATTAAATATGAAATTTAGGTTAAACCGGATCGAAATTAACCATTATTGTGTTCAAATTTACTTAAATATGTTCAAAATGATAACCCAACAAAAATCTTGCTTACAATATAAGCAGAAAAAGTATGAGAATTTGACGAAGAGACTAGTTATTGTTCTTCTAGAAGAAGTACTTATTTTTGTTAATTTATAATTTGGCCAATTATATTTTTCTTTTATACTTAAAAGTTTAATAAAAATATGTTGTTACAAAAAAAAAAAAAAAAACCAAAAAAAAAAAATAGTAGTCACAAATTAACTTTCAAAAAGTTAAAAAACACAAATTAAAATTGCTCTTATATGCATGAGAAATCTTATGGAATTTTTGTTAAAAATTGTACACAATAATAAATTTTTCGTAATGTAAGGAAACATTACTTAAAAAGAGTTTTGACTGCACAAAATCATTTTTAGCTCTAGCACTGACATCAAAATTATTCTTAAAATTTTATAGTATTACCGAATATCTAACAAATATGTATTTACGAAATTAATTGCAAATTGATCTAAATAATTATTTATATTACAGTGTTTTTTGTAAAGTATAATAATGACTCATTTAGATAAAATAATAAAGTTATTATTTAATATACATATAAATAATAATCCAAAAAGTGGCGAATAAGGCTACAAAGTAATGAATTCAGGAAGTCATTAAAATAAGGGTTGTGAGTAAAGTTTTTGCTGGGATATAATTTGAACAATTATATGGTCAAAATTAGTTAATGGTCAATGGTCTTATATGATCTATGTTTACCATTTTATGGTTAATTACTTCAGCCATTTGTATACCCACACCAAAAAAGAAAAGAAGGTATTATGTGGTTGTTCTGATGTTTGTAACCCCTTAAACTATTGGTCATATGCCCACCTTTAAGAATACCGATCGACTAAGAATCACTTTCTGAGTCGATCAAACGAAGCCCGTCCATCAGGCTGGCTGTCTAAGTAAGCCTTGTGCTAAAGTACAGGTGGCAATTTTTGAGATAATTTGATGAAATTTTTGGTACAGAGTTTTTAATTGGCACAAGGACCAAGTCTATTGAAAATAGGGCGAATCGGTCCATAATTTTCCATATCTTCCATATGGTTCTTTCATAGATACGGCCTAAACTACATAATTTTTTCTGGCAGGAACATTATTGCCGATATGTCATTTATATTGTAAACTTGGAAAAAAATTTTTTTATATTCTGTGGTGAAGGGTATCATATGCTCGCGGCTTGACCAACTATATTTTCTTACTCGTTTTTGTTCAATTTAATTTTTTATTGTAAATATTATTTAGTTTTTCTTGTTACCTGTTTATAAGCTATCCTTTAATTCATTTCCCAGGACGTGACGACCTTTATCAACTTTGTTTCCATTTAACTGGTTTGTACCACTACGTAAGTTTATGTATTATGTTTATTAACCCATTTAAGCCCAAACAAAAACTACCAGACAAAAAAAATATATTTGTGAAATTAAAGAGTACCAAAATTGGTACAGTGGTCACTTAAAAAAAAAAAAAACAAGTTAAAGTGCTATATTCGGCTGTGCCGAATCTTTGATACCCTCCACCGACAGTTTGAATGTTTAAGGAGTACTATCTGTATGATGTTATTATTATCTTATACTGTGACGATTTGTTATTAATTATGGTTTTAGGCGTACTAAACTGTTTTTCGGTAGTAGGGTTTATATGGGGCCTAGGGTAAATTATAGACCGATCATCACGAAATTTTACAGCGTCATTTATAATCCTTTAAAACTGTGGCGTACCAATTTCTGTTATGATAGCATTATTAATTATGGTTTTAGGTAAACTAAACTGTTTTCCGGGAGTAGTGTTTACATGGGGCTTAGGGTAAATTATGGACGGATCTTCACGAAATTTAACAGCGTAATTTCCAGTAAAATAAAACAAATTTTTGCACAATCTTATCTCATTCCGTGCCTTGTTCCAGCACTTATGCTATTTTTTGTAACAAAATTATCAATTTTTTTAGGTGGTGGTTCCACATTTTGATTCATAGCTCTGGTCCTACTGCACCGATTTTGCTGGATTTCAATCCCAAACTGCTTAGGATAACAACAAGCAATTTGGCTTTAAGTTTGTTCATTTCTTTTGAGTTGTTCGAAAGTGAGCGTGTTTTCAACAGACGGACAGACAGACGGACATAGCTAAATCGACTAAGAATTACTCAAGGACCCAGAATATATTTACTTTATGGGGTCTGAGATGAAGAATAAAAAAGTTTCACACGGAATGTCAAACTTAATATACCCTCTTCACAACTAATTGTGGTGGAGGGTATAAACAAATTTTGATGTTATAGAAATGTCTGAACTTTTAATTTATCGATTATGCAATCACATATTGAATAATGTCAAAAACTTTGTCGTAAGCCGCAAATAAAGAAGTGTTCCCAAATTGGCACAGCAAGCGTAAATGGGTTAAGCTAAACCAGCAAGCTACAAAAAATCAACCATCATTTTGTAACTTTTCATCATATTATTTTAAATTTTAAATTAAACATAATACAATGTTTTAAAATATAATGATTTCAAATAAACTATTGTTATTATTAACCATATAATGTTCGTAGGCAACAATAACATGGTTGTGGCTTTTGAATGGACAACTTATTTAACCATAATATGGTTACCGGTGACAATAACATGGTTAATGTAGCCATAAATATAATATTGTTAAATTCAACAATATTTAAAGTTTCAAGGGCGGCAACAATGTTATTTTTAAATAGAAATAAAAATTTACTTATCGCGACAAGTCATGTTCAAAACAACAATAGTTTGTTCGTGGCCATTGCGGGGACCATAACATTGCTATTTAAAGCTCATTTCAAGGTTAATTTTAGTTCAGATGTATTCTAGTTTTGTTCTAGTTCAGTGCTCTTTGACTTCTGGTTAAGTTTAAGTTTTCTGTTAAGATTTTAGTTTATAACGCTTCTGCTGTTATTCTGTTCATATAGTGGGATATTTGTTCTACTGTTTTTTTTATGCGAATCATCTTCAATTTCGTGTTTTTTTTTTTTTTTTTTTTTGTTGTGCTTTTGTCTTGGAGATGATGAGATTTTTCTAATGCACGCATTAAAAAAGACTGACTGTACAACAAACTGTTCAACTATATAACTTATAAAAAAATTAAAATTTCTACTAAAAAGTTAAAAAAAAAAAAATTAAAAAAAAAGAAAACTAACACTAAGACTAAAAGACTATGAATATGTCATTTCCCATAAAAAAATCAAAACCATAATGACTACAGCTCGAAAGGGTTTAAGTATAAATAGCAGCTCCAGTAGAGTGAGGTACCACAAAAAATAAAAAATCAACCACAGTCTTTAACTGGCACAGCACAATCCAACTCAAATTGTTGGGATTATTAAGTAGTAAAAATAATAAAAAAAATAGTAAAAAAAAAAGTTAAAAGAGGTTAAAAGCTAATTGTTTTAGATAAAATGTTGATTTAATTTTATCAAAAAAGAAGAAGTAAAATGAGAAAGAGAGAAAGATAGGAAAACGAATGAGCGTTAAACTAGTTAAGTATGCAGATTTCTTACAAGATGTAAAGTTAATAAGATTTTATTTAACCTTAAGACAAATTATTAAAATAAAATAATTTTCATAGATTTTTTAATGTAGTTTTTCTAATACCCAATAAAAAATTTGATCATTTTGCGAAGCACTAAAGGTACATTTAAAAAAATAAGCGCACAACTATGCGCTACGCAATAAGACATACAGAAATGCAGTTAAGTAAGTGAAGGAACTCTCAACAACTTTTATTAAAAAAAAAATAACATTTCTAGTGCCACGGCATTCCCTTACTACGAAGCAGGTTTGTTAGGGAGAATACTAAAAAATAACTGTATCAAAACATTCAGTGTGTAAAGTTGATTGTTACATCCAACAATTTTTATGTGCGCTGAATAATGCGCTTTATGTGTCAAAAATTTATTGCTTCAAAGTGGGAACTCGCCATATAAAATTCATGTCTTCCGTAAGCGCAATGGTAAGCGAAACTTTTATGTTTCTCCCTTACAAACCTGCTTCGTTGGAAGCTCCATTTTTTATTGGGTAGTTTGTTATTTAAACCTTAAAGCTGAAGTTAAGTAAAGTTAGGTTATGGTTCTTCGCAAAAAAAATGCCTACTTACTATGCCGTCAACACCAAAAAAGGAAAGATTAAAACACAAAGCTCGAAAATTTCAAAGACAATAGATTGAAAATACGTGTTATTGAGTTACTTAACATAACTCTGCTTTTCGAAACCAAACGTAGCGATTTTGAAACGTGTTTGGCGGTGGGATTTTCCATTTGGCGACTGGCGATTTTTTTTTTGGCGATATTTGATATAACTGGCTGTTTTAACCATATATAATATTTCAGCGATTTTCTTATCAGTTTGTCATTTTTTGTTATCATTACTTACTTAAAAAAAGCTGCCAACTTTTTTTACATGATTTTTGTTTTGTTATCTTTTTGAGTGAATTTTATATTCTGTCCCTATTTCATTATAATAGTATGTATCAGTGTTGAAAAATTCAGTACTTTGGTACTTTTTTCAGTACTTTTTCATATTAAAAATACCGCAGTACGCCCTTGTTGTTTTCAGTACTTTTTTTTATCCTTTGAGCTTTTTTATTGTGACGTGATAATTTCGATAGCAGGATTAGGTTATCATGTGTTTGTTGCAAAATTTATGTTATTATAGTTAAAAAATAATTAACGACGCTAATATTGGAATGCAAAGCGTGGACGCCAGGATTCATATTTTGCTTTCCAGAATGGGACAATTGTTCTTACAAGTGGCAAGAAAATGTATAAAAAAGTATGCATTGGATAATATGTTAGTGGAAAACTTAAATGAAAACAATTTTTATAGAAACATGCAATGTAAAGGCAATGGGTTAAGAAGTAAAAGAAACTGCGAAATCGTTTTCGACAATTTGCGAAACATTAAGAATGAAAGTTGGTTTTGAACATAAAACCTTAAAAGTGATAATCAGTTTTAATCTAAAAATATTGTTTCCGGAAAAAACATTAGCATAATACTGATGTTATTAGGGCCATTATTATAACTTGGCGTTAGCTGTTATCCGACAGTTAACAGACGCTTTTTGACAGATAACACATTATTATCTGTCAATTTAATCTTAACTTTAGCTAACTTCTAGTTGTTATAATGGCCCTTAATGTTATTTTCAAACGATAAAGAAAATTATAATAATATCAATTCTCAATTCCGTGTTTTGCTGACATTTCATTTCTTTTGGTATTTTATCGATACCACATTTGTGAGCATCAATTGAACGCACATTTTCAAATGTAAAATGATATAAAAAGCAAAGGAAGAAATCGTTTACATGTAGAAACTGGTTCAAGTTTGATACAAACTAAAGATCTATTAAAATCAACTGGTAGTTGCTGTTGTAGTTATAATATTTCTTATGATATCTTAAAGTAAATTTGCTTTATATTACAATACTGAATTACAATCTTTATTTTTAAATAAAAACGTTTTAAACTTTTTTTTAGAACTAAGTTCTAAGTATGTTATATATGTAAAAGTCTGAATTATGTTACTTTGCAAAAGTTAAGATATAAATATAAAAACATACCAGTATTAATTTATGTTGAAAAAATTAAATTTTTAATTTATTTAATTATTCATAAATATATCTTCTATTTCAAATATTTTTTTTTAGATAATACATACTGAAAAAACGTTCCTTAAGCGGCTCATACACTTGCAATATAACTGTTCAATTTTATCGCCAAAGGGCTTGTGATATTCGAAGGTGACATAATAATTGGCAAGAATCGAAATCAGTACGAATGCAACAATGTACTATGTTGTTTTGCAATTAAAGGTTTTGTTTCTTTTAAATAAGAGCTGCGCCATATTTATTTGAAACCATTGTGCCACTTATTAAATACTATGGGGCCATATAGAAATAATATGGCGAATAACATATACAATAATATTGTAAATGGATGGGGCGCTAAAAAACTGCAGTCAAAGTAGAAAAACTGCAATTTCTTCCACTTCTTAATTTGTCATTGGTCAAAGAAAAACTGTAACTTTTACTTCCAATTCATTAAATGTAAACAGTCGCTGTCAAATCAACTCGAAATGTGAAAATTTGGGAAATTTTAGTTTGTTTTTCGACAGTTTGGGTTTTGGCTGCAGTTTTTTAAATCCTGATTTAAATGTGTACCTCAAATTTAAATACTGTTTGTTATTAAATACTTAGATTAATGAATTCTTATAAATTTTTTTTGTTTATTTTATTTTCATACATTATTATTTTTTCTTTTAACAAAAAGTACCATTTGGTGGGAAAAAGACTCTTTTAATTGAAGTTCAGTACCATTTCAAAATTTCAATTTTGCAACACTGGTATGTATGCAGGTCAAAAGACAAGTATTGAAATCGATGAGGCCAAAGTGTTAGATCTTATAGATTTGTGTAATTGGTTTTAGTTGTTTAAACTGAATACCCAATAAAAAATTGTGCTTTGAGCGAACCTGGCTTGTAAGGGAGATATGTAAAAGTTTCGGTTACCCTCTCGCTTACGGAAGGCATGAATTTTGTATGAAGTGTTCCCACTTTGAATCAATACCTATTTGGCACCAAAAGCGCTTCATTCAAGGCATGAATATTTACTATTATCTTTTTGTTTTTCCCTTACAAACCTGCTTCGTAGTAAGGGAATGCCTTCGCACTTAAAATTTTTTTTTTTTTTTATAAAATTCGTTAAGAGTTCGTTCGCTCGCTTATATACTTTACTGCATCTCTATAAGTCTTATTGCGCAGCGCATAATTACACGCTTACTTTTTTAAATGTAGTTACCATTAGTGCTTCGCAAAATTAAAAAATTTTTTTTGGGCATATGATCTTCATTTTATCTTATTTAAAAAAAAAAAAAAAAAAATACAGAAACTAAATAAAATTCATTTTCGGGGTTTTTTTTTGGTATTTTTTTCTCAGTTTTTGGCTATTTTTGACTGAAATATTATACTTGCTTTTTTGTATGCAAAATTTAATTAAAAATACATACAAAAAAATTTTTAAGAAACGCTTTTCTTTACCTTAATATAATGATCAGTTGTGAGCAAAAAATGAATATGAATACTAAAAAATCGACTAAAAGTAAAAAAATAAGAACATTTCAAACAACATCAACTTTTAAATCAATATACAAAAAATCTCACACATCCCTTAAAGAAAAGAGTGGGGCGCGTTTTTATGAAACAAAATGCTCAATTATTGAAAATTCGAAGCTTTAAACATGATTGGTTGTACTTCTTTTGGTCTGAAAAATTAAAATGTACTCACGTCAGTCATGTTGTTTTAAGTTCAGGTTGGTATGGGTGCCCCACGCTTTTACATTTCATCCTGGATACGCCCATGTATTTGTGTATTGCCATCGGGAGTATGAATGCCTGCAAAGTTTTATCCATCTGGATTGAGTAGAAGGCAGTCAAAAAAATCACTTGACAAAAAAAAAAAAAAAAAATTTTGCGGTCCCCCTTAATTTCATTCTGGCTACGCCCATGTATTCGTGAATTGTCATCGGGAGTATGAATGCCTGCAAAGTTTCATCCATTTGCTATGAGTAAAAGCGGTTTAATTAACGTTACAAGATTTGATTTTCCGAAGTGAAACTAAAGAAAAAGCTTTTAAAAAAAAATGTTACGAAAACTGAACAAAGTTTACGTTTGGCGAATTTTGGGATTCTGACTTCCGGTTTGGCGATGGGGCTCAAAAAATCTGACCACCCTGATTGGTAACATTAAGGCCCAAAATTTGTAAAACGCAACGCAATCCCAAAAATAACATTGAAAGCAAAAACAATGTCAAAAATTTGTCAAAATTTTATTGTTGCTTTCAACAGAAAAACATATTGCGCTTTAATATTATCAACGCCACAAGATATGCAGCATTTAAAATTTAAAAATTCATTATACATTTCTATAGAAAACAACAACAAAATTATGCAATATTTTCGATTTTGTTTTTGCTTTCAATATAATTTTTGGCGTTGCGTGTGCGTTTTACAAATTTAGGGCCTAAGTCAAATTTGCCATTAATATAACTTATACGCTCTGGTGAAATCACATAAATGGCTTCTTTTTATGAGTGAATAAAAAAAGATGAAATAATTTCTAGTCAATAAACTCTTTTTGATAAAACACACTTAGTTTTGATTCGCATAAAAAGAAGTCTTTTAAAAACAATATAATGTATACTTACAAAATAACTTCTTTCTTATTCACACACAGACCTTCACTCGTCTGATGAACATGCACACATAGTCTTACAATTGCTTTAACACATTTCAACACTTTGTTAAAACATTTGTATTCAAGCTGTTGACGTTGTTGCTTTTTTTTAAAACAAAAGCTGTCATTACGAGCTTCAAACTAAATTATGAAGTAAAATACACTTTCTACACATTGAATAGATATTACTTTATACAGTGATTTGTGTTTGGTGTTGGTGAAGAGAGTAAAGTAGGAGTGTGTTAAAATATTTTATGCCATGTTACTCTCTGTGACTTTATCAAAAACTTAAATTTTTACAAGAACAAAATAAGAACAACGAAGAAGAACGACACAAGAACACGTGTATGAGTTTTCGCCTGCCTCTAAGGATTTCTTTGTTAAAAGTTTCTTTTATTTGTATATACATTGTTTCGGTTTCCTCACACATTATTTTTTGTTTTTTATTTATATGAATGTGTCGTTCCGCTATATTGCACATTAAAGTGGTTCGAAAAAATTTTTTTTGTCAGTCCCCTCTAGGATTAAAGATAATGTAAAAGCAATTGCAAAAATTATTTTTTTTATTTTTTTGCCACGCCTAGAAATACCGCCTTTTTAGTTTTTTGTTCACTGTGTCGCCATTTTTAGTCCGATCATAGCACTTTTTATATCGGTGTTCATGGCTCTGTAAGGGCTATATTTCTGTCTTTAATAGTTTTTGTATACAGAAGTTGTATCAAAATATCACAGATTCATTTTAGTTCAAAATTATTTAGCAATTGGGAGGGTATAAGCCGAGCTTTTGAAAGACATGACTAGAATTTGCGTGGTACAAAAAAACTATTAAGGACAGATATGTAGCCCTTACAGAGCCATGAACACCGATATACAAAATGTTATGAACGGACTAAAAATGGCGACATAGTGAACAAAAAACTAAAAGTGCGGTATTTCTAGGCCTGGCAAAAAAATAATTTTTGGAATTGTTTTAACATTATCTTTAATCCTGACTGACAAAAAAATTTTTTTCCAACCACTCAATTGCACATGCAAGTCTCATATTTATACAGTAATAAACAGATATAATGTCCAAAATAAAAGTCATATGATATGCATATGTATGTTCGCGTTGCGTAAGCAGATTTTTTAAAGTTTAAAAATATTGGGGCAATGTTGACCCCAAGTGCATTTAAGGGTTAAACTCAATATTTGCACTGTTTTGTCTTCGTATGACTTTCGGGTATATTTTTCTATAGTTTCATAAAAATCGGCTCAAAAAATATCTTTCCTTTAGAAATTCCAAGCTTGTCAAAATTGTACCTTTGACCTTCATGATGTTAGGGTTAATATTTTCCGCTTTTAGTAAGAGCTTTAAAATACTGTTATACCTTAAATTCATAACAGTAAGGAAATTGGGCTTATTCGCCATAATATGGCTAGAAAATTTGTTTCTCCCCAAAATCGAAAAATTGAAAATCCAAGTACGGAAAAACTCCCTATTATAACCTCATTGAATTCCAACGTGATGATCAAAATATTCTGGAATTTGTTTAACAAAACTTTTAAAAATTTGAAAATTGAGTTTTTAAACTGCTGTTAAAAAAATATGCGAATAGGTGAACAGAAATCTATGAAGACAAAAACTCATATGTTAGTAAATATGGCAACATTAGCCGCTATTCGAATTTTTCAAATATTGTTCAAGTGGGCTGAGACACGTTAATGTCCGGGGGAAATTTCAATATCATTAAAATTGTTTAACCAAATTTTGTAATTTGTATTTTATTAGAACGACAATAACGTACACATTACAATTCTTTTCCATTTAATTGCAAAAATAACTATTTAATGGCAAAATTTTAACTAAAATTAAAAAAAAAAATGTATTTTTATTCCTGTAAATGCACCTTCAAAATATCCTAATATTTTACAGAACGTATATCTACTATACTTAGAACAATTGAGGGGTATAGAATCAAAGACTCCAAAGTCGACATTTATAGTTTTCGTAATAAATAGTAAAAACCTCTAGCTCAAAGTATATTCATATTTATGTATTGTATATCTGCTATTCAGTAAATAGGAATATGATGGAGAAATTACGCAAGTTTAGCGGTTTGCTGGCAATTATAATAATAAAATTGGACATTGCTGTGTTTGATAAAATCAAATGGAAATTGCTGCTTTTTAGCATGGGCAAGTACTTAAAACAATCAGTAGTTATAAAATTCTTAAACTTAACAAAGGCTTAATTTTTCTTGATTGATTTGGAGGAACTTCATAACAACTTAGCTCCATTGTTACGACTAAAGACAAAGTTATAAAATGAACAATTAAACAAACTGCTTCATATAAAAAAAATTTGTTATATTTTTAATTTCTTTTTAGTTTTGAAAAAAAAAAATAAAAAAAATAGCCTGCATTTTCGAAAATAGTTGAGAGAAAAAGAGCTTAACAAACTGTGATCATTTTGCATCAATTCTTAATTGTTGAACATAGTTTTTTATAGGATAAAAGTGTTTCTGGTAATGTAATATTCACTAATTGGAAGCATTCATTAAATACAACTAAATGGCATTTTTAGTTACGTTTGTGAAAAAAGTGGACTTTGCAGTCTTTGATTCTATACCCCTCAATTGTTTCATATAATTCCTTTAAGTAACATACGCTTTATTTCACTTCAACTGTGTTTTGAAGCTCCGATTTCTGGCCAATGCCTTTTCCACCTACACTGCCTTCCTAAGAAAGAAAGTCACATCTCCATTTTAGTAGTTTTGAGCAGGGTAGGAAAAGTTTTACTCGCAAGCATAATTCGAGTCAAATCTCTCGTTTTAAAATTTGTGCTGTTTAGTTTAAAAATAAAATTGTAACCAAAATGGAGATGCGATTTTCTTTCTTAGGAGTAGGGATGAAACGATACGAGTAAATAAAAGTACATATTCGATACTTTTATATAACTACCAAGTATTTTTGTAATCGATACGTGGCAACCGAGTAATAAGTAGTATCGGTAAAAAAATACTCAATATCGGTCAAAAGTATTCGTTTCACTTTGGTATTGAAATAAATCTCAATTTTTTGATTATTTTCCAAAGCTGGAGCAGCAGTAACGGTATCAAGAAACCGTTTGACCAGTAAACACCTATAAACCACATATTGTCTCGGTCCATTTCTTTAATTTCTGGCTATAGGAAATCCGTTATCATCTCGCGATAGCGAACACCATTCACTGTAGAAGAAGTACGGCCCGATAGCGCCGCCAGCCGCAGAAGTAACTAGGCGAGCATGTACATATGTTTTCCGATTTCCTACAGATCCGGTTTGCTAAAATGTGTGCGCAATTCTCCCGATTGTTGAAACATTTGGTCGATTATGCTGACCAAAAAAATCACAATGTGCATTTAATACATTTCGATTGAACTCCCATTTTCGTAAAAGGCTATAACAATCCTAACGCGCTGCTCAATTATGTTCCTCTCAATGGTAGAAGTTGTCAAATACTGAAACAAAGAAAGGTCAAATCAAGTTGCGCAAAAAACTTAACGTTATGGTTTTACCACCCTTAATTATTAAATGGTGAATTATAAGGGCCGATGTTTAATGTGAACCACACTTAACGTCAAGTTTTTTTCTGCATTTCATTTGACATTTCTCAATTTCAGACTAACTTAATTTGAACCATGGAAAGATACACAATCGAGCCACGCGTTAAGCTATTCAGGCTTATTATGAAAATGGGCGTTCAAATCAAAATGCATATCGTGCACTTCGTGATTTTTCGGTCAATTTAATCTTTCAAATATGTGTGAACAAACGAAAAAATCGAGCAATAATTTTAGGAAACTGGGTCTGTAGGAGATGTGAAAACACCAGTGCATGCTCGTACGATTGTACTGCAGAAAATATTGCTGCTGTTCGCGATTGTGTGGCTGAAGAGCCGTCCACCTCAACTCGTCGTCGTGCCCAACAATTCCACCTCTCACGCTCGTCGTTGATGAACATAGTGCATAAATACTTGCATTTGCAAGCTAACAAGGTGCAATTGACTCAAGAACTAAAGCCTCTTGACCATTCCAAACGTCGTCAATGGTCAGAATAGTGGCAAGATGTGGCAACAGATGAAGAAAATCATCTTCAGTGAAGAGGCACATTTTTGCCTCAGTGGATTCGTCAATAAGCAGAATTGACGTATTTGGGCGAATTTTAATCCAAGAGTGATGGTCGAAAAACAAATGCACCCACAAAGAGTGACTGTTTGGTGGGGTTTATGGGCTGGAGGCATCATCGGGCCTTTTTTTCCAAACTGAGGCCGGTGAGGCAGATATTGTGAATGGTGTTCGCTATCGTGAGATGATAACAAACTTTTTATGGACCGAATTGTAAGATGTGTATTTGGACGATATGTGGTTTCAACAGGACGGTGCCACACAGGTAACGAAACAATGTCTCTTTTGCGCGATAAATTCAATGGCCGTGTTATCTCACGTGGTGGCGATGTCAATTGGCCGCCAAGATCATGTTATTTGATACCCTTGGACTTCTTTCTTTGGGGTTATTTTAAAGAAAAGGTGTACGTCAATAAGCCAGCAACAATTCAAGAGCTAATGAATGAGATAATTCGGCACATTAACGGCATAGAACCTCAACTATGCCTCAGCGTCATCGATAATTTGCACCATAGGATGGAGGGGTGCCGTCGTGGTTGCGGCGGCAATTTGGCTGATATTTTGTTCTATACATATTTGAACCATACCAGTATTATCATAATAAAAAGAAATGACAATAATTTCCTTAATAATTTGTGTTTTATTCAAAATCAACATCCGCCCTTAAATTTAACCACCCTTTATTTATCAATTTGAAAATAAATTTTTAAATTTAAATTTAATACATAGTGACATTTTGATTTTTTGAAGAGAAGGTGAATGAAGGTTGTTATCCTGAACGTAAAATTTCCTTTTCTAAGATAAAAAAGATTTTTCGAAAGGAAATCGGTACTAAAAGTACTAAAAGTGGTCTTAATTTTTACACTTTTCGTTTTGCACAAAATTCTTATGGGTCGTAGCTCTTATTGTATGGTAAATTACTAAAACACTAATAGGTACGGTTAAAAGTGCTGTTTTCTATTATTTTGTCATACAAACCGATACAAGTACCGATACAAATAAGTATTGATACGTTTTATTCGATACTGAGTAGGTATCGATACTTTACGAGCGATACCACATCGAGTAAAAGTATCGATACCTTAGAGGTATCGTTTCATGCCTACTTGGGAGAGCAGTATAATTCTGCCAGAAATCAACGTTTCTTTTTTTTCGGGCCGAAATATACAAAGGATTTTACAAAGGCAAATAATGACAAATACATGAACCCTGTTGGTGTCTTTTGGTGAAGCATTCCAAGATTTGCTTCCGTAGAGAAGTACAGAAATATGTTGGAAAGGTCGATTTTAAGCTTTGTGTAAGCCGACATTTGTGAGAAACGCCACACGGACCAAATCAGACGGTTATTTGATCCGTGGGGCGTTTCTTATCTAGCCTTATCTAGTGCAGACTTATGCGTTGAGATCTTCTAGACGCTGATGCAGGCCCGATTTTTTGCCTATGTTGCTGTTGTGGCGCTTAGCACGATAGCGTCAAGGACGTTAAATAAAAGAGGCGATAATACGTATCCTTGTCTGGCGTTTTTAATGACTGGCAATTTTATTTCCAATTCCATTTCCACGTAGCACTCGACAATTGGCATTCGAGTGAAGTTTGGCAATTAGCGTCATACGAAAAAATAGAAATAATTATTTGGGTGCATGAGTTACGAGAATGCGAAATAATTTTATAAAAATTGCAAAAATCTTTATTTAAAATTTTTTTTTTTTTTTTTTGTAAAAGCTCTATTAAAGATTTTAATTCCTTCAAGAAAGACAATTTTTATAAACAACTGGATTTTTTCTAAAGCGCAATTTTTTACCAATGCATAAGCTTTTTTTCTTTAAATAAAAAATTCCTTTTTAACTAAAAACCATTATTTTTACAGTATAATTAATTAAAAATAATCGTCCAATTCACAAGATCACACATTTTGGCAAAATATTGTATTTTGTGGCATCAATTAAACAGCTGGGTTTTGACGAAGGTTAAGCTGTTATGATACTTGCTATTTTTTGTATTTTTTCTATATTGGAGAACAGTGCAAATATATTTGCATAGGAAAACTGACTAAGTGTAAAGAGTATGATTATATCATAAAAAATCTTGAAATGTCAAACAAATATACATGTGTTATAAATAATCTAAGACTGTCAAAAAAATATAAAAATTTTTATTTTAAAATTGACATTTCCAGATTAATTGTTAGCACTGTTACCAATTTTTTTAGTTTTTGATCGAAAGTAGCAGTTATTAAAATTTTTTTGCGATTTTTAGCTTTTTTGACGGGGTTTTGTGGGAAAAAAACGTGGGCAGTATTGTTTGTTTTGTTTACATTTTATTTTGGAATCACAAACTATTTTTTTTATAAACAATATAATTTAATGCAAATAATGTAAAATATTACGAATTACATTGGGGTTTATTCTTTAATTGAATATTTATGATTTGAAATCCCATATGAAGGGCACCTGCTTCATTTCACTTATCAAAAACAAAATAGTTTCATCTGACCAAGCTTTTACCATTTTTTTTGTTTTAGTCAAAGAAAAAAATAAACATGAGAAATGTCAATCAGAAAAAAGGGTTTGTATATCAAATTGTATTTCTTGTTCTTTCTCGCATTTGTTGTTTCATTCAGTCAATCCTAAAAAAATCCAATACAAAAAATAGCAAGTATCATAACACCTTTATGTACACAATTTTAGAGAGCATACACTGATAGAAAAATGCATCTCATATTGATGATGCCCTTACATCAGAGTTGTGACATCAATGTTACTACTAATGACATCAATGATGCAAAAAGTAACATCAATCCAATGACTAGCGTCTTCGTACAATTTTGTAATTTGTTACGTGTCATCTATTTTATGACTATAGTGACATCAATTCGATGCCACATTTTGTTTATTATTAACATTATTTTTATGATTACAATGAATTATAAGAAGCAAAAATTCCTATATTATATTTCTTTAAATTATTTAGTTAAATACATAAAATTTTTAAAGTAGAATGATTACGAAAACCATATGGGGCATGGTGCTGGTGTCAAAAATGATGACACTTGTCGTAGTACTGATGCCAAAATACATCAGCGTTATGACGCCTTTTCTATCAGTAAACATAGTTATTAGATAAATTTCTTTGCAAAATTAAGAAAAATTTCACAAAAAAAAAAACACTTAAAAAATCAATAAAAAGTGTAATATTGCGATAGAACATTTATTACAGGTATTCATTACACGTGCCACCAATAAAGTCTAGTATTGGGATTATATATTTGGTAATAAATAACGAAGTTATTAATGAAAAATACAATATTTTTAAAAAAATAGTTAAAAAGTTTTTTTGATAATAACTCGTTTTTAAATTTTAAACGAGAGTTAGTAAGTTAAGAATTAATAGTTAGTTTTAACGACTTAAGTGACTTAATAGTGAACAAAAATCAAAATAATATATATCAAGTTTATAAAAATCTTAGAAAAATTACATCTTCTTATTCACTTTTTAAACTAAAATCTGTGAAAAATATTTAAAGCGCAATTGCACAAAATAGGCACTTGTCGAGCTAGATCTTTAAACGTAAATCTGCGGAGTTGTTATACGTGAAATGGGGTGTCCTCTATAACTTTTTGACCATAGAATTTTCACTTTCCTATATAGAATTTGATGAGAGTTAATCTTATAGTTGTTGGTAAAATTACTTCCAAATCTATGTTCATGGTTATTAAAGTTTAAAATTGAAGCACAGCCGCGAATAACGTTTTAAGTTACAAAATAATAATTTTTCAGGAGAGCAAAAAAACGTTTTTTGACAGGGAGCATTATTTGTTTTAAAAAATTTTTTTTTTCTATTATTAAAAATAATGACAATAGAAACTTTTATGCAAAATGCTTTTAAAACATTATCCCGCACTGCAAAACCATTTCGATGTCATCTTATAGTTAGTAACTTGCAATGTTCTTCCACTGGCTGACACTTTGTATGCCATTTTGAAGGCATTAAGGTGCATAGTTTTGGTTGATTTGATGTTTAAACTGTGTAAGAGAGTAAGGCCAACGGTTATCTGCAAAAAAACTGTTTTTGCAAAATGTGGCGTTTACAACGTTATTCGCGGCTGTGCTTCAATTGTTTACCTCTTAATATAAGCTTTTAACTTAAAACTATTTTTTTTTTTTTTTAATTTTCCCAGATTAACACTTTGCCAATAAAACGAGAGTAACCAATTAAATCAAATATAAGCACTCAAATGTAGATAAGTGTAAGCTTTCAAATGATAGAAATAAATTTTTAAAAATCGCAAACTTAAAAATGTAATTATTGCCAAAACCATATGCCCTTATCGTGGATCGAAGTATCGTCGTATTCGCTGTATAATCCAAATTTACCAAATTTAAATTCTTCTGAATGATTAATATATCGCACTTGATCAACAATAGTATTGGAATATACTACTCTCTTATGCAACCTTGCATATTTTTGTAAATTCCTTTTTCTTATTATTCTTTAATCACATTCTTAAATGTCATTTTGTAAATCATTTTTTTTTTTTGTTAACCCCTTTTTAAAAAAGTTAGGTTCTCAATAAACACTTGAAACAACAGGTTATGGGCCCAGGCTCGTGTGTAGTATATATTTAGATACTTCGAGAACAATTTGCGTTTGTCGCATAGAAATTAGAAAATATGAATTCGTCACTTTATCAAATCGATAACTTGGAGAAGATAATTATGACACTTGGTGTGTTCAGATGCAGTGTATTTTGAGACACTCAGAATTATGGCTTATAAGTAGTGGACACATTTTGATGACGCAATATATAAATACGTTTATGGAAATAACATCTAACCTGAGTGATGTCGGTATCTTACTACATGATGAATTGCTTGTCATCATTCTATTGTCCAGCTGACCAAAAGAGTTTGAGAACTTTGTTATCGCGATGGAAACACGGGACAATTTACCAACCCTTGAAGTTCTAAAACTCAAACTTTTAGAAGAAAGTATGCGCCGTTCCCAACAAGATGAAAAAGAAAGTGTTGTAGGCACCCAACAAGCATTTATTGCGCGTTATAGTATGCAATCAAAAGCCATAAACAACAACAATAATAACTATAACAACAGCAACAAAAACAAATTCAAATGTTATAATTATGGTGAACGTAATAAGAATACATGGTGTGTTGACAGCGGCGCGACCCCACACATATGCTGCGAACGTCAGAAGTTTACTTCGTTTGTCGAATGTAAAGAAAAAATAATGCTTGGGTGTGATGAGTTTATAGAAACAGAAGGTAAAGGCAGCGTTGTCATTAATGCAAAAGAAGGTTGTATAACTTTGAAAGATGTACTTTATGTACCAAAAATTGCTGGTAACTTTATTTCTGTGGCAAGAGCAACAAACAATGGTTTCACTGTTGAATTCGAGAGGGACTTTTCTACTATAAAAGAAACCAAGGGTAAACGTATTTAAACAGCTGAAAATAATTTGAATTTATATATATTTTCAGAGATAGCAAATAAAAACTTTTGTTTGTCGGCTGATAGTAAAGTACGTTGGCATAACCGCTATGGCTATATCAGCTATAAATGTCTTGGCGATCTTGCAAACAAAAGTGTGGTAAATGGTATTAGTATGAAAATGGTAACAAATGATGTTGAATGCAAAACCTGTATACGGAGCAAAATATGTTCTTAACCATTTGCTACAGCAAGTGAGTCTCGTTCGAAAAATTTGTTAGAGCTAATTCACACCGATGTTTGTGGGCCAAAGAAAATCCCTTCTATTGGTGGCTCCCGTTTTTACGTAACATTTATAGACGACATGTCACGTATGATGTTTGTTTATTTTATCAAACATAAAAATGAAGTCTTCGAAAAATTTAAAATATTTAAGTTGTTTTTCGAAAATCAGACGGACAGAAACATTAAAGCCATTAGGAGTGATAACGGTACCGAATATGTGAACAATAAATTCGATATTTTTTTGCAAGAATCTGGAATCCAACGTCAGCTCACTGTCCCATATACGCCCCAGCAAAATGGCGTAGCCGAACGTGCGAATAGAACTTTAGTTGAAATGGCACGGAGTATGATGTTGCACGCTGACACAAATGAGAATTTATGGGCAGAAGCAGTAAACACTGCTGTCTATATAAGAAATCGGGCTGTTACAAAAATTTTAAAAGACAAAACTCCGTATGAAATTTTTTATGGTAAAAAACCGAACGTGAGCCATTTAAGGATATTTGGATCCCCAGCTATTGCATTAGACAAAACTCAAAACCGAAAATTTTCTGCTAAAGGCAAAGACTACATTTTTGTGGGATACTCGTTAACGGCGAAAGCTTATAGATTATTTGATAACAATGATAGAAAAATCGTGGAAAAACGAGATGTAAAATTTTACGAAAATGAATTTGAAAGCAACTCATCAGTTAAATTTACAGATGTTTGTTTTACCGAACAAATATAAACATCCACAAATAAAGTAGAAAACGACGTGGAGAAACAGCTTGAAAAGGATATAAAAGAAGAAACAGAATTAAATTTAAATGAGCAAAATAAGAGCAGCGATGAATCAAATTTTGAAAGTTGTAGTTCAGAAAGTGGTAGTGAACAACCTGAAAACCCAGTCAGAACACGAGGTAGACCACGTATAGTTCGTACAGATGGAGCCGGGCGTCCAGGAAAAAGTTATCAGAAACTTCATTTGACAACAAACGAAAATATCTTAATTCCACAAACTGTTGATGAGGCGTATGCAAGTGAGTATAGTGACTATTGGAAAGACGCGATGGCACAAGAGTTTGAAGCCCTTGAAAAGAACGATACATGGGCAGTGATAGACCTACCACCCAACGAAAGGGTAATCGGAAGTAAATGGGTATACAATGTAAAGAGGGACGAACGTGGAAATGTACAGAGGTTTAAAGCACGCCTTGTAGCTAAAGGTTGCAGCCAACAATATGGTATTAATTTTAGTGAAACATTTTCCCCTGTCGGCATTGCTTATACTTGCATCATATAGATGCTTCGACAGCATACTTAAACAGTCCTTTAGAGGAAGACGTGTTTATGAAACCACCTATTAGATTTTTGGATGAACAAAATCCAAATCGAATTTTAAAGCTTAAGAAGGTAATTTATGGCCTCAAGCAGTCTGAAAGAGCCTGGAATTCCACTCTCGACGCAGCTCTTCGTGAAATTGGTTTTAAACCCTACAATAATGAACCTTGTGTTTATAAAGCAAATGAAGGAAACAAATTCAAGCTAATTGCTGTCTACGTTGACTACATTATGAATGCTTGTTCCGACAAAAGGGACTTGGAGGTAATTAAACGCAAATTTTCAGAAAAGTTTTTAAGTCGTAGATGGTGGTGTTGTAAAGCACTATCTTGGTATGGAGATCGAGCGCGAAGGTGATGTTGGCCCAATATCTGTCGGCCATAAGCAATACATAAAAAATCTTTTGCAGCAGTACGGTATGGAAAATTGTCGACCAGTGTCAACGCCACTAGATCCTGGTTTTCAGATATCTTGTAACAATACCGATTGTCAAACAACTGATACTAAGCAGTACCAATCATTAATAGGAGCACTTATGTACTTAGCTATCTCTACCCGTCCAGACATATTGCATTCTGTGGGAAAACTGGCACAGAAAAATAAGGAACCACATGTTGCACACGAAAAAGCTGCAAAACATATATTAAGGTACCTATCTGCTACAATTGACTTAAAGTTAATTTATTCCAAAACAGGTATCTCTCTACAAGCATATGTTGATGCAGACTGGGCCAGTTGTCCAAACGATAGAAAGTCATATACTGGTTTTACGTTTATTTTGGCTGGAAGCTCTTTTAGTTGGGAGAACAAGAAACAACCTTCCATTGCTCTAAGTAGCACTGAAGCTGAATTTGTTGCATTGTCATCGGCTGCAAGGGAAGCTGTTTATTTAAAAAGATTGCTTTGCGAGATAGATTGCTACCAAGAGAATGATCCCATGGTGATGTACGGTGATAATTTGGGTGCTCAGTGTATGGCAAAAAATCCAGTTTTACATGGCAGAAGTAAGCACATCGATGTTAAACACATGCATATCAGAGAGGTTGTCAAGGCGAATGAGATTGAGCTGCGCTATACTCCAACAGAGAACAACATAGCCGATGTACTAACCAAAAACCTCAGTAAAGCAAAACATGTCAAATTTACAAAAGAACTTGGTCTGCAGTAATATTGTATTTAACTGAATTTTTATTGCTATAATATTTTTATATTTTATTTCCAAATATGCAAGATTGAGAGGGAATATTGGAATATACTACTCTCTTATGCAACCTTGCATATTTTTGTAAATTCCTTTTTCTTATTATTCTTTAATCACATTCTTAAATGTCATTTTATAAATCATTTTTTTTTTTTTTTTTGTTAACCCCTTTTTAAAAAAGTCAAGTTCTCAATAAACACTTGAAATAATAAATAGTGTATTAACAAAAAATTTTTAATTTTTCTCTTTATTGAAAAAATCTACACCCAATATTCGTAGCTAACTATTTTGTATCCTTTTTGGTAATGAAAATATTGTTTTTAAATTATTTTCCATATGCCTTCAACGTAAAATAAAAAATTGTCTTACTTCTACTAAACATTTTTAAATTTTAAGTTAATACCCTCTTGCACCCTCTTGTTTATTAATAGCGATATGTTTGATTCGCTTCAATTGATTTTTTAAACTATTTAAATTAATATCTATTACCATTTCATCCCAAATTTAAACTCCTATCAACCAATGTAAATGACAAATTTTGTAAAAGAAAAAATTAATAAAAACCAAAAGGAAAGGAAAAGAAAAAGTCATAATAAAAATTTAATAATTTGCTTTTTTAGTTTTATTTTTCATACTTTTTTTTTATTTTGCTAAAAGAAATTTAACAATCTGCATCGAGTTGATATTTCAATTTATGATATTTAGAAATACGAAAAAGTAAAGATGCAACAAATTTGTTTATTCACAAGTGCATAAACAATAATTGTAATTTTTCAAAACATCCATACAACAAAGCTTGGGAATTGGAAAAATGTCTCTTATGACCTTAAAATATTTCATCTTTTTCAAGATTGCTATGATGTCCTGTTGATTTACAAAAAGGTTGGTTGAAGATAGGAACTTTAAATATCTTTTAATATCCAAAAATCTGTTTGGAAAAAGTCTCATAATTTTTGCAGAAAGTGCATACATGTTTTTTAAAAATTCACATTATTACACAAAAAGAAATCTATTTAAGCCTAGGGATTGGTAAATCGATTTCGATTCCAATCGAAAATCGATTTTGTGGTAAAAAAAATCGATTTTTTGCAATCAAATTTACGTATACGATTTTATACTGAAATCGATTATTGGCTTCTAAAATCGATTTTTTTATTTTTATCAAAATTTTGGAATTTTTAATTTTAATCTTAATTAAATCGATAAATTATGGGCGTGCACAATAGAACATTTTGTGCGCACATACGTCTGTAGGTATGCTTATGCAGTTTTCCCAGTTTAAAGTTGTAATTTTACGTATTTACCTATTAGTATCCTTGATATACTTCCAAGTTTAATATAAGGGCTCTGTGAGCGAGTGAAAAAACAAAAAGTATCTAATTTATCCTAACAAATACATCAGTGACATGCAAACGTGTTTTTTTAACCTTTATGTGCTCGGGATCAAAAACTTACGTGGGCGGTCGGAAGACTACATTTGTAGTAACATTATTTTTGCACTACTTTATCCTTATAAACAAGAAAAAAATGGTTATATTTATTTTATTTTATTTATATATCATTTATGTAGGTAAAGGAAAGCTTGAGCAAAACTATTTTAAGCATTTATGTTTTATTTATAGAGCAGCATTTTCAAAATACGTAAGTTTTGGAATGTGCATCGCACACCGGTTTCTTACACCAACTGCATTTCTTTCGTGTGTTTTTGCGATTTCCAATTTTACATGCCTGACATCGTACAGGATGTTTTGGCAGCTTATCCTCATATGTATCGGAAAATTGATTAGTAGCTGAAGCGGAAGAAGTTGAAATTGGCGAGTGCCCTAGCGCCATTTCGATTGCGAGGCGTGTTGGAGTGTAGCCTATTACCCTTGGAATTTTTTACCGTCTTATAATTGCTGGCATAAACATCTGTTTTGTCAAACTTCTCAAGAACTTTCTGCGTTTGTCTGTTTGCTGAATATGGCTATTATTTTCTATATAGATGATATAAAGTAGCTAAGGCAGATATATCTAGCAAGTTGAAAAGCATTGCCAATGACCATCGCAATGCTTTGCGATTTGAAGAATATGCTGCCAGCATTTTGTCGTTAACGGTCAGCTTTCATTTCGTTGGGTAAAAAGGTTTTATTTTGGCGAACCGTACCAGGAATTGCAACCCCTTTGGACAATAAATATTTACCCAAATTTAACGATGTGAAAAATTGTCCCAAACTATTGTTATAATATATGCTAAGATTTTGGTTCATTTGGTTCCAAATGGTTGAGATTGTTGCTGCTTTATTTTCCAGTAGTCGAGTAGCTCTAGTACGCTGCCTATCAAAACGAATAAATCGAAGTATTTGTTTGAATCGAGATTTTGACATTGATGCGCACTACTTTACTAATTTTTGCAATACAAAGGATAAAAAAACAAAACAATGTAAAATCATAAAAGTAACGTACACTTTGTATTTGCTCTATTGTTTTCGATGAAATGTTATTACTTTGATGCGCTATCAGCATACACATGATGCAAAGAATTCTTTTTTTTAGCAAAAAAAAAAAAAAAAAACAAGATGTGCAAATGTAAGAAGCAACAAATAAAGCTTGTTTGCATACAAACCACATAGTGACTACAAATGTAGACTACCGGCCAAGAGATGATCATTTTAAAAAACATTTCTTTAGCACCTACGAAATAATTATTTTTACATCACTAACGTTTAAATCTGCGTAAGACAAGATTTTAGGAAGCTACCATAAACCTAAAATTGTTTGGCTGACGTTTTTAATTTTTATTCGCTATTCTAATCAAAATTACTACAAATGTAGACTTCCGAGCACATAAAGGTTAAACTAACTTAATAGTATCTTAGCAAAGAAACAGTCGCCACCGATCAGGAACTACTGTCATAATCCTTTGAAAAACTATCCATACATTCAGGCGTGTCACAGACTTAAATGTGAAGCAAGATACGAAATCACTTCCACTTTCCATCGGAATTTATTTATGTGACAGGCCTGATTGTGTACAGAAGAACACAATTTTAATATGTAAAATGTACATGTACTTGTTCCTCTAAAAGCGATTCCAAAATTAACACATTTTCACTTCTTACTGGAAAATTAGAAAAAGGAGTCATATCTACACACTGTAAAAATCTCAAATTTATCTAGTAGTTTTCCAAAAACAAAAAATGCTGTTGTATTTTTTGAGCTAAACTATGTAGGTTTTTTTGGGAGTCTTCCCTTCTGGTTAATTCTTTGTTATTTATATAATATCAGGCTTTTTATAATATTTTATTATTGATCCGTCTAAAATTTTTCTTTTATTGTGCTCTCCATTGTATTATTTTAATTTGTCGGCATTGAGTTAAAAAAGGCACATTTGTGTAAAAATTATTTTTACTTTTTTTTTTTTTTTTTTTTGCATAATTTTAAATGTTTGTGTTGCAATACTTTTCTTTTAAAAACAACAGTAAATTAAAAAGAATCAACATAAAAAAAAGTTTATTTTTGAAAATATAAATTTATGCTGATGTTTGAATTTATGAGTCTTTTGGCCATTTTCTCATTAGGCGATTATCTTTTTTCCCAACGAAAAACTGCACATTAAAGAAATTTGGTTTTCTCAATGTCTCATTTGCTTCGATTTTTTCGCAAAGCTAACCGGCACTCATCTGCCAATTATTTATTTTCCTTTTATTTGTCGTTCAGATAAATTCAATCAGCTGACTACATGTATTTTGAGTGGCGTTGCCAGCTGAAAAAAATGTTTTTTGTCGGTATATTGAGAAACCCAAAATCGTTAACGGACAGTTTATCGGTCCAATAAATTTATGTTGACATTAAGTAACAGACAGTTTGTCGATACATTGAGAAAATGGCCATTTATTTATTTATTTTTTTCCCCCTTTTTTTTGAACAATTTCTAAATACACACTTAAATATATTTTTCCATTAGTTATAATTTTATTTCAATTTAAAACAAAAGAAGGCTAAAGAATAATTCAAGGTTATACACAGAAAAGTTTTCAAACTTAAATCGTAAATAATTATTTGGTTAAAAGATATTTCTTAAATCTTATTGTAAAATGAACAAAAGATAGTGACATTATAACAAAAAATGAAAATAAATTTCTATGCTTCAAGGACCCTAAATAATAATTATCAGGGGTATTCTGCAAATCGAAAACGTAAATATTAAATGCTAAAAAAATGTTATATCTAGATATTTTATATCAAGAGGAATTTACCCCAAAATGTGGTATCAAGGAAAAATTAAAAGTTGCATGATATGAAATTTAAGCAATTAAAAAAGTTGTAGCTTATTCAACCAAATCCGTTTGCGTAACTATAATTAAACTAAAATGATCTGAAAAAAAAAACAAAAATTACCTATACCTTAATTTAAATAGATCTAGAAATGAACTAGAACTGAACTAGAACAGAACAGAACTAGAACTTACCTTGAACTGAACTAGAACTGAACTAGAAATGAAGTAGGACTGACTGGAATTGAACTAGAACTGAACTAGAACTGAACTAGAACTAAACTGAACTAGAACAGAACTAGAACTGAACTAGAACTCAACTTGAACTGAACTAGGACTGATCTAGAACTGAACTGAACTATAACTGAACTAGAACTGAACTAGAACTGAATTAGAACTGAACTTGAACTAAACTAGAACTGAACTAGAACTGAACTAGAACTGAACTAGAACTGAACTAGAACTGAACTAGAACTGAACTAGAACTGAACTAGAACTGAACTGGAACTGAACTAGAACTGAACTAAAACTACAGTAGAACTGAACTAGAACTGAACAAGAACTGAACTAGAACTGAACTAAAACTACAGTAGAACTGAACTAGAACTAAACTAGAACTGAACTAGAACTGAACTAGAACTGAACTAGAACTGAACTAGAACTGAACTAGAATTGAACTAGAACTGATCTAGAACTGAACTAGAACTGAACTAGAACTGAACTAGAACTGAACTAGAACTAAACTAGAACTGAACTAAAACTGAACTAGAACTGAACTAGAACTGAACTATTATAAATTAAATCTTTATTGAATTTAATTTGTAAAGTTGCCTACTATAGCCTCTTTTAAGCCTGTTGGGCGCTGAGGCGTTAACTTTAGCCAATTGTTAACTAATTTTTTATTGAATTAGTAAAATATTTATATATATATAAAAAAAACATTTGTGTATAAGTTTTTTTAATTAGACCCGCAAAGCTTTTTATCTTGTCTGCAGGTTTTGATACATAACAAAAAATTCAATGATAATAATAAGGATAATTAATAATTTTATAATAACACTGGTTTACAGCCAAAAAAATACCAAGAACGCCATATGCCTAGATAAGTTAATTGGGACCTCCTGAACATGAACAACGCTGTAATTTTTTTTCTATGTACCGTTTTTTAGATAACGGTACTTTTGTGTTTTTCGGTGTATGGTCCCACTCAAACCCTTGTGTAGCCCAACCGAAATGTTCGATCGAGATAAACAAAAAACCATATCGTTGGAAAGGTAATTGAATGCCTTTTCCGTCGATATGCTGAACATTTCTATCTGATAAGAAATGGCTGAGTTATGGCACCTCAAAGACCTGGAATGTTTTATTTTTTTTTACCAAATAGTTTATTTAATTACCAACATTTTAAGCGTGATTTGAAAAAAATCGGATGAAAAATAAAGTTTTAATAAAGGATTTTGTGGAACGACAACATTTTCATATTCATTGCTCACACACTATATTCGGCGTCCATCAATATTTAACAAAAAACGGAATTTGATATTAGATGAAAATATTATTAAATAAACTATTTGGTAAAAAGATAAAACATTTCAGATCTTTAGTATAACGTAGAAAAAAAAAAACGAAATAAAAATGAAAAATTTAAAAAAAAACATAAGAATTAGACAAATTTTGAACTTTGAGGTGCCATAACTCATTTGTTATCAGATAGAAATTTTCAGCATATCGACCGAAAAGGCATTCAATTACCTTTCCAATGATATGTCATTTATCTCGATCGGACTTTTGGGTGTGGCTCCACAAGGGTTTGGGTGGGACCATACACCGAAAAACACAAAAGTAACGTTATCTAAAAAACGGTAGTTAGAAAAAAAAAATCACAGCGTTTTTCGTGTTCAGGAGGTCCCAATTAACTTATCTAGGCATGTGGCGTTCTTGATATTTGTGAATTTGTAAAGCAGTGTAATTTAACTTTAAAAAATTAGTTCATTGCAAACTTATTAAAAAAAATTGTAAAAGGTTTATTTCTTTTATGTTTATTTCTTGAATTATTGATATTAGTAAGCATTTTATTAAATATAGTTGGTAAAGATATTGAGAGGGTGTTTCTTCCATATTAATTTCTAAACCTTTGCACTTTAAATCTTCCTTATATACGTCTTCTGCTGTTTTGAGCTTGATCAATATGTTGTAAATATCTTGAATTTTAATAAAATTCTCTTCATATTGTTGAGTTCTATACATATTTTCGTGATATTTAATACATGTAAGTCTTTGGTAAAGTTAGTTACCAGTCGAGGGTTGTTGTTTAACGATTGCACAATATTGTAATGACCTTGTGTGTTGCTATTATTATGTATAATACGCGTGTTAATTAACGATGTGTTGTTGTTTCAAAGTAATTGTTGTCAACGTTTAAAGATGTTTCTATAATACGAGTAATAGTAGTGTTAGTTTGATGAGTTAGGATTGTTGTAGTTATGCTAATAGAGTTTGCTTGATTGTCTTGTTGGGTAAATTTGATCCTATGTTTTTTGTAAAGTAGCACTATATTTTACATTTCCCCATTCTGTTATTCCATGTCGGATATATGTTTTAACCAACGAAAAGTATGCTCGGCTTAAAACGCTATACGCAGCACAGTTACTTAAATGATATAGCATATATGATGACTTACGTAATTTCTTTTGAAGATCCTCTTTATGTTTTTTCCATTTGAAGCTGCTATCTACATATACACCTAAATATTTATAAAATTTAACTGTTTCAATGACGGTTGAGCAAGAGTCATTTGATTTGTTTATATTTGAAGTTTGATTGTGTAGGCATTTCATATCGTGAAATTTTAAAAAAATCCGTGAATTTGCAAAGTGTAGAGTTTTGATGGGCATCACTTTTGTTTTATTTGCATTTAGTATGAGACCATTGTCGTGGCACCATTTTGTTGCATTGTCTAATTGTTATAGTAACAGTTTTAATTTCCCGCAAACGACAGACAACAACACTCAAAATAACGCCGAATTTTCGGAACAAATAACTCTTATATGTATTTTAATTTCATACGGTAACTTTGGTTTAGTGAGACCAGACTGCCTATTAGACTGGTCGCAATTTTTTAAATTTAATTGTTTGCGCTGCTTAAAATATGAGGTTTAGTGTAAGAAATCATGATCTAACTTTTCAGATCAATCCGACGGTGCCTAGCCGTGCCGGGTGGGGCCCAAATTTTCCCATATTATAAAAAAAAACATCTTTTCTATCAGATCTTTATAGTTATACTAGTTAAAAAGCCGAAATATGGCTTCGTTACGATCTTCCGCAGAGAAAGTACTACAAGTGTGCCAAATTTCAGCTTCCTAAGTCATCAGATGGCTTCAGAAAGTTGCGGAAAGAATAGGACATACATGCAAACATCCTGACATACTAAGAAATAATATATTGTATAGATAGATAAACGTATGTTCGCGCAACTCAAAAACGCTTTAGCTGATTACTAAAAAAAACCGAAATTACGCTACGATCTCGTTACGATCTTCCGCAGAGAGCCATATTTTTGATTTTCGGCTTTTCAACTAGTATAACTATAAAGATCTGATAGAAAAGATGCTTTTTTATAATATGGGGAACTTTGGGCCCCACCCGGCACGGCTAGGCACCGTCGGATTGACCTGAAAAATTAGATCATGATTTCTTACACCAAACCTCATATTTTAAGCAGCGCAAACAATTAAATTTAAAAAAAAATCCCATACAAGATGCGATCAGTCTGCAGCCTATCGGTTCCAAATATATGAAATTCGTCTATACCCAATAAAAAATTTTATCATTTTGCGAAGCACTAATGGTACATGAAAAAAATAAGCGCTACGAAATAAGACATACAGAAATGCATTAATTGAAAGAACTCTCAACATCTTTTATTAAAAAAAATAGCATTTCAAGTGCTACGGCATTCCCTTACTACGAAGCAGGGTTGTAAGGGAGAATACTGGAAAATGACTGTATCAAAACATTTAGTATGTAAAGCTGATCGTGACATCCAACAATTTTTGATAATCCGATTAAAGAGAACATAATGCATTATATTAAAACATACCTAATTCCCTTTTAAAATTATTGCTGTTTTATCACTAATAAGCCCCATTATATTATTTTTCTTAAAAAAAAAAAAACAAAAAAAAAATTATAATCTGTTCGTATACCTAAATAGAAAGCACTATCTTTAGCTTGTATAAACAAAATCAGTTTTGTTATTGTTTCGAATAAGCAATTTATTTTAGACACTAATGTGTAGTTTATAGAACACGAGCGCCTTACTCGTCCGTTCAACTTACATTTAAAACAAAAACAAATTTCGAAATTTTGTTTTTGTTTTAAATGTATGTTGAACGGAAGAGTAAGGCGCTCGTGTTCTGTAAACACCACATAAAGGTATGTGCACACTCGAGCAAACATTTACAAGAATATCCAAAAGAGCGTGACTACTAAATTGAAAAATCATTACCCTGATTTTTAACTGATGTTTGATCTAGCAAATGTTTAAATATTCGATAAAAATTGTGGTTACGTGTTAGGCGACAAATAATTATAAAGTGTGATGATAGCTTCAGTATGCATGTATATAAAATACATATGTATAATATATATTTTGCATATGCAGCAAAACTTTTATTTTATAAAAAAATAAATCTTAAATAAAAGTAATACCCAGCTAGCATTTGGCTGATTATTTTTTGTAAAAATCACACAAATGATTCTTTTCAGATCATATTCATTTATGATTCATTTATATGTTTAAATAATGATTTTTTGTTTTTGCCAAATGGAAAAAATAAAAATAGAAACTTTCATGTCAGCCAAACAAATAAAAAGCTTGGCTAAAAAGAAGCCCAAAAATTATTGACAATTTATGAACATATGTAAATGTAAGTGCAAATTGTTTTTTTTTTTTTTTTTTTGCGAAAAACCAATTACTTTTGTTTGGTTGAAAAGCCATAATGGTGCTGATTTTATCGGAGAAAAATTGAAAAACATGACAATTAAAAAATAGTTTGAAATATAATCAAAAACTATATAATTTACGATTAAATAATGAGGCAAAAACGATTCAATAATGATTAGAAAAACTTGCATTAAAATGATCAAAACGGAATCAGAAAATTGTATCACAAATGATTCTTTGAGGTGATTCATCGGTAGGGTACCACAACGAGAGTATCATTTATGATTGAAAAATGAGCTCGTATACGGACATTTTGCCCGTAGCTGATTCTTAAATGATTAGATTATGATACAAAATGCTAGCTGGGTAAATCCATATAAGCCCTACACACACAATGTGTATTTGATTGTTTTTTAAAAAAAATTAAATTAAATTTTCAAAGTAAACTGATCGAAGTATAATAAAAAAAATTAAAAAAGCAAAACAATAAAAAATGAATGAAAGGAAAAATAATATTTTAACAATGCTGTTAATACAAAAACAAAAAGCAATGGCTAAAATATGCCATACATACGTTTGTATGTTTGTGTTTTAAGGTAAAAAGAAAAATAAAGCTCATACACAAAGAATACACATAGAAAGGGCAACATAATCTGCTGCGTCATGTTGCCATTTTAAAAAGATGTCAAATTTCGGTCATATATCACAAAAACAAGTACAAGAGTATAACCACGCACACATGCACATACACAAACTCACACACACACACACAAACAAACAAACTCATTCCTGTCCTTTACTATATGAATATGAACGTTCTGTACACCATGTGTGCATATATATGTGTGTGTGCTCATGTGTCAATATGGTCATTTTTTAACAATAACTTGTAACCTAGACATGCCTTGTTTATACACTTACACTCATTCAAACACAAAAACGTTCATACGAATGCATTTGTTTTCATACACTTTATGTCCTTTTTATACAACGTCACAAAAACAACTTAATATATAAAAACAATATACAACTATATAGAACTGTTATACAATCAATTGTAACCATCAATAAGGGCGTAGTTTTGAGTTTATTTCTAAATAAATCTTTTAACTCGATTAAATTTTTTATATTTATTATTTTTCAAATAATTTTTCGAGGCTTAGAAGTTTTTAAAAATTTAAAGCAAGATTTATTGCATTTAAAATAATTGTTACTTACGTCTATGCTGGTCAGCAAATTAATACTCGTACAATATACAATTATGATCAGATTTCCAATAAATTGTCTCGTCTCTGATTGCAAGCACATCTACATCAAGTGCAGTAAAATGAAACAATTACAACGACTACTCCTTAAACAAAACAATGAAAGAATAATTTTTTTGATACAATTACAGAAGCGTTTTTTTATTTGGTGGCGGGGAGGGGTAATAGATCATTCTCTGAACAAACTCTTGCATATAATCAACTTATAAGTTCACTTGGCCGCTGTACAGAAATTCTCTAGGAATAAGTTAAAAGTGTCTATTTACCTTTTAATTATATTTGGTAGATTCAAATGGGTATAAGTCAAAACACCATTTTCATAAATTTCTAGTAAATGTTGGTATGCAAATAAAATATAAATCATACAGACATGTTTCGGAAATCGAATTAAAATTTAACAAATTTTGAAAACTATACTGTTGTAAAAAATCATAAAAAGGCCCTATGAATCAAGTCCCCAATGAGCTAAATCCCGAAAGCTAAAATGAACTAATTGCACAATTTTTTATACAGAGAAGAACAACAATGACTTTAAGGGAGTTTATTAATTTTTTGTGAAAGAAATTTATATTTTGTAATGAGGGATTGTTTTATAATAAAATAAAACTCGATTCACCCATGCGTTCCGAACAAAGTTTATTTTTTATTGAGTTTGACGTCTTACTTTTAAGAGAGAAATTATATTCTTCGGCCACTTTTTTCTTGAATTGGTTTTTTTTAATTATTGTTCAGAGCAAAATGAACTGAGATCCACCTTTTTTTTGCATTTATATAACAACAATTGTTTTTTTTTTTTTGCTGAATAGTTAAATACAAAAAAAATATATAACTAAAAATTATACAATCACTTTTCTGTTTTCGTCCATTTTCTTTAACACACTTTAAGAATACAGTTCAATAAAAGTAGTTTGCTAGCTTCATCTGTAAACCATATGGAAGCTTTGTTTTATCGGACTGATTTTCCGAAACGGGTGAATCGTTTTGCAGAACACTCTCAGTAAAAAACTATTCTCTGGACAAAAAAATTGTTCGGGACGCATGGATGAATGAAATAAAACCCAATTAATATTTTTAGGGGCTTAATTTGATTTTTTTGAGTTATTATTACGTTGCAGCAAGTGAGAGATATGCACATTTTTAAGGGTTGGGATCATAAGTCGAAAACTTAAAGTCTCGTAATCAAAATACCGCATTTTAAAATCTCGAATCGCTAACTAAATCTGATCTGCATAGTCTGAGTTCATACGGCTCATGTCTGATTGACAAGATTCTTCCTTTTTCTTCTTTGAACATGAATTGGTGTTCAAATGATTCATGTCATGTTGACGACATGTGCTTTTTTGACATTGAAAACAATAAAAAAAAAACAAGTAAGAAAGTAAAGTCGGTCAAGCCCGACCATATGATACCCTACACCACAGTATTTAAAAACACATCATGCTTAAGTGTCCATGTAAGTATGGATTTATCTATGTTTATAAACTTTATGAAAATCGGTTAAAAGTTTGTGAGAGGCTGAAATTGCCCCCTGCCTCCCCTTGTAGTCCTATTTTTTAAAACCTGTATAGCTGATGTGTCCCTATAGATATGGATCCGTCTATGTTTTAAAATTCATTAAAATCGGTTAGTTCGACTCAGAAAGTGATTCTGAGTAGATCGGTATACTTTAAGGTGGGTCTAGGACAGTGATGTTCATTCAAGCAAACAATTCTTTAGAAGCCCCGACCTTTGTTTTTTACGCTCATTAATTTAGTTGCACACGTACGGAAGATGAGTTGATCTTATTTCAAATACAGTGTGTAAGATAAGTAATAAAATTAAAAAAATATTTAAGTGTTTTTACGAAATTGTGATAAAAGCATAAATGTAGAAGAATTTAGTGGAGTTTTTTTTAAGATATAATTCTTAATTTTAATTTCTAAACATGCTCGCACTTCACATTGAATTTTTTTTAATGGTAATATTTAAACATTTCCAATTCTTACTGTTTGTTAAAAATTTTTAAAAGTTAAAATTTTAAAAGTCAGTTTAAAAAATAGAACATTAATTTGGACGGTATTATTATAAATATTTTACAATCAAAATAAATTTATTTCTATTAAAGGTGTTATGATACTTGCTATTTTTTGTATTGGATTTTATTTAGGATTAACTGAATGAAACAACAAATGCGAGAAAAAACAAGAAATCAGAAAACCCTTTTTTCTGATTGACATGTTTATTTTTTTCTTTGACTAAAACAAAAAAAAAAAAAATGGTAAAAGCATGGGCAGATGAAACTATTTTGTTTTTGACCAGTGAAATAAAGCAGGTGCCCTTCATATGGGATTTCAAATCATAAATTTTCAATTAAAGAAAATACCCCGATGTAATTCGTAATATTTTACATTATTTGCATTAAATTTTATTGTTTATTAAAAAAAAAAATTGTTTGTGATTCCAAAATAAAATGAAAACAAAACAAACAATACTGCCCACGTTTTTTGCCCAAAAAAATCCGCCAAAAAGGCTAAAAATCGCAACAAAAAAAAAAGTTAAAACCCGCTACTTTCGATCAAAAACTACAAAAATTGGCAACAATTAATCTGGAAATGTCAATTTTAAGTTAAAAATTTTTAAAAAATAGAAACTGGGAATTATTTCCTTCCGAAGGTTACTTTATTTTATATTCAACATTTTTTATTTTTTCGAAAGCTAAGGTAAAATGTAACAAGAAAATACAATATAATAGTCTGGTAGTGTATAAAGTCATTTCTGAAAAATTGCAGGAATAGAACTATTACAAAAAAGCTTTATAAAATACATTACTGAAATTTAGCTCATAGAATAAATTCGAAAAAATAAAAAATTTTAAAAATTTTTGTATTTTTTTTACAGTCTTAGACTATTTATCGATAACACATGTATAATTGTTTGACATTTCAAAATTTTTTATGATATAATCATATCATAATTTCCTTAGTCTAGTGATTTATTTCATTTTTGTTTTCGTGGCTTAGTTTATTAAGGACTTTGTTCGCGGCGCCCATAAACTATTCCTTTTTATATACTTCGTACATTTACACTGAATTTTTCGCAATACCAATGAATTTTGACATTAATCCCATGAAATATTGCATTAAAAAGGAACCTATGGAGCGCTTCGTTCGATCGATGAAACCTGTTTCATTAAAAGGATTTAATAAAACATTACATTAGTTCTATGAATAGTATTCATTGGATGAATACTTTCAATAAAGTAAATTTTTTTTTATTTATTTTTAATTTTTTATTTTTTTTAATTATTTTTATTTTTTATTTTTTTTAATTATTTTTTTTTTATTTTTCTTATTTTTTATTTTTTCTGTCTCTGGCGTGATTCGATCGCGCAACCTCGGTGCTAATAGACTAGCTCGCTACCAGCTAGTCTACCGGGGCAGTGTAGTTTTTGTATTAAAAAACTATGTTTTTTACTCAATTAAGAGCGTAAATATGAGATTAAATTGTCCATAATAACAATAACAACGTTGATTGAAAGTGGATTGAAAGTTTTTGTTTCATTACTATAATGATATTTTTATTGTCATAATAAAAATTTAAATTTATGAAGGCAATTATTGAAATATGTAGCTTTTATAAATTTTTTTTTTTGATTTCATGAATTTAATGGCATACATATAATTTAGATGTAGATTAAATCTTACATTTTTTAATTAACAATTAAACATTTTTGTAAGGAACTATAATTTTGTATTAATTTATAAATATAGTTATGTTTGTATATTGTTTTTTATGTTCCCAATTAATATTTTTTGTTTAACTTGGACAAACTTAAGTTTTCATATGTCCAATGAAAATTTTTAACGTAATTACGAAATCCAATGAAGCGATTTTAACGAAAATATTTCATTATAACTATGAAATTCCATTTAGACAATGAACATTTTCATTTACCCAAGGAAAGTTTTTTTATGAAAATTATTCATTAAATATATGAAGCATTTTTCTTTCAGTGTAGTACTACTTATCTATATTAGAAGTACTCCTAAAATCAAGAAAACCTGCAGTTATTGTTTAATAGATTTCCTTCAATACCAATTCGGTTTCCAGAACATGGCCGTTAACCTTGTAACGTAAAATCTTTAGTTCATCATAGATCCAAATAAGGGACCACTTACTGAAAATATTCTCAAAAAATTTAATCAAAATTGTTATTGCAACAAAAACATAAAAAAAAATGTATTTTCTATTAATTAATCTAACTATTCCTGTCATTTGACTCGTAGCAGATATCAGCTACTTCTATGTACAAAAATTCTGTTTAACTTAAAAAATTTACTGCAGTTTTTCCTTTACATATCTACGCGTATATAAATGCATTTTGCAAAAGGCTGACTGGTTAACGTATCATCTTCTTTGACAAAATGACATTTTCGACAGTTTCAGTATTTTGATATTTCATACTCATATTCAACTGCAGTGATAGACATACAAGACGAAATGATTTTTCGAGTATAAATGTCTGCGCACAGGGTGGTCCAAATAGAACTAACAGTTTTTACCACTTACAAAATTAAGTACTAAATATGGAAGAAAATGATAGATCAACTTCGTAAGGTAGCTAATATGATTAACGAAGGACAATAGTTAGTTTAAGCTAATTTAAATTAAGTATTTAATTAATTGTTTCGTCATTGTACATACTTATACAGATAATATACTTGAAATACAGATAATATACACGTTTACTCACTTGCTGCGAATTAAATATAATTTTCAGAGAAACCAGAAATATGCTCTAAAAACACGTTTTATGCGCATTAAATATGCGGTAAAAACTTGAAAATATGCCATAAAAATTTTTAAAAATATGGCCTAAAAGTGATAAAAATTGCTAATTTGCAAACAAAATATTCCACAATTTATAGCAATTCCAGTTTATAAAAACAATCCTTAAATTATAATCGGTAAAGCCTTAACACCATAGTACTTATATACGAACTTTTTAGATCGGCTTACAAAAACAAAGTTATGTTAAGAGACTAAAATTCGTATAACAGTTATTTGTGCCGAATATTATCTAGTTATTAACATCCATATGAGACTTTTTGCTTTAAAGGTATTTTAGTTGCGGTCGCTAAAGGAAGTTAAAGCTTTGGGCATATGTGAACTGATTCGAAAAGAATTTAATTTGCAGCAAATATTTTTGGGGCGAATTTAATCTAAATACGAACGTAATAAGGTGGTAAAGCTTTTATGGAAAATTTGTGAAATTATAGACCGATTCTCACCATTTACATAGACTTCGTCCTTAGTACAATTAAAATTTATTTACCTAATTTGATCAAATTTTCAACAAGAATGGAACTTGTACTTTGCGCACAAAATTAACATGGACATGGACGGATGGTTATCATTAGTTTAATTAAAAAAGTGATTATTAAACGATCGGTATACTTAAAGATTGATCCAGATTTCTATGCATTACACACATCGCCAAAAATGTATATATGTAATTGATTTTTCCCTAATTTTTGTTTAAACATAAATTTTAAAATAACATTTATCTTTAATGACAATAAGCTCTGTCTTACAAATTTCGAGTAAAATCTTCTTTAGAAAGGCAAAATATGCGCTATAACTTAAAATGTTGCAAAAAGGCTCTGTTAGCTAAATTATGCAAAAAATGCTGCAAAGGTAAAATATGCATCAACAAATCGATGCCAAAATTCATAAAAAGACCTAAAACGGATAAATATATTGTTTCTGCCTTTGAACGCACAAGAAAAAACATGCAATTGAATATTTATTGTTCTCTGGTGATTATACTCAATACTTTAAGTTAACATAGTTCACATAATACACAACATGGATTAAAAAAAACTGATTGCAAATGTTATATGGTGACTGCAAAATGTATAACAAGGTCGCTGGTTGGAAAATGTGTAAATCCGTTTGTATATGTAAACAAAAAAAAAAAAAAAAAAAAAAAATACAATTTTAACAGCTTCAATTAGCAAACAACCACAAACAGTCTAGTATATAAATACGTCTTGCTGTAAATAATACACATAAGCAAAGCAATATTAATATATTTGCGAATCACAAAATTTGCATTAAAAAGGCATCAATTTGTTAATGCCTATTTTTACATATTTTGCCTTTATTGTATGTTTTTGCGGTTGAAATATATAAATGCATATTTTTCGTCATAAATGTAAGCAAGTATACAAGGGGTATAAACGGTCTTGGTTTTCTCAATATACTGAAAACAACATTATTTAAAGATGAAAACAGTCCAAATTTTGTACGCATAGCTGGGTTAGCAATACAGGTCATCAGACTGAAGATAAAAAACTTTAAGCTCCAAAACAGCCGTTATTCTGCTAATATATATGGTCCATTTAATGCATTGGAAAACATTAAACCTTCACACAAAATTTGATTGAATTAACTGGATTTAAGAATGATATAAAAACACTTCTCCTGTAGAATTTTTTTTTTGTCGCTTAAGCTTTTTTGCGGTAATGGCTCCAATGGTAGTTGTTAGTGTACTTTTATGATTTAAAACAAATTTCTTTTAAAGGAAACTTTATGTTGGACCACCCTGTTACATTCGAAAGTGCTCTTTACACGAAATGTGTATTCATTCAACTAAGTTACTTTTTGGTTGTCGTTTTTTTCCCTGCATGCGATTTATTTGGAAATTGAGAATGTACATTAGGGATAAAACTTTTTTACAATTTTTGAAAATATCAAAATGGCCCTATCCATACCATGTAGTGCATAAAAAAAACAATAAGAACCGGATCTTTAGATTTTCGATATCGTTAAAAAAGGTTCCGCGTCAAATGCAATTAAGTTTGGGATCAGTAATAATGCATTTACACCTTCACGATAAACAGTTTATAAGTTGTTTATGGTGATAAACTAGTTTGTGAAACTTATTTATCCATACAAATCATAAACAGGTTTGTAACTAGCTTTTGAGATTAACTAGTTACAAACAAACGATTTTTGCTAATGCAACTTATGTATATGAATTCGCTTGAGAGTTGATAAACAATTGTAATGAATATTAAAAGACGAATATCAGCAAAACGAGAACCGGCTATATGTTGGAAATTTTAATTGGCTTGATGATATGCAATACTTATATGAACTAGGGCAGGCTTTCAAATACTATATGGAATACAATAAAATTCCATTTTTAAACTTTAAAACTATACCACCGATTAGTAATGCTAGAGCAATTCTTGCAATTCTAGCTTACATACTAATTCCAAAATATCATAGCAAATTATATGCAATATGCAAATTTATATGTGGCCCTTGGTACAATATTTCGTTTTCAGACCATTGTTACAATAAAAATGTCTTGGAAGCGTTAAAAAAATCATTATCGGGCTTACAAATGCTCAGAAATGCTTTCTTAGACATTGGGTGAAAGATGAATCAAGAATTCGTGTGGAACGCGTTATCAAAGTCGTACAAGATATTTCCCCCCAATGCAAATCAACACGAACTCTTAATCTTAAGTTAATTTCACTAAACAAAGATAGTTTTTATATTGTGATTTTGATTATAATCATATAATTACACAAAGAAATGGAAACAAAATTTTTATAATAAACAGGCAGTGCACGGCCTGAAAAAAATTAACTGGCAACATGCTTTTGCAAGTTTTTTTTGTTTTCATTTTGTTTTTCTTAACCTATTTACAACTACAATTAATGTTGGGAGAATTCCAATCAATTGTAGTTGGGAATGTAAGATGAGATAAGCTCACTGTTTATTGTTGATATTTTTGTTTAAACTTTGATAGTGTTTATAGAACGAAATCTGAATCCGGCCCACCTTGGAATAATGGGCAATTATCTCGGGCTAAAAATAATAAAATAAACGCTACAAAATATTCAAACGTTCTGGATCTTCTGTTTATTATTCAAGATATGCTGTAAGTTGAGCTGAATATACAAGAACAAATAAGTTATGCTATGCACTTTACTTGAATTAAATCCAAAATAATATAAAATATGATTCGAAATCATTCAACAATTTTAAAAATTAAAAAAAAAGAACAACTGGTTATCCTACAGTGACTAAATTTAATCAAAATGAATCATGTGATGCAACCTATATAAGTGATTTGTTCGCTTATATTTTTTTCTACTACTTATTTAGATGCTACCTATGATAAAAATGGTAACTATCCGTTTCCGATAGCAGAAAATCCAGCTACATCAATTCCGTTTTCTGATACCCAAACTGCCTCAAATATTATACAAAAGCTTAAATTCTCTTACAAATATGGTCCTTATAAGATTCCGAGTAATATTTTGATTATGTGTGCAGAAGCCTTATCTATCCTTTTAACAATATTGTTCAATACGTCAATTAAATTTGGGTATTTTCCGAAAATTTGGAAGGAATCTTAAGTTAAGTGGGGAAAAATATATGGCATTTTTGTTTTATTTCACACATTTCAGTTGAAAAGTTTCTCGACGCGAGAGTGACAGAGCATGGGCACAGATTCACAAAAGCACATCACTGAAGAAATTTTCGTAATGTTTTTTGTATATATCAATAAAATATAATTATAGAATATTAATACAAATAAAATCATGTTTAATTAAAAATTTTAGCAAGTGAATTAAACCGTTACTTATATCAACAACTTTACTACTGTTGCTGGTGTAAAAAATAGTTAATTGATACTATTAGTTTGCTTACTGGTGCAAATTTAATTAATTAACACCAAAAGTTCTATAGTTTTTATCAATTTTTATTTTTTTTCTGTGCTGCCACATGGTTTTATCTCAGAGTGCATCTTAAACACTGCGTAAATCATGTATGCATTCACAAAATTCCTCTGTGTGTGCACGCAAACTTAACACACAGTAGAAATTTGAGTGTACAATTCGACAAAAATTTAACACTCGTACCTTGTCTTGTAAGCCAGAGCTATACAACCTCCACTGCTATATTTAAATCCTGTAGCATCTGTCAAATAGTAACAGCAACTCAGAAGCCTATACAAGCCGAAGTTTCCCACTAGGGGTAAAATCGGGCTTCAATGTCGCATCTCCCCGCTATTTTTAGTATAAACCTCTTTCTTAAAAAGCTGCTCTTTGTAAACTCTTTTGTGACTTCATACCTCGAAAAATATACTCTCCTGTTTATGTCTAAATTTTTATAGTCAAACTGAAAGATATTTTTTTAAATGCATTAAAACGCTCCTTGAAAAATGGCTTAAATGTCACTAAAACTTTTGTGTCATTATAGTTTGTTTTTTTCCAGCCATATTTTCTTGTATTTTGATAAATATCTGCTAAAATTTACAAATAAGTAAAAAAAGGGTCACAGAAAGTAAATTGATATCCTTTTTTATTTTATTACAAATAAAAAACTCATGTGTTAACATTGTCGTATCAATAATGATTTTAGTATTTTACAATAAAAACAATGAAAATTGCACCAACAACTAGTAAACAATTCAAATAACAGAATAATATAAAATAAAAAAAGCAATATATCAAATTATTTAAATTGAAAAGTCTGCAATAAGAAAGACTGGAACAACAAAGAGTCACAAAAAAAAAGGATACACAAAAACAACATTTAACAAATTCTGTAACGCAGTTCCAATTATTTCTGCTCTATTTATTATTTTCATGCAATGATGCTGTTGTTGCATTGATTGTTTTAGTTACATAATATTTCATTAGAAAAAAATATATACACACAGAAAAAAATACCAATATTAAAATAACATGGCGAAATGTTGTTTGAGAATCATGGTAAATTTCTGCAAAAGTATGCCCTTTATTTAAATTTATCATTATTTCATATTAATTTTAAATGAAAAATATTAAAATTATCTTAAATCACGTTTATTTAATATTATTCACTGTGAAAATAACATTGTTCAATATTGAATCCATAAAAACCTGTTTTATATTAAAATCAAAAGTTTATCTTGTTAAATTAACATGCATACACACTTAAGTATGTACATCTTTTTATTTTCATGTTTAAAATATATTATAAAAAGAAGACAATTCCCGTATTCTTTTAATTAAAATAATTTAGTTAAATAGTACATCAAGTTTTCAGAGTAGAATGATGACGAAAGCGATATCGGGCCATTCTGCTGATGCTTCTGTTAACAAAGGAGATACAAAATAAGTGAAACATGTGTTACAGGGGTAAGTGTTTTAAATTATTCTTAAATAAATGCATATGTTGTCTTCACACTGTTATATCACACTCCAACCAATTTGATTCTACTTTAAATAACTTTAAATAACTTTCATTCAACGTGATTCGGATTGTTATTTCAATATTAATTACATTTTGCTCTAACTTTACTGCAATGTTAAATTAACATGAATTATAGTTATTTTAAAAGAAAAAAATGTTGTTCGCAAGTTATTGTAAAATCATGTTAAATTAATATGAAACCAACGACCGGAAAATGTTTTTTTATTTTGTTTCTAAAAAAATTTTTATTGTGCAAGTTTAAAAAATTCTACATTTTACAGAAAATAAAAAATTTCTAAAATAGTTTTGAAAAAATGCCGTCGAAAAAAATAAATAAAATAAAGTTTTTGAAATAAAACGTTTTCTTAAAAACATAAAATAAAGTTTTTAAAATAAAACGTTTTCTTAAAAACATAAAAAAACAAAAACAAAATAATTATATTTAAGCATTGTCATAAAAATTTCATTCTTTAAAACAAATTCAAATCAAATTTATGAAGACCCAGCGGTAAATATTGAAAGGACCGCAAGTGGCAGGCCTTTTCGAAGGCCTCTATACTCTTTTCTAAAAGATTCGCTTCGCATGATATCCTGCCTTCAGAAGTATGCCTTCTAGAAGGTATAAACTTCTTTTTAAAAGACCTTCTGAAATATTCAGTACACATTCGCTACTCCCTTCTTTGAGAAGGGAGAAAGGAAGTTGTTCAGTTTTATTTACTTTTTATTTTTGGTGACCTTCCTTACTCCCTTCTTTGGGAAGGCATCGAAGTTGTTTTTAAAGGAAGTGTGGAAGGCCTTGCGCCCAATGACAACCTGTGTAAAAAATAAATAAGTTTGGAGTGCGGCGAGAAGGGCTTCTGACTGCTTGTGACTGCTAAATAAGGCCTTCTATTAGGCCTCTTTACTCATTCTAGTAACCGCTGGGGAGGCTTCTGAAAATACATACATACATATTTCATTTTTTTAAAAATACATACATAGAAAAAAAAATTCTAAAAAAAACGTTTTAAAAAATATTTTTCAACAGAAAAAAAAGTTTTTTGAAAATTTTTATTTGTTTTTTTTTTACAAAAAAAGTTTTTGCTTTTTTTTGAAACTATAAAATTTTTCTTTTCTTTTTCGTTTAAATTTAAAACACAGAAAAACAATATTTTTTTGAAACTATAAAATGTTTCTTTTCTTTTTCGTTTAAATTTTAAACACAGAAAAACAATATTCTTTTTTTCACACACAAAAATTTTTTATTTAAAAAATAAAATTTAATTTAGTGTTTTCCGTTCGTAAAATCCGGTCCTTGTATGAAACAACAATGAAGCAAAATCACTACTGAAAAATATAAAATCAACCTTGTTTTGAACGAATTTACATTGATTTTTTTCTGTGTGTATATGTACAAACTGTTTAACTCTTACATGGAGTTTTCGCAGATACGAACACATATGCTAAAATACAAACATATATTTTTTCTTTTTGATTGATAACCATTGTTATGCATTATGATGGCAACAATAAAGAGAATGAGAGAGGTCATTGCAACGAAATGGATTGAGTGTATGTTATAAAGTACTTTTCGGAGGTTGTCCTGTATTCATGACTACTAGTTAACAAAGTATTCATATTTGAGCATTCTATTTTCTGTTGGAGTCAATATGGACTTTCATATAATATAAAAGTAACTGCACGCAGAGAAAAACTATGGTTGGGCATGCTCACGGCAACTACACTGTGTTTATTGTAACAATATATTGCTATCGTACACAAATATTTGATATTTTTATTTAACCCATTAAGGCCCTGCGTTGCGTTTCGCAACGTTCACTTAAACCTTCCCTCAGGCATTTTGTTGTTACGTGATATTGTTATAAAGCACAGTGAAATAAAATTTAACTTAATATCTAATCGACCTGTTTTTGGATTTGTATCATACATAAGATTTTTTTATAAAAATTTTTAATTTACATTTTTTATTTTTCCGGTTTTTTGGGTACTTTTGAAAAAAGTTCAAAAAATAAAGTTATAATATAATATACCTACCTGAAACTTCTGAAGTAGGTAGCTTACATACGAACAATATTATTTCTACTGAAAAATCCAATCATCGTAGACATTTGAGACTATTTTTATGATTGGATACATCCGTGATGCGAAAGCGCAACACTGGGCCTATACCATATACAAATTACATAAAATTATCAAATAAAATATATTTATACAATCACTTGCTATTTAAAACAACAAAATAAAAACTTTTTATATGTTAATTATAAGTTGTTGTTATTTATGTGTTTTGAAATTTTCGATAATTTTTCCACCTTTTTCAAACTAATGACCAATTTTTAAAATGCAGGATATTTCGCAGTAGGTTAATTCTCTATGACAATTTCTTTTTTTTTTCTTATGCCAAAAGTGTATTATTTTCCTAGAAGGAAGCGAACTTACACCAAAGTAGTCCCGTGACAGGTCTTTGGTGATAGTGACCGGTTCAAGTTCTAACACTTTATATCAGTGAAGGGCACGTTTGCAAATCCTATGTACGCGTGCATAGAAATAAAAATGCTGCTTGTGTGACGTCGACACATGAACACTATAAACTTCTTTGTGTGGTCTGTGACAATGTGCGTTCGGCTGTTGCTTTGTTGTTATTTCGTCAACACAAGCATAAATGTGATAGTATGTGTGTGCCCTTAACTGCTTTATATCAATAAGACCTATCACTTTAACATGTTCTCCTTTCACTGGTCATGAATTCTATCTTTTTGAACTTGTTCTATTTTCACAAATCCCAGGACAAGTCTGTTGGGACAATTGACACAAATTTCCCCCAGGGTTACTTCAATAGGTACAGTAAGAGCAAATCGAACAAGTAGTGTGAAATTATCCTCTCCCAGGATATTAAAGAAAACCAGTAAGAGTGCTATATTCGGCTATGCCAAATATTTGATACCATCCACTGACAGCTAGGATATTTCAAGAGTGGACATTATATTGAACCTGTGGTAAATTATGAACCGATCTTTACGAAAGTTGACAGTGTGAATTCTAGTCATATAAAACTGTGACAGAACAAAGTTTATTAAAATAGAATTATTTGTTATGGTTTTAGGCGTACTAAAGTGTTTTTCGAGAGTGGGCTTTATTTGAGGCCTATGGAAAATTATGGACCGATCAATTACAAATTTGAGAAATGTGACGCAGCAGTGCACCCAAAGTGCTTTGGAGCTTATCATAATTGAATAAAAAATTAAATGTATATGAATATCTGTTTTTATTTTTTTTCTCCTAAAGAAGTGAATAAAAAATTTTAATTTAAAATGTTTGCAAATGCGCTTAATTTTTATATCGTTAAGGCCCAACGTTGCGTTTTCGCAACGGGGGTTATCTGGGCTCCCACGTATCCGATTTGCCCAAAATTGGTTTTCTATCATATTTAGGTATAAACAATAAAATTTTAAAAGTTTCATCATTATAGTTCAATGGGATCGTGTCTCGGGGCTTAATGGGTTAATATCAGCAATATTATAGTTACGGTAAACATATTAATGTTTATCGCAATTAAAAATTTGAGTATTGTTATCCGAAAAATAACTATTTTTCTAACAACAAAATAATGAGAAATTTCAAAATATATTATATTACTCACATTTACATCATGATATTTAATAGATAACTTTCTATACACTTAACATTATATGTTTAAGATGCATTCAAAATATTTTTACTCTAATAATATTTTGTTAGCGCCATTTGTAAAATAATTGTCCATCAGTTGTGTCGTTTGTTTTACATATGGCTATCGAATTATTTGTTTGTGAGTGATTCAACAATAAAAAAGTACAAATTAAAAAATAATAAAAAAAAAATAAAGATATAAGAAAAAATTGTAAAGTGACACAAAATAAAAAATCAATGCAAAAAAATTTTTTTTTTAATTGTTGTGATAGCACCACTGTATCATAATATGATTACTTTTAATTTTGTTATAATTATCATGACAGTAATATGATAACTTCTTAACTTAGTATGATTAACATTAAATAATATGACTTCATCTTATCTTGTTATGATTAACATGACAATAATAACTTCTTAACTTATTATGATTAACATTATAATAATATGACTTCATCTTATCTTAGTACGATTAACAAGACAATAATATAATTACTTCTAAACTAAGTATGATTAACATTATAATAATATGACTTCATCTTGTCTTATTATGATTAACATGACAATAATATGATTACTTCTAAACTTAGTATGATTAACAATATAATAAAATGACTTCATCTTATCTTATTATGTTTAACATGACAATAATAGGAGAACTTCTTAACGTATTATGATTAACATTGTAATAATATGACTTCATCTTATCTCATAATGATTAAAATGACAGTAATATGATTTCTTCTTAACTAAGTATGATTAACAGGATAATAGTATGATAAAGGGAAAAATATTATCAAGTAAAATTACGAATATATTTGGTCACAATATGATATAATAATAACCGTAATATGGTGACTACAATCATGAATCTTATAATAATATGTTACTCTTAGAATATGTTTACCACAACCATGTTTTTTTTTGCGTGTGTATGCATATATTTTAATAAAAACAAGCAATACTTATTTTGAATTTCTTTAATTATAAGCAGGGAAACTGTAAAAATGCAATTGCATGTTTTTCCTTGTATGTCCATATTTTACCCTTTACCTTTAAACAAAAGGCCATTTTTGCAGCATTTTTTAAAGTTATAAAGCATATATGTGACAGTTTCAGTTAAAAGTTACCTATGGATGAAAAAATCGATTTCTACTTTTTTGGTGAATCTTAAAATAGACAATACGCTCTTTCTAAAGCAGCAAACCGCATTACTTTTGTCATAAGTGAGCTTTAAAATACACATTTGATAAGAACAAAAATTAAGTTGCTAACTTCAAAATCGTTTTTCTCCAAAACTCATTTTTTGCCCATAGGTCCCTTTTAACTTAAACTGTCAAATATGATTTTTTTAAAATATGTTTTTATAATTTTAATTGTTTGTAAACTAACAACTAACATACGAAACGGAACAAAAATGTTGTTTTAAATTTTGGTTTCCAAATTTATTTTCTGAATATGTGTCTGCCTACCAAACGTGTTGCTTTAATTTCACCATCTTTGTTTTGTTTTCATTCTATCGCTGTCTCAATATTACAAGGTTGTATGTGCAAAACAAACAAATGGTGAAAATCTAGTTTTTAATTTCTTATTTTTATTCCACTATTTTCAAACAAAGTTACGCAATAAAACTTAGTTAAACTGTTAGTTAGCAATGAGTAGACTAGAGTAAAAATTAATTATGCCCCTTTATTCCTTTCAGTATGGTTACCTCCAACAAAACTGTTATTTTATAAAAATTTTACAAATATTTTTGGTAATTTTACCAAACGTGGTTAAATAAGTGCGCCATCAAAAATCAGCAACCATATTATGATTGCCATACAACATGTTAGATAGGACAATAATTTGTTTTAAATTTTTAATATAATAATAATTGAAAAGCATGACATTTAAAATAAATATAATCCATTTAATTTTTGACGTATGTGTCATTAAGCTTGAATATGATTTCTTCTAGTCTATTCTTTTCAAAACTTACATTTTCTTTTAGTGCAGCCCAATTACTTTTTATTAAACAATTGCCAACACTGTATGCGTATTATTTTCTTTAACGTGGCGTTAAATATAGCTCATACGCTCCGTTATCCAGGTATTAATATTCTATCGCCATATTAGCAAAAGCCTAGTTAAAATAAAAATCAAAATTATACAGACGACAAGTTCCTTCGCTAAAATAGCAAAACAAACACAATGTTTTTGAAAAGTAACTTTTTAAAGGGCACTGGCTTCTGCCAACTTTTGCTTTTTTAACAACTGCAAAAATTTCTTATATGTTGGAACTCAAAAAGCAACGGCAATCACTTTTATGAGTCTGAACACAATGTAACGATAATTTATTGCGGAAAACCCCCCAGTGCGGAGCGGAATAAAATTCAAATCTATTTTATTTTCATTAAGGACTTTCTTTTTCTCTCAATTTTTGATACTCGCTCTATTTCTGATGTTACCATAGTCCTTGAATAATTGGCGATGTTCACAACGTTATTGTAAACAAAAAACATGATAAAAATGTATGCACAAATAAATAAATAAAAATGTAAACAAACAATGACAACTATTGCCGTCGCCGTCTTTCGTTGTATTATGTTTATTTTTTTTTCTCCCGCAACGAGAAATCGCACCGCACCCCAAACATTGTGTTTAGACTCTATGTTGTAGGAAAAAATATGCAGAAAAAAGAATGATACAAACAGCTTCTGTCTGTAAGCCACCTAATCAAACACGAATATAGGCTTGTAGCCAAAGAGTAGGAGATAAAAGCAGCGCAAACTAATGTGCTAATGACACATGATTGCGAAGAGACACTCGACGACAACAAGTATTATTTTTTCGTGCAAAAAAAACAGCAAGATTTTGTTTTTGTTTTCTATTAATTAAATAATAAAACTACTTCTAAAATTATGGGCAATGGCTTGTTACATTTTATATGAAAACCAAAAACAATTTGTTTACAACATTTAAGCATGCACATTGAGAAATACGTATGTACGTTAGACTGGTCGCATCTTGTATGCGATTTTTTTTTTTTTAATATAATTGTTTGCGCTGCTTAAAATATGAGGTTTGGTGTAAGAAATCATGACCTAATTTTTCAGGTCAATCCGACTGTGCTTAGCCATGCCGGGTGGGGCCCAAAGTTCCCCATTTTATAAAAAAAAACATATTTTCTATCAGATCTTTATAGTTATACTAGTTGAAAAGCCGAAAATCAAAAATATGACTACGCTATCGGTTTTTTTTAGTTTTTCAATAAGCTAAAGCGTTTTTGAGTTACGCGAACATATGTTGTGCAACCTCCTTAATTTTCGAAATAACTATATATTTCGAAAACCAAAGCCAATATGAAGAAAAAAGTTTTAACTTTCTTAAAGTAAATTTTATTGCCGAATTTCGGTTTTTTTAGTTTTTCAATAAGCTAAAGCGTTTTTGAGTTGCGCGAACATATGTTGTGCAACATCCTGAATTTTCGAAATAACGGTATATCTCGAAAACTAAAGCTAACCTAAAAAAACGGCTAGCACCACTGGATTCAGCGACCCCGAATAAGTTAAAATTAGTTAAAATTCTTTCGTTCGTATCATACTAAAATATTAAACTGCAAATACTTTAATCTATCTATACAATATATAATTTATTAGTATGTCAGGATGTTTGCATGTATGTCCTATTCTTTCCGCAACTTTCTGAAGCCATCTGATGACATAGGAAGCTGAAATTGGGCACACTTGAAGTACTTTCTCTGCCGAAGATCATAGCGTAGTCATATTTTTGATTTTCGGCTTTTGAACTAGTATAACTATATAGATCTGATAGAAAATATGTTTTTTTTTTTATAAAATGGGGAACTTTGGGCCCCACCCGGCACGGCTAGGCACCGTCGGATTGACCTGAAAAATTAGGTCGTGATTTCTTACACCAAACCTCATATTTTAAGCAGCGCAAACAATTAAATTAAAAAAAAAAAAAATTGCGACCAGTCTAATGTACGTATGAATGTATCACCAATGCTAATAATTTCCTACCAGCACATAGTTTAGCTGTTATAAGCAATTATCAGTGCTGCTTTTTTTGTTCTCTGCGTTTTCTTGAATCAGTATTTGCATTATTACCAGCCAGGGAAGAATTTGATTTTTAGATTTTTTAGTTTTTGTCTTTTTTAACTAAAAAAAATGGCGATAGAATCATTTTGAGCTTTTGCTTTTTAGGTGGCTAGCACTCTTTTTTCCTCCCTGCAAAAAAAAAATTTGATGATGTTTCGGGAATGATCGTTAATACATTTTAAAATCATTGCAATACAACCTGCTTTCATGTTAGGGAATTACAGAAGTATTTTTTCTTTAGAAGAATAATATTTTTTATTCACTTACAACCTGTTTACTAATAAGTGATGATGCGAAGTTATTTCATAATTTTTTTAAAAAAAATTACTTTAACGGTTTTCGCTTGTCTGCACTTCTCTTGCTTCCAGAATCCTATAATCTTTTAACTGGGATGGTATGCTTAACATTTTTATTTTTAGAAAATTCACGAACTTTTCTTGATACTGCGTAAATATAAAAAAAAAAAAAAAAATGTGTGCACGGCCTTCAAAACTAAACGGGATACTTGCGTTATTTTTTTAATTTTCTTGCGAAAATATTAAAGAAAGTTTTTTTCGTTTTTATTTTGTTTATTCCTCACCTATTCAAAACTGCAATTAATGTTGGTAGAATTCCCATCAATTGTAGTGGGGAATGTAGGAAAAGATAAACTTGCTGGTTATTGTTATTGTTTTTGTTAAATATTGCTACAAGTAGAACTGGTGCTTATAGTTCTTATTCGCTTAACAGTTTTATTTGTGAAACATGATGTAGTTTCCTGATGATCCGGCCTTAGCTACCAGTGAAATGCGCATAGGAATAGCTTATCCCATCAACAATAAATTTCATTGTTTTTATCAAAATTAAAAATTGGGAATTAAGCACGACAAACAAAATCTTGTTTTAAAAAAATTTTTTTATACTCAAAAATTACTTTGATTATTACTTTGATAATTTTTTGGGAGGTTTTGAAACGTGAATTCCCGTTTTGCATAAATTCTTTCGGCTTAAATTTAGTTTACCGACGCAGCTCCAAATAAAAAAAATGTACCTGGTATGGTAGAAAATTGAAAAATTAAATAAAAAAATTGGCGCAAACGCTTAGTTTTCCAGCTACAGACGTTTTTAGTTTTCATAGAAATATTTGAATTGGCTGAAGTGCAGTTTACGGGGCTACAAAAAAAATGTGCTACCCGATTCTTAATAAAACAAAAACAACCAAAATTAAAATTTAAGGGCGCTGAGGCCCGTGGGGCCCCCTGGAACCAAAAAACTGCACCGCCCACTAAGTGATATGTGTGGGTACTCAAATTGAAGGTAATTTGCTCACGATTGCAAATATTCGCATATTATGTTTCTCTTTAGGTTAATTTAAGTATTTTTTTGTTGCAGAAAAGTTTTAGTTAGCGAAGCCGGTGTTTGTTAGAGGAGAAAATGCTTGCGCCCAGCCGAAGCTCGGCTATGCAGAAATGCTTGCTCCCGGCTATGCACAGAGAATTTCGTTAGCGAAGCCGGTGCTTGTTATACAATAGAGAATAAAAGCATGAAGTTTTTTTTGGGACATTGGTGTTTGTTATTTTATAAAATTTTTATTACATTTTTATTCAAATAAATTATACACTAAATACATAAAAACTGTAATGTGAGCTTAAGAGTTAAAAAATTTTAAATAAATTCTATATATTCAGAAAGATCTAGTCAAAACCTTCAAAATGATACCAATATTGACCATGTACCTTTAGAAATGTAGTGGAAAAACTACATATTTCCATGAAAACTATAAACGTCCATTACTCGAAAACTAAGCGTTTGCGCCATTTTTTTTATTTAATTTTTTCTTCTTATTGTTAAATTTTCTATCACCCTAGGTACTTTTTTTTTTATTTGGATTTGCGTCGGTAAACTAGATTTGTTCCTTTTTTCCCAAGCATGATAGAACTCACAAAATGGTTGGTTGTATTAATGATCAGCATACTTTGGCGCTTGAACAACGCTACCTAATAAGGCAAATGTATTATGAAAATCATTCATCGATATTTTATCGCTGATTATTCATCATTATTTGGCTTAACGGGTTTGCAAATAAACAAAATTGGCGAAAATGGAGTGAAACCAATCCACAACAGAACCTTGAAACGCCAGTAGACCCTGAGAAATGCACCGTTTGATGCAATTTACACACTGTTGTCATAATCAGACTTTATTTATTAAAAAACAAGGGCTAAGCTTTTGCTTGAAAACATGGACGACATTGATCCGGACGAGACTTGGTTTCAACAAAATGACACTGTGTGTCTTAAGGCGGCCAATATGATCGACTCTTTAAATAAAACAATTTTGCGAAAAATTTATTTTTAGAAATGGACCAGTCAATTAACCTCCAAGGACTTAAAGTCATTTCCATATCCTGATAATCCACCAATAACTTTCTCCTTGGAATGCAACATTGTTCGTGTTAATCGTTATACACGGCTAGCAATGCTCGAAAAAGTAACCCATAAAGAACAGCGCGGAGCTGATATGCTTAAAAGAAATTTCAGATGGATTTGTCATGTATCGATAAAAAAAAAAAAAAAAAAAAAATACATAATATTAAAATTTCTGTGTAATTTTTTAAAATTTTGAGTTCTATCGGGCATTAAAGAAACACTTTTTATTATGCGGTCGCAATAATTATAGAAGTATACGCTATATTTTTCTTTACAAAAAATGTAATAGCTTTTTCGCTCTTTCTACTAAAGAAGCGTGAACATTTAACCAATTCTAAATTAAGTGGTGATGTCTTACGCCAAAAATTAACAAGAGTTTTAACAAAATTAAATCACAGTAATTTTCTTGTTTTATTTTATTTAACAATAACTTTATTGTTTTGTCGGCAAGAAAAAAAAAATTATATTAGTTATGAGGTTATGAATCATATAAGAGTTCTTTGTGCCGAATATTATCTAAAAATAGAGAAAGGGCTCATATGGGACACAGGGTAAATTTTTTTTACATACCGGTACAACATTTTGCTATGATATAAAAGCTACTACATATAAAAGTTATTGGCGCCAAGCTTTGTATCAATACCAATATTAATGACGAAGAAGTAGCACTAAGAGACACAGAAAAACCTAAAAATTGTCTCTAATCAACAAGTTCATACATAATTCTAGAATCGAGCACCCCATTTGTTGATTTTACTAAAAACTTGAAAATTTAATATTGTGAATATTAAAAGATTTTGTTATTCGTGCTTAATTCCCAATTTTTATTCTTGATAAAAATACTGAAATTTATTGTTGATGGGATAAGCTATTCCTATGCGCATTTCACTGGTTGCTTAGGCCTGATCTTCAGGAATCTTCATCCAAAAAGATTTTAGAATAACTAAAGATATTTAACCAAATAAAACTGTTAAGCATTTAAGAATTAAATGCAACAGTTCTACTTGTAACAATATCAAAGTTTAAACAAAAGCATCAACAATAAACAGTGAGTTTACCTCTTCTTACATTCCCCACTACAATTGTTGGGAATTCTTCCAACATTAATTGTAGTTGCTAGAAGGGTAAGAAAAAACAAAATAATAACAAAAACAACTTGCTTTATTGTTTTCGCAAAAAGCATGTTGCCAGTTTAGTTTTTTTAAGCCGTGCACTTGTCAGTTTATTATCAAAGTAATTTTTGGGAATACAACATTTTTTCATTAACAGGATTTTGTTTGTCGTGCTTAATTCTCAAGTTTTATTCTTGATAAAAACACTGAAATTTATCAAGAATAAAAATTGGGAATTAAGCACGACAAACAAAATCTTGTTGGTTAAGTCCCTATTTACATTTTACGATTTTTGTCGTTGCGATTCTTACTTTTGTTGCGAGAGGGGAGAGAGGAATTAAAAGGGGTATCGCTTGTGTACTTTTCGATTCGTTTTATTCGCTCATTTGTTCTCTCATTGTTCTCTTATCTGACGAAAAATGTATTTAAGTTCGGTGGCACAGAAAATGTTGTAACGACAATAATTATTAATAATTATAATATCAGTAAATATCAGACCGACTTCAAAGAGGAAACGACAATAATCGCAAGAGACAAAAATCGTATATTGTAAATGGGGATTCGTTTTATGAAACTTGGATTTGCTTAAGCAGAGTGCAAATAGATCACACTTTCCGTAAGGAATAAAATATTATTTGATTTTTTTAATGATTTTGGGAGGCTTTTTGTTAATTTTTACAGTAGCTAAAGCCAGCTTATGCACATAATAGTTGGGCCTTTAAACTTTTTCACGTTTTAAATTTTTTATTAATTTTTAAAATACAAAATTTGTTATTTCTTTTACGTAAACAACCATTGACCAGCATTTTTATTGCTGATTTTCAAAAATTTCATTGTTTTTCAAAGCTAACAATTACATCTTTAAAAAAAAAATTAAATCGCTTAAAGAAATGTACAGTTATGATTTTTTAAACTCTTAATATTTGGCAAAAATTCAAATATACGATTAGTACCTATAACTTAAAAATGCGAGCTGATGGAGAAAAACGGAGATAAGGTTTGAAATCAGCGACCAAGAATTGCTAAAAACTTGCATCAACCTTCCACTCAACACAACAATTTTGTTCCCTTGTGTAATTTACCGAAAAAAAAAATTATTCAAAAAAACAACAAAAAAGAAAACAAATTATACAACAAAAAAAAGCATCAACATTATGACTGGCTGTTGCTAAAATAATTCTTATAAAAACATTCCTTAAAGAAAAATATTAAATAACTTGTTTTATATAACAACCACAGAATACACAGAACTGTAAAAAGTGACTTGTGAAAAAGGTACAAATCAGTTGCGAGGGCAGCTTTCGAAGAAAGAGACAAACGTTTTTTGGTAGCGGAGTGGCAACGTGTAAAATCAAAACAAAATTAACAAAACTCAAACCACGTTAAACAAATGCATTAGTTCAGCAAACGTTGTTTTTTGTGCAAAAAAATGTATTTAGTAATATTGTTTTGTTTTACAATGTTATTTACTTACTTAAATATTATTTACTCGTGTTGTGGTGAAGTTAATTTTTACAACAGTTTTGCAAATAAATCTTAAATAAATAAATTTGTGTTCATTGTATTGCGGCATAGAAGATGGTGAAAAGGGAAATGCAAAAGGGAAGCTTTCTTTGAAGGAGACAAAAAAAAAACGCAAAATCTTCCGTCTCGTGACAGTTCTGTAGTATTCTGTGATAACAACTTATGAAGACATTGTTACCAGAAGAACTGGTACAAAAGGTATTAAATAATAAGAAAAATATAAGTATATTTCTAGTCTGCTGCTTGCTTTTAGTAACAAATTTTGATTGAAATTTATGATTTTCTAATTTCTTTTCAATTTTATAATGAATACATATTGCATTGCGTCTATGTTTTCAAAGAGCATCACAAACAAAAATTAAAAAACCCATTATCATTAGAATTATTAGTTCAGTTTTTGTTTTGTTTCGTTTTGTTTAAAATTCACATCATTAATATTTGTTAGCTTAAAGTGTTGAGATAGTGTCTGTGTGTGCAGGTTTTTAATATGTAGTATGTAGGAGTAAATAATTCAATGAGTTTTATGTACAAATTTAAAATAATAAAATCATATTTTAAAAATAATGTGCTTAAAAGTTGCAACAAAGAAGTTTCAAGTTACCTGAATCAAATCTTAAAGAGTTTTAAATTTCTGCGAATAAAGTTAAATCGACACATTTTGTTTCTGTCCAATGTACATAAGTTTTTCTCACATCCAAAAATTTTCTCGTACTAAATCGAAGTTTTTTTGCTTACTTTTAGTACGCGCCGTACTTAAAATTTTAAATGCGAAAGTACTTAAATAAATCCAAAATGGGGCAACTTTCGAAAAACAGTGCGGGAATTTCTTGAAATAAGTATAACATTTTTAAATCAAGAAAATAAAAGCTGGAAGTTTTCGTCGGTAGTGCCACTCTATATTCTCTATACCTGCACACGCTTGTGCTTGAAAGTAGGTCGAAACCTGTTTGCTTGTTTTTTTTAGAAACAACATGTTTAAATGTAACATAAGAACCAATAATTCCCGATTGCTTAAGTTAATTAGTTAAACATATATAATTTTCAAAAAAAAAAAAAAAAAAAAAAGATTAAGAAACCCATATAGGGCATCCTGCTGGTGTCTTATAGTAAAGAGTTCTTGTGTAAGCAATGGAGGGAATACAACAAAGGTTAAACAACTGTATGTAAGGAACGGTAAGGTAAGTTAAGTAAATAAAAAATAATAGTCCCTCAGGTTCTATGGGGTAAGTGTATAGGAAAGAATCCAATCGGGTGATTTTTTAGCCATTATCTTTTTGGAAACACTGGTTTTAACAGCTGACGCACGTTTCGTGTGTTGTTCCACTGTCAAACATCTTCAGTTTAACCATGAATCATCTTACAAACGAACAACGCTTCCAAATTATTGAATTTTATTATTAAAATGCGTGCTCTGTTAAGAAAGTTCATCGCGCTCTTCTTGTGTTCAGCAACGAAGCTCATTTTTGGCTCAATGAGTACGTTAATAAGCAGAATTGTCGATTTTGGAGTGAAGAACAGCCAGAAGCATTGCAAGAGCTACCAATGCATCCAGAAAAAGTCACAGTTTGGTGCGGTTTATGGGCTGGTGGCATCCTTGGACCGTACTTCTTTAAAGATGATGGGAATCGTAACGTATCCGTGAATGGTGGGCGCTACCGTGAGATGACATCCACATTTTTTTTGCCCATAATGCAAGAGCTTGACTTGAATGACATGTGGTTTCAACAAGACGGTAACACATGCCACACAGACCGCTTAAAATGGACTTATTGAGAGGCGAGTTCGGTAAAAATTTTATTTCTCTTTCGGGCCCGGTCAATTGGCCGCCTAGATCGTGCGATTTAACGCCTTTCGACTATTTTTTGTGGGGCTATGTTAAAGCTCATGTCAACAGCTCAGACAACATTGAGTATGCCAAAATTGGACTTAGCGGATGGACCGTACTATCGATTCAAATAAAGATTTCATGCATTTTTCTGAATTTGATGTGTTTTTTTTTAATTTCCTATAACTCATAAAAAATCACCCTTTACTTTTTCGGGAAAGAAATTCTTGAATCAATCACAGTTTAAGTTTAATTTGCATCACACTTTTTATTAAGTGAAGCCCGTTTTCGGATTATTTTAAGTGCAGGGCACTTGAATATCCCGTACTTGAATAAGGCATTCTGTACTTGATTTAAGGAAATCCGTGCTATTGACACTACTTTGGCTTGATTTAAGTACGGATGGATTGATTTTAGTATACTTACGCAGGAGTAAAGTAAGGCTGTCCATTATTAGCTTTACTCTTCGCGGTGACATAAGAGAGTAGCATGACAGAGATAGAAAGGAAAAAAAAATATATAGTTAACTCGACGACCCGTACTTTGCTGATGATGTCCCATTAACATACTGAAATACAAAAAAAAATAAGCGACGTCGTTATCCTATCCAATGCAGTTGGTTGAACAACGAACAGTGGGAGGATGAAGGCAATGTGCTTTTAAAACTTTAATCGATTTGTGATACATTGACGACAAATATAATATGTAATATCTTTCTGTTATTTTATTTATTAAGAGTTACAAATACAATAGAAATATTCATTAATTCTAACTTTAATAACCAAGGAAAGGTTTCTTAGACATTCAGCCCGTTGCTTCTGACAGTTAATTTCAGACAGTAGGTTAAGCAAGGCTATGCATATAATGGTTGATCCTTTAGTCTCATAATAAAATTTTGTTTTCTTAAGTCCGTTTGAAAACTCTCCAGGAAATGGTGTTGATCCAAAATATTGCTTACTGGTTTTCCACTATTTTTGTTGAGGTCATCCCAGTAAAAAAATTTGGGTTTTTTTGAAGCACTTAAGAGAAAAAGCGCATAATCGAACACTTTAATAAAATGGCTCTTATACAGCAGTAATTGATAAACAATAAAATATACAAAAAAGCTGATATTTTAGTGCTGAAAACGAAGAAGGGTTTAAAGCGAAAAAAACGAAATATATTATGATATGCGAAAATGATTGGAAAAGGCATTTTAACAAGTAAAAGCAAAACATTAATCAAGATGTTAATATAGTTAGCCATTAAAAAGCACTTTAGGAGTGCTTTGTTTGCATGTTAAAAGAAGCGTTTACTGTGAGCAGAAAATAGTCCTCAAACCCAGGAACACCCTATACAAAAATCCGGCATCCCATTAGCAGGTTTGAAGCGATTTGAGGTATGAATTCATGCATACAACCATGGTGAAATAAACAGTGGCACTACCCCAGATTTGAAAAATATTTGAGAATAACGTTTGAAAGCAAGTGGAAAAGAAATCTGTTGTGGGGAATGTAAGATGAGATAAACCCACTGTTTATTGTTGATGTGTTTTGTTTAAACTTTGATATTATTACAAGTAGAACTGTTGCTATAAGTCTTATACTTTTAAGAGTTTTATTTGGTTTAATATCTTTAGTTTTTCTAAAATCTTTATGGATGAAGTTTCCTGATGATCTGGCCTAAGCAACCAGTGAAATGCGCTTAGGAATAGCTTATCCCATCAACAATAAATTTCAAGTGTTTTTATCAAGAATAAAAACTGGGAATTAAGCACGAATAACAAAACCTTTTGAAATTAAATATTTCTGAATTATAAAATAATTTCCCCTTTTAGAATGCTATGATTTTTAATTTATTGTCAAACGTTTATCGTTGAGAAAAGCTTTGATTTCAAATCATTTTCAATTTTAAATTAAACCTTCGTGTGTGTTGGGTATTTACTTTGAATAAAGAAATGAAAACAAAGAAGAGCAACGGGCATACATATATTTAAAAAAAAGCACGTGTCATTTGCATTCCTTAATAATTTTTTTTCTGGCTTTATTATGTGCAAAATACTGCGAATCCTTCCTTCTATCTAGTACTGGGGTATAATCACCGCATACGATATCGAGCAAAATTGATCAAAATTATATTTTTTGGTATCATGAAACTCTATATCGAATGAAATGTATTGAATTTGAAATAATAGCATTCGATATCGAGTAACGCGACATTACATTTATCTAGTTTTCATTCGATACGTCAGTGTTTATCGTATGCAAAAAAAATCGATAGTTTTTTCGATACGATAGTATCGAATGCGGTGATTAGACCCCTGATTACATAAAAGGATCCATTTATAGAGTACTCAATGAAAGAATTTTTGCCATCCGCTCGATGGAGTAAATTGTTTAATCTAACTTTATTGTGTTTTATCACAATGACAGAAAACAGTTAAAGCCAACTGTCATTAAATGAATTCAAACATATAACTTTATTCGTTATACGCGTGAACTATTTTCGAAGCAAACATTTCATTCCTTTAAATCTTGTAAAGTTTTTCTGTATCAGTTGATTGTAAAAAAATCCAGCCAATCGAAAACATATTTCATAAGAAGAACTCAAACTTCCAGCATAAACAAAAAGAAATCAAAATTATGATCAAAACTTAAAAGGAATTAGATGCGCTTTCAACGCGTCAACAGCTTTAAACTTTACTCCTGTTATGTTTAAAATAGAGCGGCATGAGGAGGAATTTCCTTTGTTTTACTTCAACGTGCTGATTAAACACAAACATGAAATGCCACTTAACTTATCAAAGTTATAAAAAAAGGAAAAGAAAATGTTTTTTGTCTTCCTTTTTGTTTCTTCAAAGGTAAAACAACTAATGAAAAAGTTTCTATTTCAACTTAAAGGTGTTTATGTATGTAAAAGTATCAGTATGTTTAACAAAACATTGCATTGGGCTTATTAACTTTTTAATGGGACTTCGGTGTATTATGATATGCAATATATTTGGGGAGTTCCGTAACAAAATGATAAAATTTCCATTTTTTAATTTTTGATTTTTGTTTGTAATTTTTTTTAATTGGCGCAATTTAACTTTTTTTCTTAAACACAAACAGGTGTCTCAGTTAATGAATGGAGTTATTCAAATTGTTGAAAAAGTGTGAACTCCTTTATTTGACGCTTTAAACCAATGCCACTGTAAGAAAAACCTAACCATAGCAAAACTTTTGCACCACAGTTTTTTTTCATTTTTTGTTTTTTTTTTTTTTGGTAAATGTAGAGCCAGACACACTAAATAAAACAATTTTTCTATCACCTGTCCATTTTATATTTTTTCAATTTCCTCTTTGTTAGTTGACATGCTCTTTGGCTAACTTTAATACATCATTAAAATGGGTAAGGGCGTTGATGTGAAGATAATGAACAAAGTGATGCTTCCATATTCAGAATGTAATATGGTACTGAAATGGGTATTCCAATGGGATTATGATCCAAAACACATCAATAAAATGGCAGTAAAGTATTTTCAAGGAAATTGGGTTAAGATTATATCGCGACCTGCTTAGTCTCCTGTCCTTAACCCTATCGAACATCTGGGAAAAGGCATTAAAATATATGTGACAAGAAAAAACATTTATGGAGCAGAGTTCAAGAAGCCAGTTCCGTTAAAACTGCTGCAAGATCTTATTGACTCTTTGCGATGTATATGTGCTGCAGTAATTTAAAATTAAGGATATCCAACAAAATTTTGAAAAGAACCCTGCGGGAAATTTGTATAGTAATTTGTTTAAAGAGTTGTTACTCCTAAGGAAAGTTAATTGACAGAAAACTAGTCATGTGACTGGATTTTGTGCGGGTATTATCTGATTGCATCTTGCTCAATTTCTTTGAATGAAGAGAATCTGTAATATTAACATAGTTCACTCGGGACAATATCTGGAGCAGGAACTATTTTAACCGAAATTTAATACGTCCATTAAGGTTATATCAGTGACCGGTTACAAAGTGTCAAAAAGGTGTCAAATAAAAATAAATCCCCTAGGACATCAGTATGTTTAAGTGACAGTCCCATTTGTTTAAAGTGTTTAAACCGGTCCCTTATACTATAGAACTGTCACGCGACAAGTTTGTTGTTAGTTTTCTTTCCTCTAGGGAATCAATTTTTTTCACTTGTTATCCAAAAATATTTCGCCGTGCGTTTATACTCCTTTTATTTTGAACAGTGAATTTTTAATTAGTTTTGCTGATTAGGCATAAGTGACCTTGTGGATTTTCCAAACCATAAACAAGCAAATCTGATATAAAAATTCAGAAAAAAGTTAGATTTTTCTTACAAACTGAATTTTTATGTTTTATTGCACAGCTCTCCTAGTTTTTTGAACGTACTGAAATGTATGTAACATTCGTTATAAAAAGTTCCAAAGTTTCAATAATTTTGCTGTAACATCATACCCCAAATCCCCTTCCCAGGAATTTTTTTATATCATATTAACCATTTCATTCATTTACATTTTATCAAATAACTTTTTTATAAGTTTTTAAATATCGCCCTGTTTGTCAACAACGTCAGCTGATGACGAAAGCTTGTAGTGAGTGAACGAACGCTGGATTCTCAGTTTTTAAAATTGAAATTCAGAGGTGTGTACTGGTTGCAACGACGAAGAATTTAAAGTATTGCTTTTGTCAACAGCTACGTCAAATCTACTCACATTATGTTCCATAAAGATCGAAAACCCAAAAACCGACGACAGTTCTCGAAAAATCTTCATTAATTTCTTGTGGCTCCATATTTAAGAGGCAGATTCGAGACACCTACATCGCAGACTTTGAATGAGGAAAAAATTCAAAATAAAATACCTGATCGACAAGAATCCCTCGGAAATGTTATCAAAGGACCAAAAGGGCGTAAAATGACAGAAAAGCATCTGTTGTGAACATAAAATGAAACTTTGTGTCCCATGCTTAAAATAAGGCTAATAACTAAATATTTTATCTCTTAAGGATGAGTAAGAAAAAATTATTTTTTTACCTTTTTAGTTTTTGTTGTTTTAAAAAGTAAATTAATTCGAAAACAAAAAAAGAGTTCAAATTTGTATCGAATTTTAGAGAGAAAAAGAATTTTTATTTTTTATATGTATATAATTTTGTTTTTTATTTTTTTATAAAACCCTTAACTGAAAAAGATTTTTATTATCTTTTACTTTAAAAATCGTTCCGCTAGAATATATTTTTTAAAAAGTTCGTCGATTCGACGAAGAGTAACCTTAAGTACTAAAATAAAGAGTAAACTTCCAGGGTGTAACATCCTCCAAAGAAATCGGGTGCAGTCAATAACAAGGATGCGGCAACAGTCGAAAATTTCCAGATCTCAAGGGATGTTTACGATCCTTTGCAATTGTCGTTAACCAAAGAACCTATCTGGCACCACGGGAATCAGTAGCCCCCGTTGGTATGGCACCAGACGTATTATTGGTTGAGGCCTTCGTTAGTAAGCTTCTTGCAGAAAATTCTTTATGTCTCTCAGAAAAATTGTCTTTGCGGAAGTTTCGATTGTCCGTTGAAAAGCACCAAGTTCTATACAGAGCTAAAAAAGTGACGTGTGAAAAAGACCCAAATCAGAAAGTGTTTGTTGGAAGTGAAGTGGCATTGTGAATAGCAGGTTGCTCAAATCAACAAAAATTGCGTGATTAAAACAAAAATAACAAAACACAAACCACGCTAAACAAAAGAATTAGCTCAACAAACGTTTTGCTTTGTTCAAAAAAAAATTATTTATTTAATATTGTTTTTTTAATGTTATTTACTTACTTAAGTATTATTTACTCGTGTTGTGGTCAACTTAAAAGTTAATTTTTACAAAAGTTTTGCAAATAAATCTTAACTTAATAAATTTAAGTTCTTTGTATAACGGCATAAAATATGGTTGGCAAAGAGAAGAAAAATACATACACAAACTCAATATATTCCGTCTCGTGGCCTATATGTATACTACTCTATGTTGAAAGCATATTTTCAGGGACCACGTGGTGGTTGTGGTTTACTACCCAAAGTCGCGGAAACGCAGAATCGGAAAGCCCCACTAAAGAGCTGAGTTTTTACGACTAATGGGCGAGTTCGTGATTAGGGAGGATTATCCCTACTCAAAAGATGCTGCTCGCTTTTTTCCAATAGAAGTGGAGGTTAGATAGCTCCAGCTCCTTAACAAGGGGCGAGTGTATTATCTTGCCGAATATTTCACTAAAACTGCTTCCTGGGTGTATTGCTTGCGATCGTACGCGGGGGCGGCTGGTAAACGCATTGTTTGTCACTAATACCTTTAATTTTTTAAAAAGATATCTAGTTGTGTATAGATATCTATGGTGTAACGTACATTTTGTAATTTAAAAACGTATTTCTAAACTACGGGTTAAAGTGTAGTGTATTTAACATCATAGATTTTCTATTGTTAATTCACGAAGGCAAAATTAACGTTTAAATTACCAAAATAGTCTAAACGGGTAGTTAAAAATAACTGTTAGGTACAAGCACGGCCAGATATCTGTTTATAGAAGTTACGGGCATAAGAGGTAATATCAAGCTTGGAGTAGGCCCAAAGGAATTAATTATATACCAAAAATAATAGTTTATATCAAAACGGAACATTTTCATATCTATTAACTGCCTGTTTTTAAAACGCGAGCACAAAAGTGACTCGTTTAATTAGCATTTACACAAAAACTAGATTTCGAAATTGGTTTTTGTTTTAAATGTAAGTTAAACGAGTCACTTTTGCTCTCGCGTTCTAAAATCAGGCAGTAAAATTATATCGTTTTGTTGTAAAACTCCCCATATCATGTAAGCTTTATTTATGGATTTTGTAATCGCTTTTTTCTCAGAATAATAATTTTAATGAGATGTATAATGAAATTATGGGAAGATAGATAAAATATAAACAATTATTCTCTTTCATACATTTATAGATACTTTAATATTAAATATACCGGAATAAATGAATTTTAAAATCTTTTTCAAATCATTCAATAAGCTAACTAAGATATACAATCTAAAATAGAAGGTTTTTAAATAGAATAAAATGTAAATATTTTATAATCGTTATTATTATTTTCTAATGTTTTACAACCAGGGGTTTTATTGGTTGGATTTATTTTAAGGTTTATGTAAAAAAGTTTATTTTGAGGAACATAAGCAGTGCTGCCACAATCAATACAATTTTTACAACCAAGATTTTGTAAAAATATGTAACCAAACTTAAAATTCCTCTTTTTAATTTAGAAAATCATTAAAATGTATTTTAAGTTGCATTGTAATACAAAGGTTTTTTGCACTTTATAGTAAAATAATAATTATAAATCAAGAAAACAAAACAATAAATGTAATTCTTTTTCATTTAAAGAACTAACGAGAAACTTTATAAAAAGTTTTTATTTATTTGAGATTTTTTCGTAAAAAAAAATATTTTTATTTTACAAGAGTTAAGGCTAGATTACATTATCTCACAAGTCTGACGTATTCCATAATACTTTGTTAGATAGAAATCCAATGTGTTGTGTTGCGACTGCCAAAAAATCTAATTTAACATGACAGTTTTTGTTCACACTATCACACAAAGTATAAACACTCACACATGAAATAAAATGCAACCCTGATCCAATGAAAAGTATTATTGTTCAGAAATTTTTCAAAAACCGATGAAGTCGTATGGGATTTCAAACTTTTTTAATAATACTTGTAATTTTCGTGACACATTGCATTAACACTATCAAACTTTGTCATATTACTTGAGTTTTTGACATGTATTAATACAAAGTATAATAGTGTAAACTAGCCTTTAAGCCCGTAAAATTTCCATACAATATTCAGTATATTGAAAGTTAATAAATATAAAATTTTTTTAAATTTATGAACGTTTGGCGATTTTGTCGAAAATGAAAACGATTGGCGATATGCGAAATGAATTTTATGTAAATATTTTCTAATTTACATACATATATTTAAAATATTATAAAAACTTTTTCAAAGAAAATTCCATAAATTTTAAAACTATATTGATAAATCAATGTATTTTTGAAAAATATTTTCCAATATGTATTTAAATATACCTCTGGAAATAACCGAAATTTAGAAGATTAAACTTATTTTCAAGTTTTTAGAAACCCTTAAACGTCTTTTGTGTTTTTTTTTTTTTTTTTTTTTTTTAATCGAATCCGCATGATTTTATGTTTTATGCACCTCCTACTTTAAGTACTACTTATCTTTACTACTCTTAAAACTACGCTCATTTAAAAAAAATAATTGAAAATCTCCATTGATTAAAACTTCATTTGTTTTCGATTTCAGAATATGGCGTTTTTAATATAAAAATTACAAATGGCAATATTTTCTTAAGAAAAATCTTAAAAAAATTATTTGGTCGCTCTTTTGAAGGGATTTTTTTGTTTTCGATAGAGTATAAAAAACTTCCGTTCGTTGGTAACAAATAATGACAAAATCGTAGTGTACTGTACAAATTATTCGAGCTCGTAAATAATTGTAAGAAAAACATATTCGTACGTAGGATTATTTAAGAAAAAATTAACTAAAATGAAAAAAATATTCACATCTCCACATTGAAAAAAATATAAATATACCCAGCGGTAACTAGAATGAGTAAAAAGGCCTAATAGAAGGCCTTATTTAGCAGTCACAAGCAGTCAGAAACCCTTCTCGCCGCATTCCATACTTATTTATTTTTTACACAGGTTGTCATTGGGCGCAAGGGTTCCACACTTCCTTTATAAACAACTTCGATCCCTTCCCAAAGAAGGGAGTAAGGAAGGTCACTAAAAATAAAAAGTAAATAAAACTGAACACCTTCCTTTCTCCCTTCGCAAAGAAGGGAGTAGCGAATGTGTACTGAATATTTCAGAAGGTCTTTTAAAAAGAAGCTTATACCTTCTAGAAGGCATACTTCTGAAGGCAGGATATCATGCGAAGCAAATCTTTTAGAATGGAGTAAAGAGGCCCTCAAAAAGGCCTGCCACTTGCAGTCCTTTCAATATTTACCGCTGGGTAGAAATGAACATGAGGAAATCATTATGTTAATATTAGATGATTGCAATGAAAAGGGTTTTAAGTAATAGTGCTTCAAACTTAATTAATAAAGATATAATACAATTAATTTTCTATATGTAATAATATAAATAAAACTATTTTAATTATGTTCTTTATATAGATTGATTATTGCGTTGATTATTAAAATAAAAGTTACTAAATTGATTTTAAATGTAAAATAAGAGCCTTAGATTATTTAGTCAATCGAGATTTTAACTTAAGACTTTGGGAGGAATGAGAAACTTTCGTCACTTAAAATCAACCAAATTTAAAACACGAGCAGCACATAGTCTTTACAATCATTCCAACACGTAGCAACCATATTATTATTACTAATACCACCACAATACTCTGTTTAATTTATAAAAAAAAATGCACGGGTGCAGTGGTTAACCTTGAGGATATAGAAACTAGAAGGTCAATCCTGACGACTAAGTTGTATTTTTCGCGGATGATCTAGGGATTTTTAAGGCAGTAGAATTGTTAGGAGTAACATTATATATGTGGACAGCCAGATGGCTCTTAGGGCCTTGATGATCTGTTTTGTGAATTTTCTGCCAGTGGAGGATTGCAGAATAACTCGAAAGAAAATCTTTGGGGAGTCTGCAGTGAGGCCACTTTGGTGTTGGTGAGACTAATTTGGAAAACAGTGGATACTAGGGTATTCAAACGATTAAAATAATAATTTTGGGCGATTAACTGTTCGAATAATTTAAAATTGCTTATTTTCGATTAAAGAATAATTTGTCAAATATATTTCGATTATTCGAAAATTAGTTTTTTCACAGTACAAGCTTTTTTCTTTTATTTATTTCTGAACTCAGGAACATTTCCTTTGAGTAAAAATTGTTTAAAATATAGGATAGTGCAAAGACTGAAACGAAGTAGTTTGGGAACAATTTATTTTTAAGAATGTTTAGTATAGACTTACCAGAATGATTCAGATGAAGAAGATGAGTTTTTTTGAGAAGAAATTAACAAGACTTTTAAAAATATAAAAAAATGTTAAAAAATCAAAAAGAGATACAAGTGGTTTAATGGAAGACTATTAATTTTTAGAAAAGATAAGAAAAAGAACAGAGAAATTAAATAGGCTTTATAACACTTTACTTTCAATCTCTCCAAAGAAAAAAGATTATTTCAGTTATTGTTTACGTAATTTTTTTTCTTCCTACTCTTTTTAAAACATTATTTTAGGAGATGGGCATAAATTTTTAAGCTATTTTTAATGTAAAAAGTTTTCCTTTTTTATTAAATGAACAACTTTTTGTTAAATTGTTATTACTTTTTTAATAAAATTTTTATCTCAAAAAAATATTATCTTTTGGTATAGATGTTTAAAATTCTAATGAAGTCAAAATTAAAATTATTCGATTAACCGAATAATATTAAATTATTCGGTTACTCTAGCCAATAAGGTTTGGACTGGAGCAACCAAACATCTTTCCTAGGGTGTTTTGGTGGGCTGAGTTCAAATCTGTAATTGATCTCTATCACGTCAGGTTTTCGAAATCCAAAAAACTTTTTTATTAAAAAAAAACTACAAATTTTTTTGTCTCAAATCCTTGATAAATTGTTTCTCACAACAAACCAAAATAATGTAAATATGCATATTTGAATGGTTCTGATATTGCATATCCTTTTTTAACAATCAAATATTCACCACACACAAAGCAAAAATTGCTTGAATTAGTTACACACGATCTCCCTTACATGCTTAAACGCTACTATTATGAAGATTTAGAATGAATTTGGTCTTCTGCCGAATTAAAATTGTAAATTTGTTGTGTCAGTATATAATATACACAGCGGATATGCCAACAAACCTGAGCACGCATACCTCTACATTTGCAGACGACACAGCATTTATTAGCGTTAACCATGACCCAAAAGTCGCATCGCAAAATCTGTAGTCCCACATCAATAAACTAGAGGCCTGTCTAGATAAATGGAGAATAAAGGTTAACCCGGCTAAATGTGCTCACTTAACTTTCACGCTCAGAAGACAAACGTGCCCAGCTGTAAAAATAAATAACATCACTGTTCCGGTAGAAAACCATGTTAGGTAATTGGGAATTCATATAGATAGACGCTTGACCTGGTCGCGTCATAGTGAAGCGAAAATAACGGCTATGAAACTTAAAGCAGCTCAACTACATTGGCTTCTCGGTCGAAACTCAAGCTTGTCCTTAGACAACAAAATTCTCTTATACAAGTCCATCATAAAACCAATATGGACATATGGCATCCAATTATGGGGTACTGCATGCGCATCTAACATCCAAAAGCTTCAAAGAAGACAGTCTAGAATATTACGACAAATTGTCTGCGCCCAATGGTATATACGTAATGATATTATCCACAGAGATCTCAACGTCCCCACTATCCAGGAGGAAATTAAAAAATATTCAATAAGTTACATCGATAAACTAATGGCCCACCCTAACTACCTCGCTCGGGATCTGCTTCAGTTCGAAGGTCACCAGAGGCTAAAAAGAACCGATACTTTGAGCCTAACTAGAAGACATTTTTAATATTTGAATACAGCAGTTAGTGGTTACAGTGGTAACAACTAATAAACAACAAGTAGAATTAAGATTTGAATACATATTGTAAATTTCGATAAGAAAGATTTAATAATAAAAATTAATTAAAAAAAAAAAAAAAAAAAGTATTGACTGTTTTATAGTATTGCCAACATGTGATAAAAAAATCAACAATACCTGATAGCCAGATTTGAATTCAGCGCACCCAGATTAGTTCAAAAACATGCTTTCTGTTTTCTACAGTACATTTTTTCCAAATTTGTAGACCAGTGTAATTAGCAAAAATATACAAGATTAAACTTTGTTGGCGTCTGGCTGTTGTAAACAAAGAATTTGTTTGCCCGTGCGGACGGCCACTGTTGTTCCATAGTGTGCACAGAAAAAATTATTTTTTTAATTTAAACAAAAATTTGTAGAATCAAAAAATGTTTTGTCTGAAATCGGACCTATAAGCGAATTCGCATATTCAAACAATATATTTGCATCTTGTTTATTGAAAAAAAACACCGATTTTTTCAAACAAATAATTTAACTGAATCAAACAAAAAGTTTACTGAAATTTATATAAATTTCAAACAAATAATTTTGCTGAATTAAACAAAAAAGCTTTTGCACAAGCAAGCACTTTTGGAGGAGATGAAGCAGAGCGGCCGGCTGGCTTTGAGACACATTTTTTTGTTGGATTAATTTTTGAACGAAGTCTTATTTATAATACACAAAATGTTTTTCTTCATCACTCACTGTTGCTGCATCCTTTCCTTTGCTAATTAAGAAGAAATGTAACCAAAAACTCGATATGTTTTTCGTCATCATTCTATTTTTGTATTCGATGTTTTTAAGTAACCAGTTTGAAACAATTGAATACGGGATTTCGTTTTTTACCAACTTTGAAACCAACCAAAAATTGATTTTGTTTCTTATAATGTTGTTGTTGATTCTGTTGTTTAAAAAGAGTGAAACTTTTTTTTTACCTTCTATTGCTTTTGTGTTTTTTTTTTACTACAAACGTCGTCATGCTATTTTGTCATTTTTCATTTTGCTGTACTATTTTAAAGCGTAAAAAAAAAATTCCATGTGTTTTTGTTGTAGTTCTTATATTTCACATAAAGAAGTGTTGCTTACGATCTAATAAAAAAATGCGAAAAAAACGACAACATTAAGGGCCGTTAAATATTTCATACAAAATTAAAAAAGTAAAAAACTTTAAACCAATAACGCGTATATTATATATTTGAAAAGTTGTAAACATTTTTGTTGGTTAAATAAAAATCAAACAAAAATATTAATTGAAACAGTAAAAAAATTTGTAGAAATCAAAAAAATTTTCAAACAAGCGTTTGTTTGAAAATAATTCGGCAATAATTTTTTCTGTGTGGAACGGGGTTTAAGTGGCACCCCATTGATTGATTTAACGCCACCTAAAAAATTAATTCGCCTTGATCACGCCGGCCATCAAATAAAAACAATGATAAAAATAGAAATTTGTAACAATAAAAATAAGAAATATAAAAAACCTAACAGAGCCTAAACTTAAATAAATATAATCGTGCAATTAAAATAAAAAAGAAGTGTCTTTTACTTAAGCGCCAGTGAGCCACAGGAAATAAGGGTTGGTATTGAGCACCAACAACGTTTGTGTGTGTGTTATTGCTTAAGGTCCCGGACAACGCTTGATTGAGCCACAGTCTACCCCGTTCATTCATCCAGAACCAGGTAACCCCATTTGCACCTAAATTTTGCAACCAACAAGTGTTATTATTTAATTATAAAATTTCATGTAAAAATGTGTCTTAGTCTGAGTTCATACGGTTTATTTCTTATTGACAAGATTTTTCCTTTTTCTTCTTTGAACATGAATTGGCGTTCAAATGATTCATGTCATGTTGACGACATATGCTTTTTTGATATTGAAAACAATAACAAAATTTAACAACGGATGAAAAAGCAAAACGTAAAGACAGTACATGTATCTGTGTATTGTTTCTTTTCCCCTCGTGCTTCTCGCCAATAAAGTAGCAATCATGTCAATAAGACAAGAGCCGTGTGAACACAGACTTAGCACTTTTTTGACATTATTGGACTAAGCATTTTACGTTTCATTGCAAAACAACAAATAAAACATTAAATAGTATATTTTTTATGCTGGTTTTTGTGTACTATTGAACTGCGTAAGCAACTTTATTTTAAAAATATGTGGACTAAGCTGCATTACGTGTTTAACAAAAAAAAAAAAAAAAAAAAAAAAAAACGAGAAATAAAAGTCCTAGTTAAAAATACAAAATTGCTAAGCAAATGTTGTAAGTCCTTAATGGGACGTAACTATCAAACGACCATTCTTTTAAAAAGGTTTGCTTTTCGACATGGGAAACTGATAAGTTGGAGTACAAAATTGCAGATAAGAAAAAAAGGTTTTTTTTGCTTCCTGTAAAATTGAAAAAATGCATGTAAAAGTGACGATTTTATGGCTTCAATTTTTTTACTAACCCATAACTATTAATGCGATTGAAACAATTTTGCAATCATTTACATAAAATATTTCTTTGAATTAGCAATACAAAACATAACGATTGCTCTTTTATCACATTTTAAGGACAAAATCTTGTGGTTGCACCTCAAAATATTTTTTTTATACCAACAAACATATAAATAGTTGTGGAAAACATATAAATGCTTTTATAGAAAAGCTTAACCTCTGTTCAGGGTTGTTAAACAAAATTTTGATGATTGAATTTGCTTTGTAAGCAAAATAACTTTTAGAAACTATAAAATGTATCAAAAGAATTTTGCTCAACGTTAAAATTTGTTGACCGAAGAATCGGTTCGTTTTGAAATTTGATATTTTACTGATTTCTCTCAAGAAACATGTCGTCGGCTTTATATGCAAACCTGCTAATTCAACTTGTTAAGTAAATTGAGATGTTGCCTCTCCTGTAAAATGTGCTTAAAGGGAGTAAGCAGGTTTGCATATTAAGAATGGGAAAGGGAGCAGAACTCTTTACTTTTCTTATGATGTGCCGAATAGACTCAAAGAAATGTTTGTTAGTTACAAAGACTCAAGGGTATATTTTAGATTATATTGCAAATATTAATTGCAAATATTTATTTATTCATTTCAGCCTTTGGAAACAAAATAATCCTTATAGACTAGCAACCAGCTTATATTAGTTTTGCTAAGCATGACTAAGAAACAGTTTACATAAATATGTACAGGATGGCGCATACGTAACGTTTATAATAGCTTTAAGAACTTTAAAAATTTATGAGACTAAGTACAGAACAAAAAACCAAAGTTGTTCCATTATTTTGAAAGTCTGTATTCGATTATTCAGACACAAAGATCCTGTCGAATTAAAAGCGAATAAACAAAATTGCAGAATATGGGGCACCAAAAATCCAACAATAATTGTTTAACATCAAATGAACCCACTTAGATGCACATATTTTACTTTGGGACCATATTTTTTAAGAAAACAACGAACAACTTGCGTTTAATATGTAAAACATTAAATACCGGGCATTGATTGAAATTGTTTTAAGGGCCGAGGTAGAAAACAATCCACAATTGTGGTTCCAACATTATGGAGCCGCTGCTCCCACAGCTTATCCAATTGTGGGTCTTTTTTGTTGATGGAATAAAATCGCGTTCTTCTGGTTTTAACTTGCAAACGCTTTAGCCCGATTTAACGGCTCCTAATTTTTATACCCACACCAAAACAGTGGAGAGGGTATTATGCATTTGTGCTGGCTGGCAGGCTGGCTGGCTGTCCATGTAACCTAGTGCGCAAAGTACAGGTCGCAATTTTGGAGATAATTTGATGAAATTTGGGTCATTCTTATTGGCAAAAGGACCAAGCCTGTTGAAAATGGGCCGAATCGTAGGACCACGAGGGAAGATAGGGGGAAATTTCTTCCTCTCGGAAACTATCAAACCGATTTCAAGAAATTTAAAACATAGATAGAACCATATCTATACAGACACAAAATGTATGCATTTTTTAAAAAATAGGACCACGAGGGGAGATAGGGGCAATTTCCGCGTCTCAAACCGATTTTAATGAAATTTAAAACATAGATAGATCCATATCTATATGGACACATAAGCTAAACAGTTTTTCAAAAATAGGACCATAAGGGGAGGTAGGGGGCAACTTCTGCCTCTCACAAACATTCATGAAGTTTATAAACATAGATAAATCTATATTTATATGGACACATAAGCATTATGTGTTTTTAAATACTGTGGTGTAGGGTATCATATGGTCGAGCTTGACCGACTATACTTTCTTACTTGTTTTCTTTAGGTTTTTTATACAATTTTTATTGATATACTCAACTTTATTTGTATGAAGATAATTGTATAATACGCATCAATGGAATGACACATCGTTATCACAGAAATGACGAATCGGAGTCAGTTAAATAAAAAATATCATTAGTGCGATGACTCAGTTAAATTGGAGAAAGGACTCTTTAGGCACAATTGAATGGCAAACTGTCATCAAATTGAGTCATTGGGATTAATTTTAAGTCAACGTGAGAGAAAATTGTTGTTTACTTACTCGTTACACATGTTTGTTACCAGCAACATGGTGGTTACTTTGAAAATTTGACGTTTTTAACTTAATAGTTTGAACAAATGGAATATGGGAATATTCGATTCTCATTTTACTTTTTAAACATGAAAATAATGTTGAGAATACACAAAATGTGGCATCGAATTAATTTTCATAAAATATGACAAAATTTTGTGATGACGTTCGTCATTGTATTGATGTAATTTTTGCCTCATTGATGCCATTTGTAATAACATTGATGTCATAATTCTGATGTTAGGGCATCATCATTATGAAAATGCATTTTCTATAAGTCTACTGTTTACGTGTAGGAAGTCAAATATTTGATAGGTGTAAACATAGCTTCAAGCTTATAACATAGTTTTATTCCGACGCGTCCATGATCACAAATGGGTCCCAAATAGTGTCCACTCTTGAAAATTGTCTCTTAATACTGAGGTGTAGGCCATTACATAGTCGAACTTGACTGACTTCATTTTCTTATTTGTATATGATATTATTGGCTTGTTGACTGGTTGGTTATTTTTTTGGTTAGTATTTTGTATATCAGTCTATTATTCGTTTGTCTATCTTATTCAGTGGGTGGTTGTGTAAATGTGTTGTTTTGTTGTCGGTTGTTATTTGGTGTTGTTGTCCTTGTCACATTGATTCTTGGTGATTATATATTGGTTAGTTTGTGTATAAAAACGCAAGTATTTTTAAGTAAGAATGTACATTTTTTTTTAAAGAAACCAATAAAAATGTTTTTTAAATTACCAATAAGTTATGGCTCCCCTGGTGTGCATTTTAATGTTGCCGCCAAATAAAACATCAGACACTACTGACATCCACCAGCACACTTCTGGCTTAATATCATTTAATTTATTGACTTAATTAAGTTGTTGATCTATACATTCGTTAAAAGAGACTGGTGGTAGTTAGTTTGTGGAAATAAGATAAGGATTTCCTTTATTCTAAAAGCTTATATTTAAATAAAAAGGCAATAAAATTTAGTTTTGGAATTTCATATGCATAGTAACTTTCATTTAATTTTGCTGTTACATATAAATTTAAATTTAATACAGACAGTGACAGTGTTGAAATTTTAATGCAAATCCAAACCCCTTTTTTGGAATTTTTGCGAGAATATAAATACTGTTTTAGACGAAAAGCTTTGAAAATGCCTAAAAATGTTTTTGAATTTCCAGCAGGAAATATTATTAGAGTTTCGATAATTTTAATTAACTTTTTCAGGAAGATTTAAGGTATAATTCCTCTTTGGGAAAAAGTTTTAAAATTTTGGTTTTGTTCGGGTAAGGAATTATACGATTTTAGTTTATTCAACTCAATAAATGTTGAGTTATCTTTCCTAAGGGTTTAATGGCCACATCCATCGGTCGTTAAGAATTTTTCATTGCTTACATTGTCTGTAAGAACAGTTAACCCATAATCTAACAGCGCACAGCTTACACATTTATAACTTCGAAAGATAGAAGAAAACTCGTGCGTAAATCATAGGTGACGATATCGTCAATGATAATCAGGTCAACTAGGAAACTGCTTCGCTTTTGTATCACTCTGCTTTTATTGCATATGAAAGAATCGTATATCTAGTTTCGTATATTTTTTTACAGCTACGTAAATAAAGCTCATATGACCGCTATTTTTAGTTTTCAGTTTGAAATCAACAAATAAAACACTTAATTTTCCCATTCTATCTATTGACCCCCTTAAAGATATTTTTGTTCTTTTTAACGAATTCCTTACACAAAGCCTTAAAACAAAAAACTTTCTTTCAACACATATGTAAGTGTTGGAAATGTTTATCATGATTAAACAATAATAGCTACAACATCAGAACCATTATCTGTAACAAAACACACAAAACTTGTACAAAATAGTCTCTAAATGTTTATCTTAATTTGTCTACTTCCGTTTCCGCGCTTAGATGGAAAGAACAACAGAAGTACACCATTAAAGGGCAAGTAGTTTCATCATTCTTGTGTATCTTTTTATCTGCGTCATCCCCACCAACTATCAAAGTGAGTTTGTTTCTATTTATTTGTTTATCCTGCCGTATTGATGTACAAGTTGTAGTAGTAATGCAAAAAGAGAAGAACATTCATCCTCCAGTTGTATTGACAATAAAATATAATTCCTTTGGTCTGTTTGGAAAAGATCTTAAAATAAGAAATCAACTTGTGTTTTCTTCAATACGTTTTATTATTGTTGGTGTTTTTTATTTTATTAATACATTTTTATATTGTTATTTTATTTAAGAGCTTGTTACTTTCGTTGGTCGGCCACCACTAACATTTCTTAGAAGACCGTAACAAAGCATGTTGAGTCTTAGAGTAAGTTCATTATTTTGATTTTCAATTTTGTTTCATATTAAAGATTAAGCAAAATGTTGGTTTTTGCTTAAAGTTTCAGGAATTTGGTGGTAAGTTTGATATAGTTTGGCGTTTGCAACGGTAAAACGGTATTATAATAGAATATATAAGCCAAAGAATAGATAGTTCTTATATTTTTTATGTTTGGTTTTACTTTATGACCATATAAAACTATACCTATTTAAGGCTAGATTACACTATTATACCTTGTCTTAATACATGTAAAAAACTCAAGTAATATGACAAAGTGTGATAGTGTGAACGCAATTTGTCACGAAAATGACAAGTATTATGAAAAAAGTTTGACATCCTATACGACTTCATCGTTTTTTGAAAAATAATTAAACAATAATATTTAATTGGATCAGGGTTACATTTTTTTCATGTGGGAGTATTTATACTTTGTGTGATGGTGTGAACATAAACTGTCATATTAGATTAGATTTTTTGACAGTCGCAACAAAACTCATTGGATTTCTATCACACAAAGTATTATGGAATACGTTAAACTTGTGAGATAGTGTAATCTAGCTTTAAATAGGGTTTTCAATATTTCGCAATTTGGGTTTATAAGTCCCCTTTTACACAGGCAAAGTTTACTTTGCAAAGTCTTGTGTAGTTCTCTTTTAAACTTTGTTTGGTGTTTAGACACACAAAGTTTAATTTGACAAATTTTTGTTTATTCGTTGTTGCGGCCTGCATACAGGGTTGATAAATGGCATTTTTTTAAATGTACTTAATACCGAAAAAAATTAACATTTTTTACCCTAATTGTACTTAATACCAAAAAAATATTTTTTACAAGTTTTATTATTTGCATTACAAAAAATTTACATTGAAATGCACTTGTGCTATACATTTATATTTGAAATATACCTTTGGCAATTAACAAAAAGAAAAATTAAGTGAATAATAAGGAATTTAGACGAAGAATCTTAAGCTTGTTTTTTTAGATTTGAAAGTGGAACAGGTTAAAAAAATGTTTAACCTACCCAGTTAAACCTTCGCCTGCAAAATAATGTGTTAAGTAATCAGGAAAATGTTAAAATACTACTTCCAATTCTTCTGAAAGAACCAATGAATTTTACAAGGGATATCTCAAAATGAATGCATTTTTATGTAAGTCATTATTTTTTTCCTACATACATCTGAAAAATAAGTAGTTATAGAAGTAATTATAGTAGTTAGAAGAAAGCTACTAAATAATTAGTGCAAGAAGCTATTCATTTTAAAAAAGTGGGCGAAGTTTTTACTGGGTAGTAATGCCCGTAATTTCTACTAAAAGTATCTAGCTGTGTATAGATATCTATGGTGCAAGGAATTTTTCATAATTTTAACACATATGAATTGCTTACTGGTTAAAGTGTATTATATGTTCCACCATCGATAAAAATACAAATGTTGTCATATTTAAAAGAAAACTTAAAGGAAAAAACTTATGTGGGCATTTCCTCAGAATGGTCTACCAGGATAAAAAAATTAAATGTTGATTATCATCGTCTTTTATTGTTTATTATTTAAAAAAAAAATTCTATGTTTTTTTAAAAGAATCGTTTCATAGCATATTTCAGCTATTTAACTTGAGGAAATTACCCTGAAACTGGAACATTTTATATTTTCTAAGTATTTAAGCTACTTCTAAAGACATTTTTATATACTTATTTTACATGCAAAAAATATGTTATATATACACTCTTTCTTCATAATCACTAGATTACAATCAATTGTAAAAGGAGTATTAAGATTTTTAATAAGGAAATTTGAAGATATTTTTGGTAAAATGCATGGTGATAATAATAAAAAAACATATGGAAAAATCATACGCTCGCGACCCGTACGTTCGCGTCCGGTACATAACCCAATTAAACAAAAACCAAGAGAAATATTTTATTTTGTAAATACTGGATGGAGACCTACATTAATACACTCTTAAAATAAATTAATCACTTTTGAATATTCCGTTCCATTACGCAGATTTTTACATTTCAGTACTGTCAGCCAAAGTTGACTTCTATTTTGCGTACGTTCGTGAGCACATGTTTATAACTATGTATCATTATAAAAAATTTAAACTCGATGAAATCCATCTTTTGCACTAAACTAAGAGCTACCCAAATGCTATCGAATCGCCAAAAAAAAAAAAAAATGATTGGAAAAGTTTTGTTTTCTATTTATATTATTTGTAAATCAAAAGCGTGCGAACGTACGTTGGTGACCCCATATATAAAATATTTAATTAAAAAATTACAACAATCAGGTATAGTAAGGAGCATAAAATTATTATTTTTAAAGAAGATGAAAGTTCGGTTGGTGTATTTAATTAGTTTTGTAGCATATTTCTATACATATTTAATTTTTTTTTTTATTTTAAACTATAGCAACAATATTCATAACACTGTAGCAATAATTTGTTTGAATTAAATTCGATATAGTATTTACATAAAGGGGAAAAAGCGTTTGCAATTTTTAAATTGTACCAAATTTGCACTGGAGTACTATATTACTTTTGCACTGCTAATAGTAGTAAAAAAAGTACAATTGTACTACCAACTTTATCATCCCTGCTCAGAAATAAACTACGAACGAAAAACAAAAGGAATTTGCGAGTACAGCAAAGTTCGTACTCCCCCGCTATTCTCTTTTCCCCTCCCTTCCATAAACTCAAGACTTTGCAAAGTAAGGGATATTTTCGGTATATTATCCTGATCTAATTATCTTCTTTGCTTTAGAACTTAAGAATAAATTATATGGTCACGAAATATTCATAAAGCCATTACGATTTGGGGTTGCGCCTGATAAGCTTCCTCCACAAGCTATCGACGACCTACACCTTAGTATAGGAAGCGAAGATTTTAATATCAGCTTCTTATAACTAATACGAGGAGTTTTCGTTGGATCTCCACAACGTTGAAAAAAGGAAGATTAAAAGGGATTGGTTAATGCCGAGCACCGAAAAACTGTTACGTGGCCACGTAACACGGGAAGTACAAATGTGATTATGATTTTCATAAGCACCTGCCATAAGGCCTAATCTTATGGTAGATCACAGCCACTAAGTGCGCCTGCATATGCTAGGATAACATTCACACACAGGTCGCAATTTGAGTGTATAATCCAACTTGCCCTTTGTTAAGGAGCCGGAGCTATCCAGGCTTTAATGCTGTGCTTAAAACCAGCAGATTCTATTAAGTAGCAACAGTTCCTAGAGAATTTCCATAGGCCAAACTTTCTCACAGGGGTGAAAATTTAGTCATCCACTTGATCCCTAAAAGTAACTCTTCATTGAAAGGCAAGGTTTTCGCAAAGACAACCTTCCCGAAAAACAGGAAGAATTTCTCGCAAGAAGCATGGTTACTGTTTAGTACTCCGGTCCCTAGAAATAAAAAAAACTTCAAGAGTCCTGTCACTTTGGAAGTTTATTGCATCCTAGGTATATATATGTACATCCGATGGCCCTCCATTGGCTTTTAATGTTCGACACGACAATGTCGGCAAAACAGAAACTGTCCTGCTCCTCTAGCCCATATACCATATCCCTACTAAAAGAACTCCATGACAATACGACTATTATCACATGTAACATTTTTTTTAAGAATAGAAAATTCCATAAGATTATTATCAAATGTTTACAATATGAGATGTCTGTATGCAACGTCAAAGCAGTGTTTTAATCAAGCAATTATACTTTACAGCCAGTGTTCCAAAATAAGCAAAACGTTATTTAGCGTGCGGGTCATACACCCAGAAACTGTATATATTTTTATAGTGTTTGTGTACGAGCACAACCCTAAATAGCGTTCGTAACGTTTTCAAGAAAGAATCGAACATTATATAACGTTCTGTTCTTCGTTATAAGACAAAGCAATTGTAGTGGTTCTATAGAGATACATAAGATTTTAATGTTCTATAGTATTTCTTTTGGCTCCGTGCAATAACTTTCAGGTGCAATAAGTCCCAAGAAAAACATTAAATTAGACCCAACAATTTTTCATGCAAATGTGGGAGCCATTTCATTATGAAATAGCTTCATTTCATTTTTTCCCTGGGAGTTATTTCATAATGAAATAAAATCCAAATGAAATAATTCCCAGGAAAAATAAACGTGGGAGTTATTTCATTTTATTTTGGTTTTCGGTGTTATTTCATTTGCTGTGGGAGTTATTTCATTTTCAATTATTTGCAATTACTTAAAACTGTTTAACATTTAAAACGGAATATATAACGGCATGGCTTAAACAGTTGCTACTCATACATTTGGAATATTTTGAAAAGGTAAAGGATATATATTAAAAACGTGAAAAGAGGAAGCGTGAAGAAGAAAATCCTTGCAACCGGCTGAAGAATGGATATACAAAGAAGCTTTAGTCAGCAAAGCCGCTGTTTGTTATACTATAGAGGAGATATTCCTTCTACAAACGATTGTGCCATATGTATGGGAAGTGAATCAAATACTCTCTTTTTGCCATGCAAACACCTAAAATCTTGCAATAGCTTCGTGCTTAAACTGCAGGCAAATGCCATTACAAAAGGTCAGGATACAATAAAATGCGGTGACATGTCATAACGTCCGGTGTCATAGTGTCCATGGGCACAATTTTAACGGTATTTTAAAACAAATTTTACACTTTTTAATATTTTTGGTTATAAGTTAAGTTGTGGACATTATGACACTTTTAAAAGCTTCATAAAGTCCATGTACACTATGACACTGGACGTTATGACATGCCACCTAAAATGCCCCATTTGTTGCCAAAATGTCAAGGAATCAATGTTAGTTTTTTGTTAACCTCATATGGAAATATTCAAGTAAAACGAATATATAATACATTTCTTTGGGAGTTCCTTAATTTTTTTTTCTTTTGCCTTATTTCATTTCTTTTCGATGGACTGTTTTTGGAAGTTATTTCATTAATGTATTTAGGAGTTATTTCATAATGAAACAACTACCAAAAGTTTGGGTTTGTTTCATTTTAGACTTGGAAATTATTTCATTTTTTTGGGATTTATTTCTTTTTTCCAGTTTTGGACTTATTTCATTTATTTCTGGATTTACTTTATTGGGAGTTATTGCACTGGGACTTATTGCACCTGGGGCTTATTTCACAGAGCCTTTCTTTCCTACATTGATAAAGAAATGAGCTTACTAAAAAATTAAGCAACGACTACAGCACGAATAACGTGTGGGTGTATTTTTCTTATGTTTTGTTTGTGTAAATTTTTCGATGGCATATTGTTTTTTTTTTTCGTATATATGGGTAATTCCAAAGTGCTGAACGTGACAGTCGTACGCATCAAAAATACAATAACATTTTAAACAAAAAATAGTTTAATGTTCTCTTAACCCTTAAATTATAGCACTAAGTAAGCACTGTTATCTATGCTAAAGTTTATGGAGGGCGCGATTCTAGGTCAAAGATAATGGCAGAAGAAGTAGCGGTTCGAACGTGAAAAAAACAGAAGTAGGTTTTGTGGTCATGGGTAAAAAGGCGTAATTCAGCGAAAAATGGCACAATTTTTTAGTAAAAATACTTTATTCTGAAATACTTTCAGAATTTTACATAGCAATTTAACATTAAAATGTCTTGGTTCGATTCCAAAATCGTCTGTATTTTCTTTTTTTTAAGCCAAAATCTGGGTTGATACGCGACATTTCGAACGTGAAATTTTTTCCGTAATAATTTAACTGAATATTGATCAAAATAAAATAAAAATTTACCGTTAATCCGAATTACATATTTCTCTTTGAACTCTTCCTCAGATTACAGACCATGTAAGAAAATTTTTTTTTGGAATAATTTTTATCAAATATCACCTCTTTTAAAAAAATTTTTGATTAATTTTCATGTTGTAAAATTCCTTTCTTCACAAAAATAATTTTAAATTTCATGAACTTAAGCCCAATTGAAAATATTAAAAAATTTGGATTAAAAAGTTAAATATTGAAGAAAACATACAATAAAAGATTCTCACATATAAGAAATTACGTTTGCACAACTTTGCAGTCTGATTGTTCATCTAAGTGAACAAATTAATGAGTAAATTTATAAAATTAATAAAATTGAAATATTTCTCTATAACAATATCGTAAAAGCTTTTAATAACTTTTAAATTTTCGGTCACGGTGGACCTTTTGACGGAAATATACATACATATTGTTACGAAAGTTAAATTATCTAACAATTATTTATAGTTATAGTTATAAGTTATCTTGTAAGTCATAGTTTTATGTTACTTAAAATTGTCATGTATAATTTTCAACACAACTGTTATTTTAAAAATAATTCCTATATAAATTTCCCAGTAATTTCTAGAAATGGTTATAGAACATAATAAATAGTTTTTACGGGAAGGTTCAGGAGAAATCTAGAAATAATTATGAAATATAAAAAGGGGTGACTCATGTAAAATTAGTTAAGTCTGTTTTGAAAAACGGTTCTGTTCGTAACTAACAATTGTGAACAAAATAATTAATTTCAATAAAGTTTGTAAAGTTGAATAAGTGCGTGTATTTATTTTTATTTGCAATTAAAAGAACTCAACGGTTTATTATAAAGGGAGTAAACCGAATGCGTTTATTAAAGGAAAAACGTAACAATTGGTGTCAGAATGAAATTGCAATAAAAAAAAAAAAAAAAAAAAAAAATTAAATAAATAAACAAATAAAAAAAAAAAAAGTATAAAAAAAAAACTATGCAAACAACAATGAAATTCGAGGAGCTAAAAGTTGAACAGCTCAAGAAAGAGTTGGGCAAGTTGGATCTGCCTACTGCAGGAAATAAAGCTGAGCTGCAGAAAAGATTAATCGATGAATTTAAGCGACGCAACATTGACATCGCAACTTATGAATTTGAAGAAATAGAAGTTGCTACCAGGGGTGCCAAATGATTTTGATAAGAAATCGGCATATTTTAAAAAAAATATCGGCATTATCGGCACTTTAATATAAAAAAATCGGCAAAAAATCGGCAAATTAAAAATACCTATTTTAAATACAATAAAACATATTCTTACTTACAAATAAGAACAATTCAGAATTATCTAATGTTTATAACTTATGAAATTTCAAAAGAATCAATCAAAATAAACGTTTTACAAAGAAATTGTAGTTAAATATAAAGTTTTTCTTAACTTTCTTATAATTAAGTATATTCCATATACAAATGTTTGAGTTTGACATTTTTATTAAATCCGTTATAATATTAATATCAAAACAGTTTAAATTATCAATTTTTAAATAATCTTTAAAAAACGAATAACTTGCAAAGATAAATTTTCCAGTGAACATCAAAACTCTGTTACATTAAAAAATTCTTTCCACATTTGCGGAAGAATGTGGAAGGACCAAAAATTGTACCAAATGCTGCCATAAAATGTTCACGTTATTAATCTGAAATTTTTTGCCAAAAAATTTTGCAAATTTATTTAATTTTCCTAACATAAGAATTGGCTATTTAATTTATGTACTAACATCGTCCTCAATTGCGTTATAATCTTAAAAAAAAAATTATTTAATTATCAAAGTAATTATTATTTAAATTATATTTATTGATAGTGAATATAAATTTATCTTACCTTTATTCTTTTGTAAGTATTTATCTATCCATTTTCAAACACAAATATAAAGTATTTTATATTTTCCTAATAGAAAAAGAAATTTTAACTGAATTATTTTAGGTTTAAAAATTATTTCTTTTTTAACTTTGGCCTTTGATTCTTTATAGTGGAATATTTTTCAAATAAAAATGTATTAACTCAACACACATTACAAACACTGCATTTAATATTGAATAAAACTAACCCCTTTTTCTTTAGTAGAAGCGCTGACTTAATAACAGTTGTCTCTTTTCAATGTTACAACTGTTTCAGTATCGCTTAAAGTTGGTGTATTATTATTAAACAAACAAAAAGTAATCGCCTTTTACGTGTTAGTCAAAAAATCGGCATTTTTGGAGCAAAAATCGGAAAATCGGCACTTTGATAATTTAGGGGCAAAAAATCGGCAAAATGCCGATAAATCGGCAAAAATGGCAGGCCTGGTTGCTACCCGTGCAGTAACAAACAACATGGATCTTGGTACAATGTTTGCTGCTATGATGGAGAAAATGGAAAAAATGTCGGCAGAAACTTCTAGAAAAATGGAAGAAAATTCTAGAAAAATGGAGGAAATGGTAAAAGAAAATTCGGCTGTAACCTCTAGAAAAATGGAAGAAAATTCAAAAGCTATCGTAGCAGAAAATTCTAGAAAAATGGAAGAAAATTCAAAAGCTATCGTAGCAGAAAATTCTAGAAAAATGGAAGAAAATTCTAAGTATATGGAGAAGATGGTAAAGGAAAATTCAAGCACCATCTTAGCCGAAATTCAAGAAAATTCTAGAGTAACAAACGAGAAACTTCAGGCTACTAATGAAAAACTTGAGAAGCTTCAAGAGATTTCTGCTGTTATAAACGAAAGAGTGGACGATATGGAAATAGAATTGTCTGATGTAAAAACACAAGTCACGGTGTTCGATGAAAAACTACATCATCTGGAAGTTAAAGTTAATAGTCTTCAGTGCCAAGACGGAGCGGTTCGAGTTTCACCAGAAGTCTGTAGTAGAATTAAGGCCCCGAGTTTTGACGGCAGTTCACCATTTAGTGTTTTTAAGTTCCAGTTTGACACAGTTGCCAACAAAAATGCATGGAACAATGAAGAAAAAGCCATAGAGCTGATTCTGGCTTTAAAAGGATCTGCGGCTGAAATTCTAGAAAGTGTACCAGTAAGTTGCAGAAACAATTACGATGACATTATGGTAGCACTGCAACGAAAGTATGGTAGTGAACACAGAAAAGAAATATTCAGAATGGAATTACGGGGAAGAGTACAAAAGGCAAACGAGACGCTACAGGATTTCGCATTAGAGATTGAGCGCTTGGTGCAGCTTACCTATCCAGGTGAAAGTCATCCATTGCTAGATCATTTTAAGACCGAGGCATTTGTAAACGGTATACGGGATGCTGATGTGAAACTAGCGGTATGTGCATCACAGAAGCCATCATTTGCCGAAACGGTATCATTTGCCCTAGCCCAAGAAACCGCAAGAATAATTTCAAGGCCGCAAGCGTATAAGGTGCGAAAACTTGATTTTGCCGCTGAAGAAGAAAGAGATATTGTAAAGGACATAAAGGAGGCAGTGATGCAAGCTTTAAACGAGAAGCAAGGTAAAAACAAAGTAAAATGTTATAATTGCGGTAAGATTGGCCATATTCAGCGAAACTGCAAAGCACCTAGAAGACGATCAAGATCTTCTTCGCCACCAGGAAACAATCAGCGTGCTAATCAACACACATCACAAGAGTCACCTTTAAACTAAAAATAGCTAGCACCTCGGGGCATGGGCTAGCTTCCACATCTGAGGGCCCCACAATCTCTATATCAGTAGTGCAAAGGAGCAACAGGAATCTTACTGCTTATGGTTACATTAATGGTCAGAAACGCATTCTTACTGTGGACACTGGGGCATCACATTCTATAATAAGGCCAGATTTAATACAAAAATCAATCCAACCACTGAGCGGGGTAAGTCTGCGAACAGCTACAGGCGAGTCTGCCACTGTTTATGGAAAAGTAAAAGCACAATTAAGTATGGCCAATGCAATCGCCCATCACGTATTTATTGTGGCTGATATTGTAGACGAGGTAATCATTGGCGCAGATTTCATGATTGAACATGGTATTCAATTGGATATGGGTCAGCGAATTATGTATTGGCGTGATGCGGAGATACCCCTTGAAGTTGGATACGAAACCACGGCCCATGTAAGACAGCTAATCGCCCTTCAACGTGAAAAACTGCCACCCAAATCAGAAACCTTAGTATGGGCGCGAATGGAGGGAGATTGTGAGGACAACAGTTTTTGGGTGGTAGAGCCAGCAGAAGTTAAAGGAGATATCGTAACAGCGCATGCCCTCGTAAAACCCAGCAACAATCTAGTTCCCGTGAGAGTATTAAATTTATCCAGCATTGAAAAAGTCCTTACGCAGAACTTCAAAATTGGACAATGTACTTCAACGGAAGCAATAATTAATTGCGAGCAGCATCAAGGCGCAGCCAGGAGAATTGGCAAGGACCACGAGTCACTAGAGGAACGTGTGCGAAAATGGACCGAAAAGCTAACACCGCCTTGCAAAAATAAGGCCAAACAACTACTAAGAAAATATGCCTCTGCATTCGCTTTGAAAGGTCAAAACCAAGGCAGAACGTCAATCGTGAAACACGAAATCAACACAGGCGAAGCTAAGCCAATAAAACAGGCGCCAAGAAGCATTCCTCTAGCAAAGCGAAATGAAGTAAAAGAGCTAGTTAGCGAGATGGAAAAGAACAGAGTTATTAAACCATTATCAAGTCCGTGGAGCTCACCAGTGGTTTTGGTGAAAAAGAAAGATGGAAGTACCAGATTCTGCGTAGATTACAGAAAACTGAATGACGTCACGAAAAAAGATAGTTATCCATTGCCTAGAATTGATGATACCCTGGACACGTTAGCCGGAACGGAATGGTTTTCTACATTGGATTTGCAGAGCGGTTATTGGCAAGTAGAAATTTCGGAAAACGATAAGGAGAAAACTGCGTTTAGCGCAAGTGATGGCTTATGGCAGTTTAATGTGATGCCATTTGGACTCTGCAATGCTCCGGCTACATTCGAGCGGTTAATGGAGCAGGTGTTAAAAGGTCTTCACCGAAAGACATGTTTGGTGTACCTTGACGACATTATTGTAATGGGGAAAACATTTGATGAACACCTGAAAAACCTAGAAGAGGTGATGAAACGTATATCAATGGCAGGACTCAAACTAAATGCTAAGAAATGCTCACTGTTCCAGAAGGAAGTAAAATACCTGGGACATCGTGTAACCTCCAAAGGCATCTCGACGGATGATGATAAAATAAAAGCTGTAATGGATTGGCCTCGCCCGAAAAATATTCATGAATTACGCAGTTTTCTAGGCCTATGTACATACTACAGGCGCTTTGTACCAAACTTTGCAAATATTGCTGCAAGTTTACACGAATTGACTAAAAAGGCGCAAAAATACATCTGGAGTGAAGCACAGGAAACAGCATTTCAGAAACTGAAGGATTTGTTGTGCTCAGCACCAATTTTGGCTTACCCCATTACTGGAGAGAAATTTGTGCTTGATACCGATGCGAGCGGATACGGAGTTGGAGGTGTGCTTTCCCAAGTGGTCAATGGTGTAGAGCGAGTCGTGGGCTATTACGGCCGAATACTTTCGAAGCCTGAGAGAAATTACTGCGTAACGCGAAGGGAGCTCCTGGCAGTACTAGAGTGAGTAAAACATTTTCACAAGTATTTATATGGTCAACATTTTGAGTTAAGAACGGACCATTCTGCACTCAGATGGTTGCTGCAATTCAAGAATCCGGAAGGTCAGACAGCTCGCTGGATTGAGCGCCTACAAAGTTATGATTTTACCATTGAGCACAGAAAAGGTGGAAAACATGGCAACGCGGATGCTCTATCAAGACGACCCTGCAAACTGGAATGCAAGCATTGTGTAAAGGCTGAAGGAAAGGAATACAACTGTGAAGTTCGCCTACTGCATATAGAGTCCAACGAAGACTGGTCAATGACACAGAAAGCTGACCCTATATTAGAGAAAATCATGAAGGCCAAAGAAGAAGGCAGAAGGCCGAATCGAAACGAAGTATCATCTGAAAGTCCGCTAGCAAAAGCATACTGGGCCCTATGGAACAGCCTACAGTTGATAAATGGCTGCCTGTACCGAGCATGGGAAAGTGCCGATGGAAAATCAGTTCGTAACCTCATTGTGGTGCCATCGTCAAAAGTACATGAAGAGTAGTATGTTATTGCCCGTCCTAATCCACTTTTTCCATACAAATTTGGGAGCATGGTATAACCCAGCAAACAATCACTTGTTCCATACACATTTGGGAGCATGGTATAACCCAGCAAACAATTTCATGTAAAAACTATCCTCTATATATCCCTATGTATCCCCTTCCTATCTTGGAGGCGATATCGTAGTGAGCATTCGCTATCAAGATTTTATTTTCACCCTACAGTCGGTTGGTTAACTTAATAATTTCATCGATTTGCAAGCTCCACCACTTTTATTGTCTGTGTGTGTATGTGCGTGTGTAAATGTGACTGTCTGGCAACCCTATGCGGGCTCTTTGTTAGGTGTTCGTAAAGAGTAGGGTGTGTGTGTGTGTGTATGTGCGTGTGTAAATGTGACCGTCTGGCAACCCTATGCGGGCTCTTTGTTAGGTGTTCGTAAAGAGTAGGGTGTGTGTGTGTGTGTGTATGTGTGTGTAAATGTGACCATCTGGCAACCCTATGCGGGGTCTTTGTTGGATGTTCGTAAAGAGTAGGGTGTGTGTAGATACAACCATGTCGAATGGTCTTTTTTATGTAATATGAAACTTTTTTATTTTTCAAATGAGTTGTACATACGTGACAAATTTAAGTTTCATAAAGTCTCAAAATTCTTGGAAATACAAAGAAATTTGAGTATTAGTTGAGCAGATGTGTAGGTGTTTAGAATTCTTAAAAAAACAAAACAAAAATAACTAAATAAATATTTAATAGAATCAGCTAATTGCTCCTTTTCATAATTATCTTTTTTATGTAATATAAAACCTTTTTATTTTTTTCAAATGAATTCTACATTTATTCGTAATAAATTTATTTTATGTTTGTAATATGATTTCATAAAAAAAGAAACTATGTTTATGAATTAGAAAATAAAACAAATAGTTTGATATATGTATGTATGTATATGTTTACATTTTATTAAAAATACAATTTTTACATTTAGTTAAATTATATACATTATTATTATAATATTCCATGATTTCTTTAGCTTCTTCTATGACAGTTTCTTTTGTTTTCTTAAAGCGGGAGCAGGAACAAGTATCTGGACCACACGTATTATTTTCATATGACCAAGCACAATTATTGTAATGTTCCCCATATCGATTAGTTATTGTATGAAATTTGTTTCTATCCTCCAGATATGATTTAATGTTCATAATTTTATTTTATAGAATCAGCTAATTGCTCCTTTTCATAATTATCTTTTTTATGTAATATAAAACCTTTTTATTTTTTTCAAATGAATTCTACATTTATTCGTAATAAATTTATTTTATGTTTGTAATATGATTTCATAAAAAAAGAAACTATGTTTATGAATTAGAAAATAAAACAAATAGTTTGATATATGTATGTATGTATATGTATTTGTTTACATTTTATTAAAAATACAAGTAGGTGTTTAGAATTCTTAAAAAACTCAGAAAAATAACTTAATAAATATTTTATAAGGTCTGATGATTGTTCCTTTTCATAATTGTCTTGTTTATGTAATATGAAACCTATAAATAAAAACAATATTATGTTATGTTGTGTTATTTTATTTTAAATTTTATTAGGAATTTTTTCAGATTTTACAGATTCAAAATTAAAAATACGTTTATAAAGATTAAAAAGCTTAAGTGTTAACAAATGTTGTTTATAAAGTGTTTGACATCGACAAATGTTAAGGTTTGTGAATAAACATTTTCACAATAATATCTATGTATGATATTATTTATAGATATAAATGGACTATTTACATAATTATAAATTCTTAATTCATCTATAAGTTTCATAAATAAATCCATATGTTCCTTATCAATCTGGTAACTATGTTTTGTCAATAATTCTTCCAATTCAGCTGATGATATCATTTTTGAGTTAAATCGTACTAGAGATGTACTCCGTTTAAAGACTTAAAATCAACTAAAAATAAAATGATCAACTTCAAATGTTTTATTAATTAATTAGGTTTTTCTTTATTTTAAATATAAATTCACATAATTTCTTAATAAAATTACATTCTTTTCAGCACATATTTGATTAAAATTAGTATGTTTCTTACAAATATTAATATTAGGATTATTTTTATATAAAGTCTTGATATTTGGACAATTCAAATAATCTAAATTAATTATATATATGTCGATTTCTCCTCCAAGTAGCTCCTTTAACCATCTAACTTTTTCGAAACCTGTAACATATAAAACAGGGTATTCTTCTTTTTTTTTCTTTTTTTTATAGTTAATATTAAATATTCTATTAACTCTTTCAGTGTAGACTCTCCAGTATCCCAGTGTAGTCCATGCAAGTGATTATATAACCATTTATTTGTAAATCTATCCTTATCACTTAATTCAGAATATTTTATTATTGATTCAATGTGAAAAGTTTGTTTTTCGATATCACTGATTGAAACACAGACTTCTTTGGCATGAAATTTATTATTGATGAAAAATCCTTGCACATCAACAACTATAAATTTATATTGTTGTTCCATTGTCACCCCTTATAAAACTAATTTAAAGATAAATAAAACATATTCTATTTATAGTTTTTATTTATTTATTTTCAAATATGAATTTATAATAAGCTCCATCCACAACTTTTTTTAAATAAAAATTTCCAGATGATAAATCGTCCATAACTTCCGCTGGTAGGTTTGTGTATTTCTCCGGTAGGAATATTATATGAGTTTCCAACTCTAACATTGTTTTCGGACCAAACTTTGTAGATTTTTTTAAACATTTTAAAATTTTAATTTTCTTGTTTATGGGGAGTTGCTTTATAGCCTTTTTACACTGATCAACATCTAACATCTACCATCAATTTGCCACCATTTGCGAAGATGTTAACATCTTTCCATAAGAAATACATAGGGCTTAAAACCAACATCTTTCAACATCTTTAAAAGATGTTCCTATCTCATTTTATTCCAATCTACATCTTTCGATTATTTTAGTGTCATCACTAGAAAAGTGGCAATAAGTTCTATTATTATTGTGGCATCACTGACATAAAGAAGTTTGTTTTGAAAGCAGCGTTACCATTTGTCAAGTTTTATATTTTATTGCAATGTTTTTTTTGTTAAGTATTTTTAATATTTTAAAACATATTGAACTTCAAATACATTTTTGAGTTTTCTTTTTAAATTTTAGCACTTTTGTGAGAAAAAAACCTTTTTAATTTAAAACTTTTTTTTTTGTCAAAAATGGTGACATTTTTGTTTGATGGTAGATGTTAGATGTGAGCAATGTAAACGAGTGTTTCACATTTTTTACATCTTTGATGGTAGATGTTAGATGTTGATCAGTGTAAAAAGCCTATTAACGGCATTATTTCCTTTAAATACTTTTTGATGATATTGTTTAGATAATTCAATGTTTTATTCATTTTCTAAACTTTTTTTAGTTGGTTAGAGGAAAAAGTTTACTTATTTAATTAACAATTTTTCAAATACTACTGATGAAACTGTGTTTTTGTATCAGATATTTATACTATAATTTTATAGGTGAAGGGATTTTAGAAAATAATAGATGTCATGGTATAATTCTTTTTTTCATTAAATAGTTGTGGTTCTTGTTTATATAAACATAGAATTCTTCGAAAAACAAAGACATTTGAGACATGCATGTGCAGGTTTTTAGAATTCTTGGAAAAACAAAGAAATATGCGACATGCATGTGCAGGTTTTTCGAATTCTTGGAAAAACAATGAAATATGAGACATGAATGTGCAGCTGTTTAGAATTCTTGGAAAAATAATGAAATATGAAACATGAATGTGCAGCTGTTTAGAATTCTTGGAAAAATAATTAAATATGAGACAAGAATGTGCAGCTGTTTAGAATTCTTCGAAAAACAAAGACATATGAGACATGCATGTGCAGGTTTTTCGAATTCTTGGAAAAATAATGAAATATGAGACATGCAAGTGCAGCTGTTTAGAATTCTTAGAAAAACAAAGAAACCGCTGATGCTGCAGTTTTTGATTAGGACTGTAGTCTCAAAATTCTTGGAAAAGACAATGAAATAGGAGTCATGCATGTGCAGATGTTTATAATTCTTGGAAAAACAAAGAAACCGCTGATGTTGCGGTTTTTGATTATATGAACTTATGTGAAACTTGCCCCTTACTAATTACTCCCCTAATTTACAATTTATGATATAAATATGTCTACTTCTGGAACACAGAACCATTCTTGTTCTGATACTTAAATCATTGTGTTCTTTAATAAAAAAGTGAAATGGCTGGCGGTTTTATTTGTGAGTTTTGTGATAAAGTATTCACTTTGGATAGAAATTTAAGAAGACATGTTCGATTGCATCATGATGGACCATCATCATCGTTTAAATGCCAAACATGTAATTTACATTTTTCGGATCGTAAGGAATGGCACCGACACTCACATTCTAATACAAAAGGTGACGGTAATGATGAAGAAACAAATATTTACTGTAAAGGTTGTGAAAAAGATATAAAAAAAAACAAATTGGCATTATCATATAAGGTCAAGTGCACATAAATTTAACTGTGTTGAAAAAGCAGATAATAATAGTGATATTAAATGCATAAAATCATCTTTTAACAATAGAATTGTCACATTTTTAATTGAAAACAACAATAAAAATAATTTAATACCTGAAAAATTTTTAACGGAAATAAGAGAGAAATTAATAAAATTATTAACAGACACCATGCAAAAACACGGAAACATAAAATTTAATATGGAACTGTATGGTGAATATGTGCTGATTAAGGAAGGTGAAGATTCTTGTATGGTGGATATAAAATCCCATCAGACTAAAATGAACATTCTTACTATGCTTTCAACAAGAGATGATATCCTAAATATTTACAACGAACAATGTAATATTATAATAAAAAAGATGAGCGAATTTTAGGAGCGTGATAGTGGCTGGGCATTAATTGAAATAACACGTTTGGAGATGAACATAAATCAATATAAGTGTATCAAAGGATCACAATACCTTCCTTTACCAGCAAAAATAATGCAGAAAAAAGCATGTGTCAACGTACAAAATAGAGACGAGTACTGCTTCAAGTGGGCTATAATATCAGCAATTTCTCCAGTAGCCGCTCATACAGAAAGATGTTCAGTATATACAATTAATAATATTGAAGATGACATCATTTTGCTTGATAATGGAATCGATCTAAATTTCACCAATTTAAATTTCCCTCTTCCGATTAATCAAATAAAAGATTTCGAGATTATGAATCCTGAAATTAGTGTGAATGTGTTTGGACTAGAAGATGATGTTGTAGTGGGGCCATATTACTTCACCAAAGAAGAAAAGTCCAAACACATCAACTTATTATTGCTAGAGGATGGTGAAAGATTCCATTATGTGTGGATCAAAAATATTTCAAAGTAGGTTCACAATATTTATATTCTATTTATATATGAATCTATATATATAAAAAGAAGTGTACATTTTGATTGTCACTCCATAACTTGAGAACGGCTCGACCGATTGCCATAAAATTTTTAGGGAAGCTACAGGGAGGAGTGATGATGGTTAGTTGATTTTGAAATCCAAAATCGGTTTAGCCATTATCTATATATATAAAAATGAAAAATGTTTGTATGTTTGTTTGTGTGTTTGTTTGTTTGTTGGCTTATAGACTCCGAAACTACTGAACCGATTTTCCTGAAATTTTTACAGTAACTTCACGTCAGCCCTAAAAATAAAATAGGCTACTTATTTTTTCGATAGGGGCAGGGGAATTGGTAGCCCCCATAGAATGCCAATATTAATTATCGCATATCTTAAGAGCCGCTGGACGCATTTTGCTGAACTTTTTGTAGTAGGATCTTCTGAGCCCCGAAATTGAAATAAAATAGCAGCGGGGGTATTGGAATCCCCCATAGGACGCCAATGTTTAACATCGCATATCTTAAGAACTGTAATAGCGAGAATGTTCAAACTTTCTAGAAGTCACTCTTATGGTATACTACACTTTTGAAAATAAAAATAAAGCGGGTAGGCGCAGGGGGGGAAATCCCTCCCATAGGATGCATACATTAAATATCGATCAACTGAAGAACTTTTAAAGGGAGAGTCTTCAAACGTGGTTAAAGCTACTATTATAGTAAACTATAAATTTCAATATAAAAATGGGCGGGAGAGACAGATATTAATAAAAGCGAGCCACTGCACGCATTTTGTTGAAATTTTGGTAGTAGGATCTTCTGAGTCCCAAAATTTAAATAAAGTAGCAGTGGGGGAAGTGGTTTTCCCCATAGGACGCCAATGTTTAATATCGCATATCTTAAGAACTGTTATAGGGAGAATGTTCAAACTTTGTAAAAGTCACTAATATGGTATACTTCACTATTGAAAATAAAAATAAAGCGGGTAGGCGCAGGGGGGAATACCTCTCATAGGATGTATATATTAAATATCGCTCAACTGAAGAACTATTAAAGGGCGAGTCTTCAAACGTAGTTAAAACTACTATTATGGCAAACTTTAAATTTCAATATAGTAATGGGCGGGGTAGACAGAGGAGGAGCAGTTCCCCTCATAGATAGAAATATTAATAAGAGCCGCTGCAAGCATTTTGTTGAACTTTTGGTAGTAGGATCCTCTGAGTCCCAAAATTTAAATAGCAGCGGGGGAAGTGTTACACTCCATAGGACGCCAATGTTTAATATCGGATATCCTAAAAACTGTTAAAGTGATAATGTTCAAACTTTGTAGAAGTCACTCTTATGGTATACTACACTTTTAAATATAAAAATAAAGCGGGTAGGCGCAGGTGAGAAATACCTTCCATAGGATGCATATATTAAATATCTCTCAATCGATAAAGTGGTTAAAGCAGTGTTGCGAAGCGCACCGGGTTAAGCTAGTATATTATATTAATTTAAATCATTTTCTTTTTTCCTATTAATTACAGATTGATACGTAGTCAACTGACGAAACGGCAGAATCAAGTATACATCTGCAATACATGCTTAATCCATTTTCGTACAGAGACGTCGTTAATTAAACATAAAGAGGAATGTAATAAAATGGTTACAAGGATGCCTAGTATAGATAAAAGTAAGCTTAGTTTTAAAAATTTTAAAAAGCAAATGGATGTGCCTTTTGTTGTATACGCTGATTTTGAATGTATTCTGGAAACAGTAAACATTCAAAATTCTAAGAACGTAAAATCAACACAAAAGCATATTCCATTTGCTTATAGTTACTTTATTAAATGTTCGTATAACTCAGACTTAGATATTTTTAAAATTTATACTGGAACTGATGCGCCACAACATTTTTTTAAAACTTTAGTTGACGACATTTTAGCTATTTACACTAGTCATCTAAGTGTTATTAAACCAATGAATTCCTTAACACCCCTGCAACAGATACAACATTATGAAAGCAAGACTTGTTATATTTGTATGAAATCTTTATCTAATGAAGATAAAGTAGCTGACCATTGTCATCTAACTGCTCAATATAGGGTGCTGCTCATAATCAATGTAATTTAGAATATCAAATTGCAAATTTCATCCCTATATTCTTTCATAATCTTTCGGCATATGATTGCCACCTGTTTGTTAGAGAGCTTTCAACAATTGAAGGCGATATAAATATTATACCTTTAAATAAGGAGCTTTATGTGTCTATATCAAAAAGAATTTCTGTAAATGAAAAAGATACAATTGAGTTACGTTTTCTCGATTCATTTAGGTTTATGTCATCGAGTATAGCAAAATTAGCAAGTTATTTGTCCGACAGTGATTTAACGGTAGTAAAATCAAGCTATCCAAATGATGAAGAATTTAATTTAATGAAACGTAAGGGTGTCTTTCCGTATGATTATTTAGATTCAATGAATCGTCTTGATGAAATTCAATTACCACCTCGTTCAATATTTTTCAATAAATTAAATAATGAGTTGTGTAGTGTGGAGGATTATGAACATGCACAAAAAGTATGGAAAACATTTAAATGTAGAACATTAAAAGATTATCTACTTTTATATTTAAAAGTAGATATTCTTTTACTTTGCGATATATTTGAAAATTTCCGTAAAGTTTGTGCAAACATTTATAATTTAGATCCATGTCAATATTATACTACCCCAGGTTTATCCTGGGATGCAATGTTGAAAACAACTGCAATAGAATTGGAGTTGTTGACTGATATTAATATATATAATTTTGTCCTTCGGGGCATTAGGGGAGGTATTGTTCAATGTTCTAATCGACATTCAATTGCTAATAATAAATATATTAGTAATTATGATTCTAACAAAGAATCAAACTACTTAATATATTTAGATGTTAATAACTTGTATGGCTATGCAATGTCACAATACCTCCCCTATAAAAATTTTAAATGGGTTGAAAATTATAACCATTTCAACGTTAATAATATAGCTGAAGATTCTCCATTAGGATATATATTAGAGGTAGATCTAGAATATCCATCTACATTACACGACTATCATAATGATTTACCATTTTGTGCTGAGAATAAAAAAATTGAAACCATGAAACAAAAGAAACTAATAACTGATTTAAATAGTAAAACTAATTACATAATACATTATCGAAATCTTCAGCAATGTATTCAACATGGTTTAGTTTTAAAGAAAATACATAGAATTCTTCAATTTGACCAATCAAATTGGTTACAAAAATATATTGATTTAAATAACCATCACAGAACACTAGCAAAAAATTCATTTGAACAAAATTTTTTTAAATTGTTGAATAATGCAGTATACGGGAAAACTATGGAAAATGTTGATAAGAGGAAAGACATTAAAATAGTATGTCAATGGGAGAATAGAGGTAAACGTTTAGGAGCCCGAGCTCTTATAGCTAAACCAAATTTCCATAGTTCACTTCAAAAGCATGAAGATATGCATGCTATCCAAATGAATAGAATTAAAACTGAATACAACAAACCTATTTATGTTGGATTTGCAGTCTTAGAAATATCCAAATTTAAAATGTATAGTTTTCATTATGATTACATAAAGCCTAAATATCGTGAAAACATTAAACTCAATTATATGGATACTGATTCCTTTATTTACGACATTAAAACAGGTGATCTATACAGAGATATTAAAAATGACATAAATACTCATTTTGATACATCTGCATATCCGATAGATAATGTCTACAATATCCCCCTTCTTAATAAAAAAGTTTTAGGGATGATGAAGGATGAGTGTAATGGTAAAATTATTAAGGAATTCATTGGGTTAAGAGCTAAAATGTACTCAGTGAAAATTGATAGAGAAGATAAAGAAATTAAAAGAATTAAGGGCGTTAAGCAATGTGTAACTAGTAAATTAAGTATAAATGACTTTAGAAAATGTCTATTAGAAAAAAAATTATATTATGATTCAATGTATATATTTAGATCTAAGATACATCAAATTTATACTCAAAATATAAGAAAACTAACATTAAGTTATTTAGATGATAAGAGATTTATTAGAGATAATGGCGTTGATACTCTTGCATGGGGTCATTATAGAATAAATAACTATTATGAACTTATGGAAGAGGATGATGACATTCTTCTCAATGTAAATATAGATTTTTAATTAATTTTAAGTTTTTATATGATTAGAAAAATTGTAATATAAAAAAATTATGAAAAAAGAAAACGTTAAAATGTTGTTTTTATTTCAAACCATATTTATTGAATAAAAATTTTAAACATAAATGGCCACAATTAAATGTATTGAATTTTTGTTTTTGTTCGTAATTATATTCGATTGGCAATTTTAAATAGTTGATGATTTCAAGTGGTGGTTGCAAGTTTCCAAAGCTGTCAAAGTATTCTTTATAATTGTGATTTTTATAATATGCTACCCAGTGTGTCCCAGGACCTTTTATATCATCCAGATTAACAATTCCACATTCATTCTTTAAGGCTTTTTTAGGTAAAGAATTACGCATAAAAACACCTCTAAAATGTTTTAGTTTTCTTCCATATTTATTTAAATCTACATCTGTTAACGCTCGACTGGGTAGGTTACTTAAAAGTTTTTTGAAGCTGATGTACAATAAAGTCCATAACCAGATTTATATGGTTTAAGATATAAACCTTTTCCCATAGCAATTGATTCCATATATTTATTGTGACGTGTTGCTTCTGCCAATTGTTCTTTTCCATTCTTTATATCATTAACAGCTTTAGCTATTGCTGATCCACCTGTAGCTAAACTTCCAAGAGCTGACAAGGCTGTTAAAACAGGAATCAATGGCAGAAATCCACCAACTTTAGGCACTGGAATAACTCTTGGTATACTTATATCAGCTTTCTTTTTTCTTTTAAAATCAGAGCGAACTGCTTTTTGTGCAATTAAAACAGCATCATTTATATTGGTAGGTTTCTCCTTTCTCAATAGTTTTAGAGTATTTTTAACAGTGCTAGAGAATAATTTCTTACTACACACTCTTTTCTTTCCACCTTTTCCTTTTTTTGATATTCGATCTGTATTATTCTTCATACCTAATCCAAATTTTACTTTTGCCTTCATAGCGTTCGTAACAAACCAAGCGTTAGCTTTTTCTTTTAAATTACTTTCTTAAGATTTAACTCGTTGCCAAGCCTTTTCAGCTAATATCTGATCAGCTTTATGTCTTTTAGTTATATCGTCAGTTTCTGAATATGCAATATCGTGCTCTCTGCAAGCAGCATCTAATAAATTTATTCCTTTATCTCCTCTTGCTAATCGTTCTTTAAGTTTTGTACCCGGTCCGCAAAACTGATATCCAGGTAAATGTAATTCAATTGGTAATTTGTTAATTAAGTTGTTGACTACTCCACGTCCAATTTTAAACTGATTAGTGTTGTGTATATTGTTATATCTTATAACCATTTTATATGTTCAGAGTAGTGTGTTTAGAGGGGTTCCAAATATGATTTTCCATACAAAGTTGGGAGCCAGTCCTTTTATACTAGAGCGGTTCCAAATATGATTTTCCATACAAAGTTGGGAGCCAGTCCTTTTATACTAGAGCGGTTCCAAATATGATTTTCCATACAAAGTTGGGAGCCAGTCCTTTTATACTAGAGCGGTTCCAAATATGATTTTCCATACAAAGTTGGGAGCCAGTAAATTTTGTGAGGGATGAAAATTTTACTTGTGCATAAGAATTTGTGGGAAAATTTTTTTTTTGTTTATAGTGGCAGGTGTTAAATTTTACTTGTACGTGTCTTGAATATTTGTTTATGACTTTTTTTTTGCTTGTGCGTATTCATATTGATGATTTACAAGTTGTTGGTGTGAAATTTCTTCGTGGACGTCTCCGTCTTGAAGATTTTAAAAATTTTGTTAGGAATGATAATTTTACTTGTGCGTTTTCGTATTAAAGATAAAACTGATTGTGAAATAATTATTTTTAGTTTTTTCAGTTATTGTGTGTGTGTTTAGAATAGTTAATGACTTTGTTGCATAGGTTTCCTAGTGACTTTTTGCTTTGAATGACTCGGTAGGTTTGTGGGATAGTGAGCTGGTCTATTAGTATAAGGGTTGAATATTTGATTATCACCAGAGACTCTGGTCTGTTTCACTACAACGGACTAATGGGCAAGTAACTATTGATCGGTTGTGTGTGTGTGTATGTATATGATTGATAACGATTATTCATGTGAAAAGTAGGATTCCATCCACTTTTTTTTGTATCAACAGCAACCAGCTGCACATTAGCTATGCTTACATAATTAATCAGTTAGATATGTATAAATACTCAGAATTATATTACAAAAAGTAGAAAGTAACTTCTTGGTTAATATTTGTCCTTATCATACTCTACTCCTCCTTATTTATAACAACAACAACAACAACAACAACAACAACTTAGAATAAACTTGAATAGAGCTGACGCAGCTGTAACAAGTCTTACAAACAGAAAACAAAAACTAAGAATGTTTGGTTCTCTGAAATTCTTTAATTTTACTTAAATAAACCCCGCCCCTTATTTATAAATTTTTTTAACTAATGAAATATGACGGGACTGTACCTAAAATATGATTAATTGTGAAATTTTTGTATAAATACCGCTGTTATTTCTCAATCGAAATCAGTCTTGTTTGACAAATCATAAAGTGAAATTTAAATTTTTAATTACTTAAATAAAAAAAAAAAAAATATTATCCTCAAATAAAAATGCCTTCTTTTGTGTGCGATTATTGTAAAAAAGTGTTTACACAAAACAAAAACTTAACGCGTCATATAAGATTATTTCATGATGGTCCGTCCACATCATGGAAGTGTATTACATGCAACTTGAAATTCGCAAACCATGATGAATTTCATAAGCATAATCATTTGACTGAACACTTGAAAGAAATGAGTGAACTTGTGAATGTTTATTGCGATGTATGTAATACACATATACCAAAATCAAAATTTAATCATCATTTAAGGACAAATGACCACAAAATTAATTGTGAAAAATCTAAAGACAATAATAATATTAGCTGTATTAAGACCACTTTTAAAAACCGAATCGCCACATATCTACTAGAGAACGAACATACCGAAAATTTATTGCCCGAAAAGTTTCTAGGAGAAATAAAACCGAAAATTATTCAATTGTTGAAGAATATTATTCAGAAGTATTCTGCAATAAAATTCAACATTGAGTTATTTTGCGAGTATGTGCTGGTAAAGGAAGAAGAAGACGCATGCACTATCGACATGAAATCTCATCAAACAAAAATGGTTATCTTAAATGCTGCAACAACAACGGATGATATTCTTAAGCTTTATGATGATCATTGCAATATTGTTATGAGAAAGATGAGCGAGTTTCAGGAGCGAGATAGTGGATGGGCCTTAATAGAGATCTCCCATCTTGAAATAAATATCAATAAATATAGCTCTATCAAAGGATCGCAATACCTTCCTTTACCAACAACAATAATGAGGAAGAACGCATGTATAAACGTTCAAAATAAAGACGAATACTGTTTTAAGTGGGCAATAATTTCAGCAGTTTCTCCAGTAGCCATCAATACCAGTATATGTTCATCATACAAAATTCAAAATATTGAAGATGTCATCATTTTACTAAATAATGGAATCACCCTAAATTTCAAAAATTTGAATTTTCCTCTAGCGGTAAGCCAAATTAGAGATTTCGAGGTAAATAATCCTCAAATCAGTGTGAATGTGTTTGGATTAGAAGGTGATGTAATCGTAGGGCCATACTACTTCACAAAAGAAGAGAAATCCAAACACTTCAACTTATTACTGCTAGAGGACGGTGAAAGATTCCATTATGTATGGATCAAAAATATTTCAAGGTAGGTTTATAATATTTAAATAGTATTTATATGTAAAAATTATATTAATTTAAATCATTTTCTTTTTTTCATTTAATTATAGATTGGTGCGTAATCAACTAACGCAACGTAAATGTAGAGTTTTCATCTGCAACACTTGTTTAATTCATTTTCATACTGAGTCATCGTTAAAAAAGCACCAAGATGAATGCAACAAAATTGTGACAAGGATGCCTACTGCGGAAAAAAGTTTAGTGAGCTATAAAAATTTCAAAAAGCAAATGGATGTGCCTTTTGTTGTATACGCTGATTTTGAATGTATTCTGGAAACAGTAAACATTCAAAATTCTACGAACGTAAAATCAACACAAAAGCACATTCCATTTGCTTACAGCTATTATATTAAGTGTTCATTTGACTCAAGTTTAGATATATTTAGAATTTATAGCGGTGTAAATGCACCAAATCATTTTTTCAATAGTTTAGTTAAGGATAGTATAGATATTTATAATAATTATTTAAGTGTTGTCAAGCCAATGAATTCCTTGACACTACTTCAACAGATAAGACAAAATGAAGACATAAATTGTCATATTTGCAATAACTTTTTATCTGTTGAAGATAGAGTAGCTGACCATTGTCATCTAACTGGTGATTATAGAGGTCCGGCCCACAACAAATGTAATTTAGAATACCAAATCGCCAGTTTCATTCCAATATTTTTTCATAATCTTTCGGCATATGATTGTCATTTGTTTGTAAGAGAACTGTCATCAATTGAAGGTGATATTAATATAATTCCTTTAAACAAGGAATTATATATTTCAATATCAAAAAAGATATCGGTAAATGAAAAGAAAACAATTGAATTACGTTTTCTAGATTCATTAAGATTCATGCCATCTAGTTTAGACAAATTATCGAGTTATTTAACCGATGATGACTTAAATATAATAAAATCTAATTTTACAAATGACAATGAATTTAGTTTAATGAAACGTAAAGGTGTCTTTCCGTATGACTATTTGAATTCTGTGAATCGTCTCCAAGAGACTCAACTACCACCCCGTTCAGTATTTTTTAATAAACTCACTAATGAGTCGTGTAGTGAGGATGATTATAATCATGCCGAAAAGGTATGGTCTACATTCCAATGTAAAACCTTAATGGACTATCTACTTTTATATTTAAAAGTAGATGTTCTCTTGTTATGTGATATTTTTGAAAATTTTCGTAAAATCTGTAAAAACATTTATAATTTAGACCCCTCGCAATATTATACCATCCCAGGTCTATCGTGGGATGCAATGTTAAAAACAACTAAAATTGAGTTGGAATTATTAACTGATATTAACATGTATAATTTTGTTTTCCGGGGTATTAGGGGGGGTATTGTACAATGCAGTAAACGTCATTCCATTGCTAACAATAAATATATTAGTGATTATGATTCCACCAAGGAATCAAATTATCTAATGTATTTAGATGTGAATAATTTATATGGCCATGCAATGTCACAATATCTCCCCTATAAAAATTTTAAATGGGTTGAAGACGTTGAAAATTTTAATATTGCAAACATTGAAGAAAATTCTGATTTAGGGTATATATTGGAAGTAGACTTAGAATATCCATCCGCGTTACACGATTATCATAATGACTTACCGTTTTGTGTTGCAAATAAAAAAATAGAAATAATGAAACAAGTAAAATTAATTGCGGACTTAAATGACAAAACAAACTATATAATCCATTACAGAACATTACAACAATGTCTTCAACATGGATTGATTTTAAAGAAAATTCATAGAATTCTTCAATTTAATCAATCCAATTGGTTGAAGATATACATTGACTTGAACAATCACCATAGGACGTTAGCAAAAAACTCTTTCCAACAAAATTTCTTTAAATTATTAAATAACGCTGTATACGGTAAAACTATGGAAAACGTTGATAAACGTAAGGACATTAAAATAGTATGTGAATGGGAAAGCAGGGGTAAGAGATTAGGTGCTAGAGCTCTTATAGCTAGACCCAATTTCCATAGTTCGTTAAAAATTCATGATGATATGGTTGCTATTGAGTTGGGAAGAGTAAAGACTGAATATAATAAACCTATTTACATCGGATTTTCAGTTTTAGAGTTGTCAAAATGGAAAATGTATAATTTCCATTATGATTACATGAAACCGAAATATCTTGATAATATTAGTTTGAACTACATGGATACCGATTCCTTTATATATGATGTAAGAACAAATGACATGTATGATGATATTCGAAATGATATTAGCACCCATTTCGATACATCTGCATATCCGCAAGATAATGCTTTTAACATACCATTGTTAAATAAAAAAGTATTGGGTATGATGAAGGATGAGTGCAATGGCAAAGTTATAAAGGAATTCATTGGCTTAAGAGCGAAAATGTATTCGATAAAAATAGATAGGGAGGATAGGGAAATTAAAAAAATTAAGGGTGTTAAACACTCAGTAACAAATAAGTTAAATATAAGTGATTTTAGGAAATGTTTAGTTGATAAGAAATTATATTATGATTCTATGTATGTATTTAAATCAAAGATCCATCAAATTTATACACAACATATTAGTAAGTTAGTTTTAAGTTATTTAGATGATAAGCGTTATATAAGAGAAGATGGTGTTGATACGTATGCATGGGGGCATTATAAAATAAATAAACCTTCATCACCATCATCATTACAACCATCAACAAATATAAGTTTATATAAAGAATATATGGAAAATGATGATGATGATGATGATATTCTACTTAATGTAGATTTTAATTATCCCCCATCAATATCAACACCATCAAACATTTATAATGAATTGATGGAAGTTGATGATGATATCTTATTAAATGTAAATATAGATTAAATAGTTTATATGAATGTTAATATAGAATAAATAGTTTTAAGGAGTCAAATGAATATTTAATATAAATCCAAATAGTTTTTAAAACTCAACTAACGTTATTTAGATTATAAATATGTAAATTTATGTATATTAAATATTTTATAAGAATCAATCATTGTTATTTAGATTGTAAGTATGTAAATGTTTATTAAATAGTGTATAAGGATCAATCATTGTTATTTAGAATATAAGATTGTTATATGAAAAAATAAAAAAAAAAGATAATAAATAATAAATAAATAAAATATTTATAATATAAAAATTAAAAAAACAACCAGATTTTTTTTTTTTATTTTTATTGATTTTATTTATTGTATATATAGATAAAAGAAATAAAAATATAAAATTGTTTTTCTTATTTAAATTAGATTTTCTCTTTCAAGTAAAATAGCATTTTTCAAGGCGCAAACTCCATAGTTGTGATAACTGCAATACAGGTTTTCTGGATACTTTTCATTAAGTTTGTTTAAATTTATACATCCAAAATCCTCTATATTAAATACTTTCAACTGCAGCATTTTTTCCAACCATTTGCTTTTTTCTGTTCCTTTAACATATATTTTGCAATTTTTTAAATTATCTTTTAAGAAATTACAAACACTCTTAAACGATATTACTCCTATATTCCACTTAAGATGATGAAAATATTTGATTAACCAATATGCTTCTTTTTGCTCCTTTTGCGATAAACAATTGAAATCAAAAGGTGGTTTTATAATGAAATTGATATATTCCTTTGAATTGAAAACAATTGCGACTTCTTTTACGATAAATTTGTTTGATTTTAGTTTAAAACCTTGTAAATCAATGAAAACGTGTTTGCAATACATCTTTTTTCTTCTTCTTTTTATTTATGATTTAGGATTTATACAATTTTCCGAACTTGTCCCTTTAATGGTATATATTCAATGATTCGATCGTGAATGAGAATACAATAAGCTGATGTGTTTGCTGGAACATTAGTAGCTGTTTCAAATTCGATTTTAATATCAATAGGTCCACTAACTATAGATTCGTTTTGATAGCTTACATCTACTACTATAATTGGAGCATTATTTTTAAACTCTTGAGATGTGAGAAGAGGTTGGGAGTCTCGCATATAATAGCTTTCTTGAAATCTTAAATACATATCATATAGAATTGTATAACGTTCATTCTTAAACTTTATGTTAAGATCGTCATATGGATAAGACTCTGAATTCAAATGTACTTTTAAATTAGTCAGTTCGCAGTGTAGAAATTTCTTTTCATGTTGGAATGCAATCAAAACAAAACGAGGGCGTTCTCTATTTGCCGCCAGCTTAACATTCCACACATGATTAGTTGTCATATTTAGTTGTGGATTTATATGACAATCCCAACTTCTAAATGTAATTGGTATTGAAGTACCACTGTTTATTATTTTTATAGTATTTAATTTACTAAAATCAGATAGTTGTACATGAGGAATTCTCCACGATATACTTGAAATTGTTAATTTAGCCTTTTCGGTGGAAACAGTTGAATACACAAGACCCTCATCATTTTTATTACGTAATAGAATCAATTCATGTTTTGCATTCAATAAAATTTTATTATAGTCTTCAGCGAATCCCAAAAACAATTTAAGTGGTATATAAAAATTAAAATATCCATTTACGAGAACAATATCATCAATTTTATTCCATCCTGCATTTTGCATTCCATTACTATCTATTGGTGATAGTGAAACCAAATTTTTAATAGTACTTGATATTCCTAAATGTCTCGTTTGATCAATTTCAACACCATTTACTTCGTAACGGATTTCATCAAACAGATGTGCTACAAAATTATTTTTTAATTTAAAGTTGGCTACAGAAGATACTAATTTTGTATTGCTTTCATCTTTAACAAATCCTTCTACATATATAAAACTTTCCGACGGTAAAACATACAAGTCTTGATTTTGTATTGTAATACGAATTTCATCGTTATTATTATAAGATTGTAAATATGGGCTATACGTATGGTAATCCTTTTTAATTATATTTTCATCGGATAAAGGTTTATCCAGTACATCTATTATTGAACTCATGGTTTCTTCAATTTTAAATTTAATGATTTAAGAAATTCTTTATTTGATTCTGTTAAGTTTATATATTTTAATGAACTCTTTAAATTTAATTTATTTTTCAATATTTTGTTAGAAGATGATGACTGTGATAATTGGTTTTTAGATGTTTTCTTATTGTAAATTATCATTATTTTATTAGTCTCAAATGTATTCGAATTGTAATTTCCTCTCCTCGAAAATTAAGTAAATCACCGTCTTGATCAACCACTCGCAGAGTAAGGGTGTTTATCTCTTGACAGTTGATTGGTAAATAAATGAGATTCCTAGGAATCTCATCTATTTTATAGCCAGGTGGGACATTAATGGCAAACTCATGCAAAGTATGTGCTTGGGAGTTATTCATGTATGTGTTGACAGCTATATTACTCTCAATACGTAAAAGATTAACTTTAAAAATATTAACTGGAAGATCTGAATAATATTCTTTATTAGGTAATAGAATATTTTCTTTAAATCCCAAAAGCTTGCCAATAGTATTTTCCTTATTAAAGTATATTGGATCATTAGAGTTTTTTATTCTAACTTGCATTGTATTATTATTAGCTTCAATGATAAGTTTATTTTGAGGACTATATCGATGATATTGTCCTTTAATATAATCAACTATATCCTTCAATTCATAAGATCCAACCGGAATTTGAATTACTTGTTCACCAATATGAAACATATTATTATATACATCTATATTTGGAATACTATTATATGAATGAAAATCTGTAAGTGCACATTCATATTTTCCATTCAACTCAATTGGAGGAAAATAGTTAGCTGTCAACTCTGATGAGTTAGAGCTTAACGTTAGAGTTATTGACATTTCGACTGTTGAATTACAAATAAAGTAAAAAGCATAATATTCTTTATTTAAAAACAATTTATTTACATAATTTTTTTTCTTTTCTTACATAATAATACATTAACTCTTACATACTAATTTTATTATTATATCTACTCTTACAAACTATAATATATCATTTCTATTAATCCAAGAATTATGTTGATTAGAAAATCCTAACCATTTTACATAGACCATTTCTCCTTTAGTTTTAAGAATTTTTTCAACAAGATATGTATTAGGAAATCGAGTTTTTGTAAGTTCATCATCATAGAAACCACCTTTAATTGGATGGCCTTGATAGTCTTCCAATATGTATGTGGAGGGAAAGGTAACTTTTACTGTTTTAATTTTAAAAATTTCTGTTGTCCAATTGGGAGTATAACCTTTTTCAAAAATGTGTTTATATTTACTTATGCGTACATAATCTCCAACATTAAATTTAGATTTTTTATATATTTTTAGATGATTGTAGACTGTTTTCAATAACTTCATTTCGTTTTTAGAATTTACATTAATTGGTGCCATTTTAATGGTGCGATGAACTTTTCTATTATATTTATTAATTAGATCTTTGTAAATATCAAGCCAATAATATGATCCATTAAAACTAAATTCTTTCCACATCATTCCTTTTAGAGTTCGATTAAATCGTTCTATTATTGAAGCTTTCATTATACTATATGTTGAATAGTGATTGATATTGTGGTTGTCCATGAGGGTTTTAAATTTTTTATTGAAAAATTCTTTACCATCATCAGTATGCAAGTTTTTGGGAACTCGACCTAATTTTAAAATACTTTCCATTGCTTGAAATACTTCAGTTGCTGTTTTTGTTTTAAGTGCAACACCCCATGCAAACTTTGAAAAAGTATCAATGATAGTTAATAAATAACGATATTTTTTATTATATGTAGAATAGTTCCCCATTTCAACTAAATCAGCTTGCCAGAGATCATCTATATCTTTCATTACAACTCTTCGACGTATGAAATTTTTTCGAGCTGGTTTATGAAGTTCATTTACTAATTCTCTTTTTCTTGAATGCATTATTTGGTTTACCTTCTTTACTTAAGGGAATATAGTAATCTCCTGTTCTTTATTTTTAATATCAAGCCTGTTATATAGTTTCTGATTCAAGATCTTCATTCTTCTTTCAAAATCTTTTTTAATTTTCTCTATTATTTGATAAACTTCATTAATATTCTTGTTTAATTGATCCATTATCTCCTTCTCTGTTTTTTCAATTTGAGATTGTAAAAACATTTTATTGACACCATCGTTTTCTTCCAAAGCATTCGACATATGTTTGATTCTTTTGTTTTGAACGTCAATGTTGTTATCTCTATCCATAAAGAACCCAAACAGTTTAGGTGCATTCTTCATAGAAATTATATCACTTGTATCGTTAATGTAATGTCCAAATTTATCAATAGACATTGTTTTGTGTTAATTTAATAGTTATTCAATAATGTTAGATTCGTATAATTCTTCAATAATAGACACAATTTCGTTATTATGATTGCTGTGACCTGCAGCTTGTGATGCGAGCAGGAGTCTAAGTCGATCTATCAACTCATTTGGATCATCCCAGTATATATAGTTTGGTTTATTTGAATTGTAATCCATTAACCCACTCCCCATATAATTTTCTTTTGTTGTTGATGTATCAGATGAAGTGGGTGATTGCGGTATTGTGGTATATGAGTTCTTAGGTTTAATCAATTTTCTAATAATATTTCTGTATTTATATGCTCTTGTACCCCTTATGTTACCATCTATGGCATAACCCCTTTTATAGGCATTAGTATTAATTAATATCTTTTTATAAATATCTAACTCGGATTTATCATAGTTTTTTGGTATTTTTTGAAACATTAATGAAAATAAACCTGGAGTGAGTGCCCATATTTGATTTCCAACTTGAATCTTATCTTCATTAAATTTAATGTTACTATCACCAAATTTCCATTCATTGTTTGAATCTTTATGTATTCCATATAGTGTGTCTAATTCATGTCTTTTTTCTAGATATAACAAATCATTAAAATTTATGTTACTATTTAGATTTTCTGTTTCTGGTTGAGAATAAAAATCATCATCATCATAATCTTCGGAGTTACTTGCAGTAGTAGATAATATATTTTTTTTTCGTTTTATAATTGGAATACTTGAATCTGGTTTAAATTGTTCTTGTTGTTGTTGTTGTTTTGATTCATTTTTAATTTTATTCTTTTCAATTTTTAAATTTACTCTGGTATTTTTTGAATTATTAATAAAATTTTTCAAAGGTTCTGTTATGGGTTTAAATGTATCTTTAAGTTGTTCACGAGTATCAGCTTCACCAATTTTTATACTGCGAAATTTCTTCTTTAAGACATTTCTTGTTTTAACTAGCTCTTTTAAAACTTTTTCATTCATTTTTTTTTCGTTGGGTAACAAGGCGTTTTCTTGTTGTTGTTGTTGTTGTAATATCTTGAAAGGTTGATGATATACTAATAATGGTATGTAATATATTCTAGAATTTATAATGTTATAAAATAATCAAACTGTTTTCTATATCTTCCATTATTCAAATCATCATCTTTACTTATAACCAAAAATCCATATTTATCCTTCCAACATTCTCTACAAATTTCACGAAACTTTTCGTAACTCATATCGCTACCGACATGATCAGCATAAATATGTTTCATATTCATTTCATCTTGCTTAAACATAATAATCATATTAGCATTATCTCTTATTAAATGTTTAGGAATTCTTGTATATGTTTGGCATAAGTAGAATGAGTCTATATTTTTATGTCTACCCATACAAAAATATGCACGTATATTGTTTTGTTTTTCACATGCAACATCATCGAATATCATAACTGAATTGTTTTGTGCTTCATCAGGAGGTATTACGGAATCATTATCTGAAAACGTATAAAACCCCATTCCTTGAATTGGCGATATTAATTTTTTTAAATATTCATACTTTGGTTGGAAAAGTGATTTTGAGTATAAATAGATGTTTTCAAATTTCAATCCATTAGAACTTTCTAGTAAGCTAATCATAACGTTAGTCTTTCCACAATTTGAAGGACCTACAATTAGCGCACGAATTGAATTCGGTAATATAGAACTATGTCTAATCTTTGATTTTATATTCGTTGAAGAATCAGTATTGCGAACAAAAATATTTTTATGTTGTTTTATTAAACGCATCTTTATAACTGAGTTAAATAATTAAATATTATGCTTTCTTATAGGATGAAATAATATAAAATGGTAATACGTTTTAAAAACAAGGTTAATTGCAATAAAACCGTCAGAGGAGGAAGAGGTTTAATTAATAAATTAATAAACTCAATTCCTTTCGAATTACATCTTCCTGGTTATCAATATTGTGGTCCTGGAACGAAATTACAAAAACGTTTAGAACGAGGTGATAAAGGAATAAATCTATTAGACGCTGCATGCAAAGAACACGATATTGCTTATTCAAAAAGTAAAGATTTAAATATTAGACATCAAGCTGATAAAATTCTTGAGAATAGAGCTTGGGAACGAGTACTTTCAAAAAATATCAGTCTTCCAGAAAAATCATTTGCATATTTGGTTACTAACGCAATGAAAGCAAAAACTAAATTCGGTATGGGTATGACTAAGCAAAGCCATAATAATAGACAATTAAAATCAAAAAAAGTTAATGGAAGACAACTATTCAATTCAACGATAAAAGCAACAACAAAAATTTTGAAAAAAGCAAAACCAACAGATCTTAATAGTGCTATTAAGATTGCACGCAAAACCATTAAGAAATCCTTAAAGGGAAAAAAATCTGAAATTGTAATACCACGTATAATACGTGTTCCAAAAATTGGAGGTGTTTTACCATTAATACCAATATTAACTGCATTAGGTGTAATTGGAACCCTATCTAGTGGAGGTGCTAACATAGCAAAAGCAGTTAATGCAGCAAAGAATGCTAAACTTCAACTTGATGAAGCGACTAGACACAATAAGAATATGGAAGCCATAGCAATGGGTAAAGGACTTTATCTTAAACCATATAAGAAAGGATATGGATTAACTTATGAAGAAAAGGCAAAAAACTTCTAAAAAAGCTACCCAAAAGACCATTGACTGATATTGATATACGAAAATTCTCAAAAAATATACCACACTTTAGAGGAATTTTCATGCTAGACTCAATACCAAAACATCCCAGAAATATTGAATGTGGAGTGATTAATTTGGATTCTACAATCGGCAATGGTACACATTGGGTAGCTTACTATAAAAATAATCAACAAATAGAATACTATGATAGTTTTGGAAATTTACAACCACCAGTGGAGCTAGTTGATTACCTAGGAGGAAATATAAAATATAACTATAATCAACATCAAAACTATGATTCATTTAATTGTGGACATTTATGTCTTGAATTTTTGTATAAAATAACTGAAAAAGAAATTAACAAATAAAACAATTGAAATTATTATAAAAAGAAAAACAATATTTTTTATTTAATTATTTTTAGCTTTAACTTAATTATTATTACAATATTGATATACATATTTAAATTTCATTAAAATAAAATTTAATAATTGTTAAAGTTTGCGTATATGGGGTATCTAGAATTGGATATAAAGATGTCACCCTCTTCTAATGCTTTCAATCGTAAGTTTTTCTCTCCTTCCTTTGATATAAGATATGCTCCAGAAGATAAGTTCTTAACATCTTCGTCACTTAGCGTATTATAGCGATATGGTAAAAATAATACATTATCCTCCAGCTCAATTTTAATTGTGTTACCATATTTTGTTGTTACTCTGCTTGCATTTATAATTACATATTTAGCTGACATTATAAGATCCTTAATATGTAATAAGGATTTGTTATATCCAAGAGAATTAAATTTATTTATTAAATTTTTAGAGGAGTCCATTTTTCTATAACTGTTCACTTTAGTTTCTTTTCTTCAACTAAAACATTAAATCGATTTCTATGAATTTATATGAGTTAAACTAAACCGATCTTAGTATATTTAATTAATTTTTATATAATAATGTGAAAGAAAGAGATAAAGATATATAGATCTTTTCAGATTAAAAATTTTAAATTTTTTCTTTTGTTTTCTTTATTTACTAATTTCAACAAATAAAATATATTCTAATACAAATAAAATTATAAATAAGATGAATAATATTAAATGATAAATAAAAAAGTATTTTGTTATATTTTTTATGGATGATGATGATAAAAAATCAGCGTTTTGTGATTTCGTTTTTGAGCATTCAACAAATGAAATTGGGATTTCAATAACTTGATCTCCATAATATGTTATATTTTTACATCTATAGATATCATCGTTGTTCCCTTCTATATAATTATATTCTGGAATGTTATAGAAATGATCGTCTCGTATTTCCCCTTCTACACCTCTTAGACCACAGGTATCATAGCTGGGTGGTGGTAGTATTTGATCTAATACATTCGAATTAATAGGTACATTATTGGTACAACGTCTTCTCAGTAAAGCACAATTTGGTGACCAAAGCAAATGTTCTGTTAAAGGTTGATCAGTAGGCCCCCAATTCCAAATTTCAACTTCGCAAAAATAACATTTTGTTTTATCGTAATCTCCGCTATAAAACAAACCAGTCATTGCTAATTCCCTTTTATCTAACCATTTTAATGGCCAACATATAAAAGTTTTTAAACGTTCATCTTCTCTATGAAGATCATCGTTCATGCTATAGCGTGGTGTGAATGGAGATTGTTTTAAATGATGATGAGAATCTTTATTACTACATTCGGATTTTAATTCTTTAACCATTTTAATTTTAATTTAAAAATTTTAATATATTAAAATATTAAACACAATTATTAAAAAATAGTATTTTAACTTTATGAAATATTGCAATATACTAATTGTTTAAATAAAATGTATGCGGTATTTATATCTCTTTATTATTATAGATAAAAATTTTTCTTTTAAACATGTTCAATCATGTTTGGTTTTGATATTGCTAGGTTAGTCTTATTAATGTATTTGTGATATTAAATAATTATAAACATGCTTAAGCATGTTCAATCAACAGTTTGAATTTCACAATTAATCATATTTTAGGTACAGTCCCGTCATATTTCATTAGTTAAAAAAATTTATAAATAAGGGGCGGGGTTTATTTAAGTAAAATTAAAGAATTTCAGAGAACCAAACATTCTTAGTTTTTGTTTTCTGTTTGTAAGACTTGTTACAGCTGCGTCAGCTCTATTCAAGTTTATTCTAAGTTGTTGTTGTTGTTGTTGTTGTTGTTATAAATAAGGAGGAGTAGAGTATGATAAGGACAAATATTAACCAAGAAGTTACTTTCTACTTTTTGTAATATAATTCTGAGTATTTATACATATCTAACTGATTAATTATGTAAGCATAGCTAATGTGCAGCTGGTTGCTGTTGATACAAAAAAAAGTGGATGGAATCCTACTTTTCACATGAATAATCGTTATCAATCATATACATACACACACACACAACCGATCAATAGTTACTTGCCCATTAGTCCGTTGTAGTGAAACAGACCAGAGTCTCTGGTGATAATCAAATATTCAACCCTTATACTAATAGACCAGCTCACTATCCCACAAACCTACCGAGTCATTCAAAGCAAAAAGTCACTAGGAAACCTATGCAACAAAGTCATTAACTATTCTAAACACACACACAATAACTGAAAAAACTAAAAATAATTATTTCACAATCAGTTTTATCTTTAATACGAAAACGCACAAGTAAAATTATCATTCCTAACAAAATTTTTAAAATCTTCAAGACGGAGACGTCCACGAAGAAATTTCACACCAACAACTTGTAAATCATCAATATGAATACGCACAAGCAAAAAAAAAGTCATAAACAAATATTCAAGACACGTACAAGTAAAATTTAACACCTGCCACTATAAACAAAAAAAAAATTTTCCCACAAATTCTTATGCACAAGTAAAATTTTCATCCCTCACAAAATTTACTGGCTCCCAACTTTGTATGGAAAATCATATTTGGAACCGCTCTAGTATAAAAGGACTGGCTCCCAACTTTGTATGGAAAATCATATTTGGAACCGCTCTAGTATAAAAGGACTGGCTCCCAACTTTGTATGGAAAATCATATTTGGAACCGCTCTAGTATAAAAGGACTGGCTCCCAACTTTGTATGGAAAATCATATTTGGAACCCCTCTAAACACACTACTGTTCAGCGCTTAAAATTGTAATAATTATCTTTTTTGTAAAACATTACTTTTATAGTTAATTATTTTATTACTCGTCAATATGTGAATAGTTAAACAGAACGAAAACAGATATAAAACAGATCAGAAGCAGATATAAAGCAGATCGAAAACAGATATAAAACAGATCAGAAGCAGATATAAAGCAGAGCACAGCAATATGCGAATAGTTAAACAAACGAAACAAATTGTTATTAGAAATGCTGATGTTGAAAAAGAAAAAAAATCTAAAATTGTACATAGCACACTATTACCAAACACAATAAGAGCGTTAATTGTTGGACCATCAAACTGTGGTAAGACTAATGTAATGATTAGTCTTATAGAAAGTCCTAATGGTCTTTGTTTCAAAAACATATACATATATTCTAAATCCTTATATCAACCGAAATATTGTTATTTAAGAAAACTTATTAAACCCATAAAAGATATAAATCTATTTACATTCTCGGAAAATGAAAAAGTTTTAAGTCCAGCTAAAGCAAATCCACACTCTATAATAATATTCGATGATGTTATTTGTGGTAAACAATACACTGTAAGAGATTACTTTTGTATGGGTAGACATAAACATATAGATTGTTTCTATTTATGTCAAACATATACAAAAATTCCTAAACATTTGATACGTGATAATGCAAATATGATTATAATATTTAAACAAGATGAAATGAATTTAAAGCATATATATAATGATCATGTTATCGGTGATATGTCATTTAAACAGTTTATAACAATTTGTAAGGAATGTTGGAAAGATAATTATGGTTTTGTTGTTGTCAGTAAGGACGATCCAATTAATGGCGGTCATTATAGGAAGGGATTTAATAATTTTATTCAATTATAAGTAAGATTTTATATAAAACAGATCGAAAGCAGATGTAAAGCAGATCGAAAGCAGATCAAAAGCAGATGTAAAGCAGATCGAAAGCAGATCAAAAGCAGATATAAAGCAGATCAAAAGCAGATATAAAGCAGATCAAAAGCAGATATAAAGCAGATATAAAGCAGATCAAAAGCAGATATAAAGCAGATCAAAAGCAGATCAAAAGCAGATATAAAGCAGATATAAAGCAGATAAAAAGCAGATCAAAAGCAGATATAAAGCAGATCAAAAGCAGATATAAAGCAGATCAGAAGCAGATTGCAAGCAGATCGTTTATAATTTAAAATACAAGCACATGCATTCAGCAATCATGAATAAGAATAATGAATTGTTAAAACATATTGTTGAAACCAGAGCGGTATTAAAGGAAAAATTACAAAATATTAAACTTAATGAAATAGATAAAGTTAATATGTTAGAAGATACCTTTAAACCTATAACAAAACCTTTAAAACATATAATAAAAAAACTTGATAAGACAAATAAATCTTCTGGAACAGTACGAGCGCCATCATATCAATCACTATATACACCACCTTCTCTATCACTATATAGACCTAATTTAAATCAGGATAATGCTTCTAGTAATGTTCTTTCTTATATGGATTATGATGATGATGAAATTGATAATAACGAAGCTGGTTTTGCTGTTTTTAATGAAGAAAATAGATCTAACTCCAATATGGATTATGATGATGATGATATTGATAATGTATCTAGTTTGATGAGGTTAAATGAAGAAAATAAATCCAATTACGACATGGATATTGATGATGATGACCATTACAATGAAGATAATAATGATAACAAAGTCCAATACCTAAACAACTTAAAAAGAATAAGAACATTTAGCAATAACACATCTACTCTACCTAATATAAAGAGAAAGAAAAATAATATGAAAATTTTACAATCAACAGAAACAACGAAATCATCAAAACCTATCAGTACTAAAAAGCACATTTCACTAAAAACAAAAACAACAACATCCACAACACAATTGAAGAATGATAAAAATCAAAAAAATCTAAAAAGAAAGAATTATTCATTGCTTTCAAATTTCGATGAAGATGGTGATAGAAAACGCAACAAAATCACACATTTATTTTCCAAACGTAAAAGTAAAACACAATTAAATACCGATAAGAAACGAATTAAATTAAGTAATTCTAAATTAAATGAATCACCTCTTTATAAGAATATTATGTTGTTAATAAATAATGAAATTATTGATAGAATCTATGGATTTAATATAGATCATGCTGGAAATTGGCGATATGGAACAAACAAACTAAAATTTAATAACGATAACACTTTATATATAGGCGATAAAAAATTGAAATTGACACCAGGATTATTTGAACTATTATTCCATATAAAACCTTTACATTATAATAAAATAGATTAAAAAAAATATAAAGATATTCTTATTAATACAAATGTACACAGACGTAACTATCAGTCAAATAAACAAATTAAAGGAACTAAAGCATTTAAATATGAACGCATTATAAAAAAATTATTCAACACAAAGGGTAATATTCTTACTAAAGGTAGTGGATTATCCTTAAAATTAGTAGAAAAACGTAAACCAAACTATATATATTGGGATGATCCTAATGAATTAGTCGACAGATTACGTTTACTCCTTTCATCGGAAGGTGCTGGTCATAATAATCAAAAAAACGAGATAATTTCAATTATTGAGGAACTAAGAGAGGCTAATATAATATATTAAAAACATGAGTTTTATAAATAAATTTGGAGAAAGCTCAACACCTAAGTATAAATTTAACGATTCAAAACTAAGATCAAATCTATTAAAAATGCTTGATGTTGAAGTAAACAATCATGTTTTTGATATACATAAAAAAAGAATTACTAATCTAGCCACACCGATCGAACCTAAGGATGCTGTTACAAAAGCCTATTTAAAACGAACAAATGAATTACTAACAAATAAAATAGATGAAACTGTTAAAGATGTTGAAACTAAAATACAACTGCTAACAAATAAAATTAACCATGCTATCGTTAATAACATAGAAAAGCTGTATAAAGATGTTGAAGTCATTACCACTGCTAACAAAGATTTCGAAAAGAAAATATCAGACTTAAAAAATGAAATTAATCAAGCTATCGTTAATAACATTGAAAAGTTCTATAAAGATGTAGAAGCTATTAGTATTGCCATTCCAAATCATATAAAGAAGGAGGAAAATGTTATTGAACAATCAGTTGAGAAACAAATATTAAAAGTAAATAAAGAATATATGAAAAAAGTGGATGAAAGAGTTAATAAAGTAGAAGAATATATTTTAAAATTGGATGGCATAGATGAAAGATTTAACAATATTGAAGATTACCTTTTTAAAAATATTGATAAACGTCCTCCGATAAAGATAACTAAATATCCATAAATATATATTAATTCAGACATAATACAAAAATAAAAGATATGAATCTAAATGCAGATAAAAGAACAATAGTTAATGAACTACATAGACAAGCGAGAAAAAATTTTAAAAGAAGGCGAGTTGTTGTAAAAGGAATTGATGATTTATGGCAAGCGGATTTAGTAGAAATGGGAAGTTATGCAACATTTAACAATGGATATCGTTATCTTTTAACCGTAATAGATACATTTTCGAAAAAAGCTTGGGCTGTTGCAGTTAAAAATAAAAGTGGTGAAAGTGTACTGAACGCTTTTAAAAATATATTTAATATTAATCATAGAAAACCGAAAAACCTACAAACAGATGATGGTAAAGAATTCTTCAATAATCAATTTCATCGATTGATGCAATTAAATCATATTAATCACTATTCAACATATAGCGTTTTAAAAGCTTCCATCATTGAACGATTTAATAGAACATTAAAGGGACTAATGTGGAAAGAATTGAGTTATCAAGGAACATATAAATGAATACACATTTATCAAGAACTTGTTAATAAATATAATAATACTTATCATAGAACAATAAAAATGACACCAATCAAGTAAATTTATCAAATGAAAAATCACTATTGGATACAGTCTACAACAATTTAAAAGTGTTTAAAAGACCGAAGTTTAAAGTTGGTGATAATGTTCGAATAAGTAAATATAAACATGTGTTTGAAAAAGGTTATACACCGAATTGGACTACAGAAATCTTTAAAGTTAAAACTGTAAGATACACAAGTCCTACCACTTATATACTAAAAGATTATAAAGGACATGATATTAAAGGTGGTTTTTATGATTTTGAACTAATGAAAACTAAATATCCAGAAACGTATTTGGTTGAAAAGATTTTAAGAAGAAGAGGAAATATGTTATATGTTAAATGGTTGGGATTTACATCAGATCATAACTCTTGGATAAATGTAAACGATTCGTCTCCTATATAAAGAGCATTAAAAAATTTTTAATTTATTAATACACCGAACTTTAAGATGTCAATAACGCTAACATTAAATGGTGATACTTCACTTCTAGTTGCCAACTATTTTCCCCCCATTCAACTTGATGGAAATTACGTTTGCGGATTAATTAGTCTTGATACATATCATTCTATACCAAATGTTGATGTTGAAAACAATAGATTTCATATTGGTGATTATGAAATAGTTATACCTGTTGGATCATATGAATTCTCGGATATAGCTGATTTGATTATAGATAAATATAACACCCTTAATCCAAGAGGAAATCTTATTATTGAAGCTAATTTTAATACTTTACAAACGTCTATAAAATGTACAACCGATACAATTTATTTTAACAAGGAGCGATCAATCGGTTCCCTATTGGGCTTTAGTAAGAAAATTTTGGAAAAGAATCAAGAACATTTTTCAGATAAAACTATAGAGATTACAAAAATAAACAATATTATAGTTGAATGTAATATTGTTAACGGATCCTATATAAATAGCACATCTGCGCATACCCTTCATCAGTTTTCGCTTGTTGTCAGTCCCGGCTATAAAATAACAGAGACACCGGCTAATGTTATATATTTACCCGTTAACACTAAAAGTATAAACACTTTAGTTTTAAAAGTAATCGATCAAGACGGAAATTTAATAAATTTTCGTGAGGAGAAAATATCTATACGATTACATTTAAAACCAGTATAAAAGAATGATTATATTCAATAATAATAATAACAATAGTAATAAAAATACAAGTGATTTGTATAAGAAGTCATCATTCACACATTTACGTTCAAAGGAGCAAGAAGCTGAAAAAACTTTAAGACTTAGTCTAAGCGAGAATAATCAAGAATTTTTAAAAAACTTGGGATTTCGATTAAAACATTTAAAAAAATGAATCATTTTATTGATGTTTTACAAAAACCTAAATTCGACAATTCAATCATCAAAAAGGAGTATCATAGCTACTCATCATATTTACAATCGTTTAAGAATAATGATGAAATTCGTATAGCCATTCAAAATCAGGATTTATACGTATTACCACATGAAAGTCTCTTATATGTTGAAGGGTTAGCATCAAAGGAAGATTCAACAATCTCTTCAAATATACGGCTCTTAAATAATTGTATAGCACATTTGTTTGATGAAATTCGATATGAATTAAACGGTGTAGAGATTGATCGTACACGACATTTGGGTATTGCAACAGAAATAAAAAACTACGCCTCACTTAATAAATCTGAAAGTGATAACCTCTTAAATGCAGGATGGGCACCCTCTAATAATAATGATTTGACACTTGTAAACGGATATTTTAACTTTTGTGTGCCATTAAATATGTTACTTGGATTTGCTGAAGATTTTAACAAAATAATAGTCAATTCAAAACATGAATTGATTCTTTTACGTTCCAAAGATGATAAACAAGTTTTCAAATCTAGCGTTGCCACAGAAAGAATAAAGTTAACTATACTTAATATTACATGGAAAGTACCGCATGTTCAACTTTCTGATACATATAAATTGTATATATTTAAAACCATCAACAATCGTCATCCATTAAATATATCATTTCGAAGTTGGGATATGTATTATTATCCTTCGCTACCAGAAAGTACAACTGTTTTGTGGAATGTTAAGCTAGCCAACGAAAATGAAAGACCTCGTTTTCTTCTTTTAGGATTTCGAAACACTACTAACAACAAGTTTATACATTGCGATTTGTCAGATATAAAAGTTTATCTAAATTCTGATACTTATCCATATGATGATCTAAATCTCAAATTTGATAGAAATCGTTTTGCTCTACTATACGAAATGTATTTGAAGTTCCAACAAAGCTATTATTTACGTCATCCACAACCATTACTAACACGAGAACAATTTAAATCCGATGCTCCTTTAATTGTGTTAGATGTGACTCATCAAAATGAATCAGTCAAAACTGGACCAATCGATATTCGCATTGAGATGAAAACTTTAACAAACATTCCAGCTAATACGGCCGCATATTGTTTAATTATACATGATAAAATGTTCGAATACATACCACTTACAAATGAAATAAAAAAACTAATGTAAAATAGAAATAAAATAAATAAATAAATATATATAATTTTTTCTATTAAAAATCTTTTGTTTTTATTTATTTTGTTTGTTTATTAATATTATAAGTAAGTAAGTATTTTTATAAATTTCATAATATTGTGAAATTACTCTTCATATACTTTAATGATAGAAATAGTGACTTTGAAACAAGTCCACTTCGAACGTAGTTAAAATTATATGAATAGAAGAGCAATCAATATTAATGATTATTCACAAACATTACATATAGGTATACAGTAACATATTCAACAATGATTATCAAAGAGATTTATACTTTTTTAAAAAAATTTTCTAACGTTATTTCTGATAAACATAAAAATAAAATTATGAACATTAAATCATATCTGGAGGATAGAAACAAATTTCATACAATAACTAATCGATATGGGGAACATTACAATAATTGTGCTTGGTCATATGAAAATAATACGTGTGGTCCAGATACTTGTTCCTGCTCCCGCTTTAAGAAAACAAAAGAAACTGTCATAGAAGAAGCTAAAGAAATCATGGAATATTATAATAATAATGTATATAATTTAACTAAATGTAAAAATTGTATTTTTAATAATATGTAAACATATACATACATACATATATCAAACTATTTGTTTTATTTTCTAATTCATAAACATAGTTTCTTTTTTTATGAAATCATATTACAAACATAAAATAAATTTATTACGAATAAATGTAGAATTCATTTAAAAAAAATAAAAAGGTTTTATATTACATAAAAAAGATAATTGTAAAAAGGAGCAATTAGCTGATTCTATAAAATATTTATTAAGTTATTTTTTTTGTTTTGATTTTTTAAGAATTCTAAACACCTACACATCTGCTCAACTAATACTCAAATTTCTTTGTATTTCCAAGAATTTTTGGAGGATGACTGTTAAAAAAAAGCTTTATGAAATTTAAATTTGTCACGTATGTACAATTCATTTGAAAAATAAAAGGGTTACATATTACATAAAAAAGACCATCCGACATGGTTGTATCTACACACACCCTACTCTTTACGAACATCTAACAAAGACCTCGCATAGGGTTGCCAGATGGTCACATTTACACACACATACACACACACACACACCCTACTCTTTACGAACATCTAACAAAGAGCCCGCATAGGGTTGCCAGACGGTCACATTTACACACGCACATACACACACACACACCCTACTCTTTACGAACACCTAACAAAGAGCCCGCATAGGGTTGCCAGACGGTCACATTTACGCACACACATACACACACACACACCCTACTCTTTACGAACACCTAACAAAGAGCCCGCATAGGGTTGCCAGACGGTCACATTTACGCACACACAAACATACACAGACAATAAAAGTGGTGGAGCTTGCAAATCGATGAACTTATTAAGTTAACCAACCGACTGTAGGGTGAAAATAAAATCTTGATAGCGAATGCTCACTACGATATCGCCTCCAAGATAGGAAGGGGATACATAGGGATATATAGAGGATAGTTTTTACATGAAATTGTTTGCTGGGTTATACCATGCTCCCAAATGTGTATGGAACAAGTGATTGTTTGCTGGGTTATACCATGCTCCCAAATTTGTATGGAAAAAGTGGATTAGGACGGGCAATAACATACTACTATGAAGTTCTAAATGAATTCCATAATGGTCCAAGTGGTGGCCATCTTGGCGTAACAAAAACATTAGAAAAATTAAAACAACGTTTCTACTGGGTTGGGTGCCAACAAGCTGTGGCCGATTGGATATCAAATTGCACCCAATGCATTGCCGCCAAAGGACCAACAAGGAGAAGTCGGGGACCGCTTCAACAGTACAATTCGGGTGCCCCATTTGAGCGAATCGCAATGGATATAGCCGGACCTTTTCCTGTGAGTGATGCCGGCAACCGTTATGTGTTAGTAGTTATCGATTACTTTAGTAAATGGCCAGAGGTGTATGCCATCCCAAATCAAGAAGCTAGAACCGTTGTGGACGTATTTTTGAATAACTGGGTGTGCCGTTACGGAGTTCCAATAGAATTACACTCCGACCAAGGCAGAAATTTTGAATCTGGTGTGTTCAAAGAAATGTGTGAATTATACGGAATAAGAAAAACTAGAACAACTCCTTTGTATCCACAATCTGATGGTATGGTCGAAAGATTTAACCGCACACTAGAGGAGCACTTGCGTAAAGTAGTAAGCACACATCAGAAAGACTGGGATGAACACATTCCGAAGTTTTTGTTGGCATATAGATCAGCTGTTCACAACTCCACCTCTCGTACACCTGCCAAAATTGTCTTTGGAACGGAGCTCAGACTACCTGGAGATCTAGAATTTGGTGTTAAGCCTGGACCAAGAGATGACAACAATGAAGGCTCTACCTCACAGGAACAAGATGACCTTAATGAACTTCATGAGTTCGTGCGAAGTCGGATTAAGCTGTCCAGTGACAAGATGAAAGCCAGATACGATCGAGCGGCAAATTCGGAAGGTTTCAAAGAGGGCCAGTTGGTTTTACTTTTTAATCCGCAACGAAAGAAAGGACTATCTCCAAAGCTGCAGACTCATTGGGATGGCCCATATAAAGTCATAAAGAAATTGAATGACGTGGTGTATCGGATCCAGAAATAAAAGAGCCCAAGATCAAAAATGAAAGTGGTACATCTAGAACGACTAGCCCATTATGGAAAAGGAGAATCTGAGCCTATTCGGGACGAACAGGCTTAAGTGGAGGGCAGTGTTACGAAAGTTAAATTATCTAAGAATTATTTATAGTTATAGTTATAAGTTATCTTGTAAGTCATAGTTTTATGTTACTTAAAATTGTCATGTATAATTTTCAACACAACTGTTATTTTAAAAATAATTCCTATATAAATTTCCCAGTAATTTCTAGAAATGGTTATAGAACATAATAAATAGTTTTTACGGGAAGGTTCAGGAAAAATCTAGAAATAATTATGAAATATAAAAAGGGGTGACTCATGTAAAATTAGTTTAGTCTGTTTTGAAAAACGGTTCTGTTCGTAACTAACAATTGTGAACAAAATAATTAATTTCAATAAAGTTTGTAAAGTTGAATAAGTGCGTGTATTTATTTTTATTTGCAATTAAAAGAACTCAACGGTTTATTATAAAGGGAGTAAACCGAACGCGTTTATTAAAGGAAAAACGTAACAATATTTTGTTTTGTAAAAAAATTTTTGGTTTTTTACCAGCCATAATTGTGCCAAGCACAACTAAAACGAACGCACATTAGCCCTTTACCCAACTTTATCCACATTGTTTAGCACCCGGGATACGCGGGTACCCATTTACTATAATGTATTAATAATCCATATTTTTATGAAATAAAATTAAATTTTTAAACTTTTTAAAAGCATATTAAATTATATTTATGTTAAAATATGATTTTTTAACTTTGTATTACATAACGGCTAAAATTTTAAATTTTATACAGAACAGTATTTTTTAGTATAAAAGTTGGACATTTTTGATCATACATGATATGTAAGTAAGACTTCCCCGTATTACAAGTATAATACTAACGCTTTAGAAACTAAACTTATGAAATTGTGTGATACTGAATTTAGTTTATTGAATTTTTTGAGCGGTTTAAACGTGTTTTTGTTATCCCTTAAAGTGTAGTGTATTGTATTGTATTGGGTACCGGTGTACCCAGTGCGCGTATTGCGAAGTTTAAAGTTTAAGCTATTTTTTTTTTTTTTTTTTATTATTAAAGGAGCATAAAAATAAATCTAGAATCTGGATTTGCTTTCTTTTTAGTTAAATAATGACGATTCAGAAACTTGTTTAAAAATTTTAATTCTTAATACATTTTTTTCATGTTAGTATACGTAGGTGGGCACCATGTTACCCTTTTTTTATTCAACGATTTGCTTAATTTTATTTAACATAACTACGCCTATCTTTTTTTTTTAATTTCCTAAGCTCTTATTATCAGTTCTTCGCGTGGCTGCAGGAAAGAAGCCAGAGTCTGGCGGGAATCGAACCCGCAACCCCGGCGCTAATAGACTAGCTCACTACCAGCTAGCCTACCGGGGTATTAACACAACTTATTTTATAAGAATGTTGGAAGCAAAATATTTTAACAATGAATAATGTGCTAAGAACAAAATGTTATTATTATTATTCTTCACATTTTGCATTTTTAATTGTTTTTTAGAGTTAAGATTTCATCTCGCCCCATTTTTAGTCGTGAGTTTATTTGATAGTTCAAAGCGGGAACTTTCTCACAGAAATTTTACAGACATAGTTTTTGTGAATTGTCGAGTAATTTCCTTACGTGACAGCTAGTTCTCGCCAAAAAAAGTTACACAGTTACACAGACACAGTTATGTGAGAAAAACAGCTGTTTTATCTTTTTTGTTTCATTTCAATCGAAAAGTTTCTCGGCGCGAGAGCTACAGAACATGGCCACTGAATGACTATAAATTAATACTTAATGCTTTCAAGAATATACAGAAAACATTATCACCAATTCAATTAAACCATTAATCAAAAATGAATCAGTTTTAAATCAAAATGTAATCAAGTGAATTATTTGAATACTTATATTAACAGCATTACTTCACAATATACTGTTAATATCTTTAAATATTTTTTTGATACCATCAATTTGTTTACTGGTGCAGATTAAAGTAATTTTCTAATTAACATTTAAAATTTTTAAATTGAAATCAGTGTTTATTTGTTATATGACAACATTTCTTGTCATAGTGTAATAACCTATGCAAAATCGAAACTTTTTCTTTTTTTAATTTCTTAACTTCTTGCCAAAAAAACTCAATTAATTTTTAATAGTTAATAAAAATTAAACCAAGCTTAAACTATTTTCACACCATCAATATTAAGTGAAAAGTGAAATAAAGTTTAAACTAAAGTGTTTTATAATTTTCGTTACGAACAATCTTTAACCATAATTTCATTAAGTCATTCCATCAACCACTTGTCGTTGCTTCTTTATAAATAAAGCGAAAGCAAAGGAAACGAAAAAGCTCTACGAGATGACTTTAACTCAACTTTTATTTCAAAGAAAGAAGCAATACTGTTGAAAGAAAAAAATTAAATTTAATGATACCGACCATTTTATTATATAGATTTTTTTGTTATTGTTAAGTTTGATATCAGACTAGAGTTTTCTTCTTAACATTCTTTCCAAAGTTGTTTTTAAGAAATGCCAGCAACATCGTTTTCATCACCATCATCATCATCGTTGTGGTATATTTTCCCTTATGGTGTGTGTTTTTTCTTCCTAGAATGAATCTTTTACCAAAACGCTGTGGGACTTAATAAAATTGTAATTCAAGTGGAAAATAACCGTTCTATATGACAAGTAGATTTCACTTTTGAAGCGGTTTTTTTTTTTTTTTTTGTTGCTATTTTACATTGACAATTGCGGGCACTTACTTTGCTTTATCGTATTGCGGAATAAAACATAAAGTAAGTGCCAGCTAAGTGAACAAACTGACATTCAGCCACATGACTTCCTTTCTTACACAGAAAATATGTTATGCTCTAATTAAAGTTATTAAAAAAAATAAACGAATACTAAGTGGAAAATAATTTAAAAAATTATATTATTGTTAAGCAAAAGAAAAACAAAATATGCAAAAACACAAAGTGAAAACAAATTGCTGTGTTTAATGTATTGTTTTATTGCTTTTTTCATTGTACCAGAGCAAGTGGTCTGTGGCTAAGAAGCCGCAGCTATAAGCGAAGTACAAATTTAGATTTAATTTCCCAAAGGTGTCATTTTTTAATACACAATGTAATCACTTTGATGGTGGTCTTGGTTGTTTTTTTTAATCCTGCTGGACTTTTAATAAAATATATGCATTTTTAATCAAAATTAAAAAATACGAAATTAGAAATATTTAAAATTGTCCAATTCACAAGCTCTATCGTATGGTTTAAATCGCGTTTAGCGCGTCCGGCGGGCGAAGGTGGCGCGAGCGGCGGGCCCGTGTCATACGCGGCAGGTCCGCTCTATATTGCATTTAAACCGACGTTCTTCAATATATTAAAAGCATTTTTGTCTGTTGCTATGACCAACATTTCAAGTTTTCTGTGATACTGTACTTAGCTAAGAACTTATCAAAAGAGAAAGTAACGGTACTGACTATGAATGAAGAAATGGTAGTTTATGTATATCAGCACGTTTTTTTATTTTACCATGACATTATCAATTTAATACACTATCCGCGTGTTACAAGCAAACATAATCAAAAAATTATCAAATAATAAAATGGAAGATGCCCAAATATACGAATGTGAAATAATACCTGGATTTAGGGCATCCAGCAAAAAAAAATGCCAATGAGCAATAAAACCATAATGGCTTTATTTCATTCTTACCGCAAAATTATTTCTCAAACTAACTGCCTACACAGAAAAAATTATTTTTCCAATTCAAACAAAAAATTTGTAGAATCAAACAACTTTTTGTCTGAAATCGGTCCTATAAACAAATTTGCATATTCAAACAATTTATTTGCATTTTGTTTATTGAAAAAAAACACTGATTTTTTCAAACAAATAATTTAATTGAATCAAACAAAAAGTTTACTGAAATTCATATACTAAATTTCAAAATAAAAAAAAAGTCGTTGCACAAGCAATGACGCGCACACAAGTAAGCACTGTATGAGAAGATGACGGCAGAGCAGAGCCGCCGGGCTGGCTTTGAGAAACATTTTTTTTTGTTGGAATAATTTTTGAACGAAGTTTTATTTATACACACAACACAATGTTTTTCTTTATCACTCTCTGTTGCTGTATCCTTTCCTTTGCTAAAGAAGAAATGTAACCAAAAACGGCAGCAGACCGGCTCGATATGTTCTTCGTCATCATTCTGTTTTTGTATTTGATGTATTTAACAAAACAGTTTTAAAACATTGAATACGGGATTTTGTTTCTTGTAATATTGTTTCTGCTATTGTTTTTCTTATAGTTGCACTTTTTTAAAGCGTCCAAAAATAGACTGTGTGTGGTTTTTGTTGTTGGTCTTATATTTCACATAAAGAAGTGTTGCTTACGATCAAATAAAAAAATGCAAAGAGACGACAACATTAAAGAGCGTTAAATATTTCATACAAAATTATGAAAACTTGACACCAATAACGCGTTTATTATATTTTTGAAGAGTTGTCCACATTTTTGTTGGTTAAATAAAAATCAAACAAAAATATTGTTTGCATCAGTAAAAAAATTTATAGAAATTAAAAAAATTTTCAAACAAGCGTTTGTTTGAAAATAATTCGGCAATAATTTTTTCTGTGTAGTAACTATTATTTTTAAAGAATGGTCTTGACCATTCATTAGAACAAGTTTTGTTACCATATTTTAACAGGACATAATTTGCAATTTTGACGATTTTGGAATAAATTTGAAAATAAAATAAGTCCCCAAAATATTTTTAGGGGCTTATTTCATTTCACATTTTTGGGAACTTATTTCATATGAAATAACTCCCCAACATGAAAATTAAATAAGTCCCCAAAAAAAATGAAATAAATCCCCAAAAAACGTTGCTGTTGCCTTTCATATATTGTTTTGGGGAGTAATTTTATTTCCGTTTTTTTTTTTTTTTTCAATAATATGTATATTTATTTGTTAACATTATAATTGTACAAAATATTTACATTTTAAAATTTGGGCCTCAGCGCCATTAGGCCATTTTTGAGGCAAGTTGGCCAACATTTTCTTAGCTGTACAATATAAAAAGTAATTAAATCTTCTTATAATTATATAATTAAATTATAGTTACATATGTACATATTTACAAAAGAAGCATTTCCATTAAGCTACATAAGTATTCTTTGCATTCTCTTTTAAAACCTGATTTTAGCTCAATAGATTTCAAATAAGCAGTTAAGTTATTAGAAATATTACCACCTACATACATAATCTATACGTTGCTTAGTTCTTTCCAATTGGCAACTTGGTACCCTAAGATTTGATATATTTCTCGTATAAAATTATGACTGGTTTTGCAAAAAAGGAATTATATGTTCAACTGTTTCATGTTAACTCTTATAAACATACAATAAAACCTGGTATTGATATAAACCATAAATTGGTAAAACAGTTTTGCTTACATTTTTGTATAATGAACTGTTGAAAAATTTCTTGGTAAATTTGTAATGCCTTATTTTTTTCACTTAGTTTATTTTTGAACTTATATAATATGCCAATTTCCTGAGCCATTTTGTTCTTCACCTCATTTATATGTAAATCCCAGCATAGATTACTCTGCAACGTAATGCCTAAATATTTAGTCGAATGAGTTTCACTAATTGATGTTTCATCAACACATCGATACCTTCCCATAAGAATGTATTAAGCGACATTTCTAAAATTGTGTAGGAAACGAAAAAAACGTCTCATTTAGTTATTTATTTTTCGGATTTTATTGAAAGGAACATATTTGGAAAGCGATTTTCAGAATACAAAACATATTTAAAAATGTGGCTTAGCATAATTTCTTTGGCGGATAATACAAATTACAGGGTGCAACATTATTGCAGTGAGAAAACTTGACGATTGATACAATTTTGGTTTCACTCTAGTTTCCTTTGCATCCATGATAGGGCAGCGAAACCCAGGCCAAAATGTGGCGCTTAACTTCTAGTATAGTTCCACATCAAAAAGTAATTTTCGAAAAAAGTGTCGCTTAATACATTCTTATGGGAAGGTATCGACATACAGAAAAGTTGTTATTTAAACTTGCTGAGTGGGGTCTAAAACGAACCAACTTTATTTTTTCGGAATTAAGCAATAAACGATTTAAGCGAGCAAATTCCACTAATAAAGCAGTGTCTCTTTCAATATTTGCTTTCAGAACCAAATCATACTTAAAAGGGTAAAACAAGCATATATCATCTGCAAACATGAATAATTGACCGGTTAGATTTAAGTTTTTCAAATCATTTATGTAAATGGAGAATAAAAAAGACCAACCCCACTTCCTTGCGGTACGCCATAATCTACAGAACCAAAAAAACTTCTATGCTGTCCAATTTGAACAAACTGTTGCCTGTTCATGAAATAATTTTTAAACAATAATAATTCTCGCCCTTGAATTCCATAAAATCCTAACTTTTGCAGCATTATTTCATGATCGATAAGATCATTTGCCTTTGAAAAATCAAAAAACCTCCCTGCAACTCCAGTAAAACCGTCATCTAAGCCTTTGCAAACATACCTTACTACATTTAATACAGCGTCCTGCGTACAAACCCCTTTTCTAAATCCAAATTGATATTTGTATAAGAATCATAATTATTATGCTCAAGATAAATCGGTAGTTTGTCATACAATATTTTTCAAATATTTTTTTGGGGACTTATTTCGTGGGGAGTTATTTCATGCAGCCCAATTTAATGTCAATTCACTTTGATGAAACTATTTAAGAAGATTAACAAATATTAAAAAATTTGAAAGAAAAAAGTTTTGGAATTAACTTTTCTAGCAAGTAGCAAGTTTTGTTCTTTGCAAATTATTTTAGTCGGATCTGCTTCCCGGTAAAGGGTGTAAAACAGGATAATTGATCAATATTAAATAAAAAAAATATTTTAATAAATATTATGTAACAAAATTAACAATTCAATCATTAATTGGATTCTGCATTCAATAAAAATGTTCAAATTCTTAAATCGTTTTCTTTTTCCGAAGCATCGCCGGTGCTATTCAAAATATCACGGTAAAACTTTAAACTTTTTATTTCTTGCCAGTGGGCATTTGGCCTTTGATCTGTCAGGATCTGTATGAAAATTATTCATATATTTAACCATGTAAGAATCGTTTATACCTTTAACCATGGTGCGATAATAACAGAAAGTTATACAAATACCGTTCATTAGATATAAATAAACATATTTTGTAACACGCCCACTTCTCTTATTCCGCCCACATATTGGCGGGTGTTGTGTTTGCATAATCAATATGCTTGTACCTAATTTGAAAACTTTGGCTCTTGCCTTTCTCTATTTACATATTAAAACAAATAAAAAAACAACAACAACAGGAGATTTATGGGTTAAATTAGAGGAAGTCGCGGTTTTTTGCTCATATATCAGACATTTGTGGACCGATCACGCTGAATGTCAATAGCAAACAATTCCGGACTATACATGGCATAAGTATTTATATAACTACATCATATCTGGGGTCTTCTGAATACTTATTTCAACGGACACACGAACGAACGGATAACATGACGGACGGTTATAGTTTAGTCAACTTCGATCCTCATTAAAACCAAGAATATATATGCTTTAAAGGAATAAAGATCAATATTGTTGAAATAACAAATGTAATGCCAAGTTAAACATACCATTTAACCATCGGTGAAGGATAAAGCTTAAACAGCAAAAGAACAACAAATTTAAAATATTAAAACTAAAATAAATAAAGAATTAAAACTACACGCAGAGAAAAAATATGTTTGGGCATGGTTACGGCAACAACACTATGTTTATTGTAACAATAAATTGTTGTCGTACACAAATAATTGTTATTTTAATTTAATATCAACAATATTATAGTTACTGTAAACATATCAATGTTTATCGCAATTATAAATTTGAGTATTGTTGACCGAAAAATAATTATTGTTCTAACAACTAAATTATGATAACTTCTAAAATATATTATATAACCAAAGACCATATCATGATATTTAATAGCCATAACATGATAACTTTCTATACATTTATCATATTATGTTTAAGATGCAATCAAACTATTTTTACTCTAATAATAATTTGCTAGCGCCATTTGTAAAATTATTTTGAATCAATTGTGTCGTTTGTTTTATATGTGAGCGGTTAAACAAGATAATTTACCATAAAAAAAATAATAAATTTAAAGAAATTAAATTATTAATTATTAATAGTGCAAAATATCGTAGTAAAATCCAACAACAAATATTGTACTCCGCTATTTTATTTACATCAAGAAAAATTGTAAAAAGTCACAAAATAAAAAGTCGATACATAAAAATTTTAATTTATTTTGTATTGTTATGACAGTTATTAAAGGAGCTGTATCATAATATGATTGCTTCTAAATTTATTTATTTATTATGATGATAATATGATTACTTCTTAGCTTATTATGATTAACATGACAATAATATAATTAATTTCTTAGCTTATTATGATTAATATGATAATAATATGATTGCTTCTTAACTTAATATGATTTACATGACAATAATATGATTCCTTCTTAACTTATTATGATTAACAGAATAATAATATGATTAAGGGAAAAATATTTTGGTGTAATATTACGAATATATTTAGCCATTATATGATTCAATAATAATCTTAATATGGTGACCAAAATCATGAATCTTATCATAATATGTTGCTCTTAGAATATGTTTACCACAACCATGTTTTTTCTTTGCGTGTATCATTATAATAAAAAGAAACCATGCATAAGTTTAGCCTTTAAAAAAAAAATAACAACAATGGGCAAGTTAAACTCGTATACCAACAAATATGTGCTAGTACATTAGCTGAAACGCAGAGTAAATTGGGGTATCTTTTTTTATTGTTTTTCAATCGTTCAGCTGTTCGTATGAGCGAAGGCTAACGTAGTTAGTTACACACAATTGCATTTATAATGTATTGGCAAATAAACACTTACTGTTGCTGATGCTGTTTCTGTTAGTGTTACTGTTATAACTGTTGGTATTGCCATGCATCCATATACACATTGTCTACATATACATCCACCTCTGTATAAACCCTGCAAATAAAATTGGACCACCTAATCCGTTTTGATAAAATGGACTACTCCATGGACTGGTCCGATGTAATGCAAGCATGGACCATGTCATTGTTAAAAAGTGTTTGTAGTGAGACGACATGTCTTCGTTTTTTAACGGCATGCTTTCGTTTTTAAACGACTTAAAAACTAATCCTCTTGTGTACACCATGGAGTAGTTTTAAAACTACTCATTAGTGGTCCAAAGGTGGGTTATATAGTCCTCTCGTAATGTTAAATAGACCAGGTTTTTTCCATACGATTGGGTTAGTTTTGGACTTGTCCTGGTCCCTTGTGGACTATTCTTTACACGCGTGTTTGGACTGGTCCTATTATTTGCAGGGAAGACACTTCATTTTCACTTACTTTAACCAACACATGTACAAAAACACACATACACATTTACGGAAAACGCAACTGTGTACTTCTGTTAAATATTTTTTGCACGTAACCCTGAGGGCATTTCCTGTTTATAGCCAGGAATCAACAACAAAAACAATGTGTTTGTTTATGCCCTTCTATACACGTGTGAATGCGCTGGTATGAGCGAAAGTAAAGTGAGAGGTAAATGTGAGAAAAAATTTTATATACAGCGTATGGGGGCTTATATGATTTATGGCATAGGATAAATATATGGGTATAGAACTTGTTTTGAAATAAAAAACTGCTGCAATTTAAAAATTTTTAACATTATGATCACTTTTCTAAATATTTTTGTGTAAGAAATTTGCAAAAAATTGTATGTAAAAAAAAGTTATGTAAATTTTCTTTCAAAGTGACCCTTAAAAATGGAATGGATTCTCAAAAACCATAAAAACAATGTAAGAGAAAACATATGCAAAAATAAATTAAAAGAAAAAAACAACAGAACGGTTGCTATTTTTGCATTAATTCTGAAAAATTTTTACATTAAAAATGTACTTAAAGTTTAAGCTAGCCAAATGAATTATCTTTTTTTTTAGGCCAAGAACAACAAAAAAATTTATTTTCGGTTACCCTGTTTTGTCATGCGACTTTCAGTGAAAGAATTCGAAAGAATTTGACGTTCATTAAGCTGGTTGGCCGGACTTCTCACATCTAGTATGATTTTTGCGCTTCCGGTTATCGAAATAGATCCAATAATTATCAGCAGTAACGATTTGGTACAAAACTAACTTTTTTCTAACCGTACATGCATTGTCTCTCGGCTTTGCTCCTAGTGATATCCAATAAGTACACTCACAATATTCTGTACGTAAAATTAACTGAAATTGAAATATAATGCTAGAAACACAACAAGGACGAACGACGAATTATTCGCAACGAATATTCGTCACCAGAAATAGAACATATTGGTTTATATGAAAGTACACACAATCATTGCGTAGACCGAAATTCGTCGTGCGTAACGAACTCTGCGGTATTTCTTACGCTGACGAACGACAAACAAATTGGCAAAGGGAGAGCGCAGCATGATAGCAAACTCCAATATTTATTAAAAATCATGAAATCTGCAAAGAATTAATGGGACAATTCGCTTCTATTGCGAACTTGGCTAAAATTTGCGAAAAAATTTAAAACTTTTAAACAAACACTAAAATTTATTAGAAATCGCTAAATGGGTGAAAAAAAAATTTGCAAAAATAGCAAAAATTAGCAACAAATTTTAATATTTCAAAAGCCAAAAAATTGATTAAAAGTTCCTAAAACTATAAGGAATGTCCAAAATTCGGTAAAAATTGCAAAATTAAGGGAAATTCGCAAACATTTACAAACATTTATTATAAATCGTTAAAGCTGTCAACAATCAGAAAACTTACAGGAACAAATCGGGAAAATGGCAGAAATTCGCAAAAAATTGCAAAATTGGAAATAAAACCAAAAACTAATTTGAGATCGCAGAACACCAAAAATGCTGAAGTAATCCATTTCGAGTGGATTCGGATTCTACAACACACCCGATTAATAGTTTTTTATAAACTAAAAAAAGTTTGAGGTTCACGCACTTTTTGTGTCTCATTTGACGAATTTATGCAACGAACTCTTGCCGACGAATTCGTCGTACTATGCGAAGTTCGTCGTTTGTCCCAGTTGTGTTTATACCATTAAATAAATTAAAATTCAGTTAAAACCGGTCTACTTATTTTTCATTTATTTTTAACGAAAAGTTCATTTAATTTTTACTGTCCGAAATTCAACTCCATTTTCCGCTAAAACAGATGAATTTAACGTTATTTAGTATAAATTAACTATCAGAAAATCAACTGCATATTCCGTTAAAACAAAGGAATATTCATTTATTTTATATCTAATAACTATCAAAAAATTTAATGAATATTCCGTAAAAACAAATAAATATTCAGTTATTTTATTAACCCTTCTGCATCCCTTGGATATGTGCCCTTCCTATGATCCTTTGGGTCAATATGACCCAACAATAAAATGTTAACAGCATTTCATATTTAAGTGTAATAAAAACAAAAGCGATTCTATTGATTATTATTTTTTTTTTTTTTTTTGTCATTATTTTTTATTGAATCTTCATATATTAAATATGAACTAACAATAATTAATCAAATCTTAACCTAATACGTTATTTTATCTCCTGCCAGTGCCAGACAAAATTTTTTTCATCACGGGTTATGTTCACTTTTATAGGTGTTTATCGCTCATCTAATTGGGTAAGTGCTGCAGTGTCTCTTCTTCTTAAGCGAGTGTGGCCGCCATGATTTAAAATATTTCGAGCTAGTGGATTTGGGTGTTGTTCAAGCCTTTTTAAATATTTTATTGCATATTTTGTAATCATAGATTTCACTAATGGCACATTGAGATCCTTATGAATGTTTGAGTTTTTAACATACCAGGGAGCGGCTGTGATTATTCGAAGAAGTTTATTTTGGCGCCTTTGAATTTTTTCGATATTAGAGGCCGAGGCAGTGCCCCATAGTTGAATACCGTAGCACCAGATAGGCTTTAAGATAGAGTTGTAAAATAGAAGCTTGCAATCGAGACTAAGGACAGAATTTCTTCCAATAAGCCAATGAATTTGAATGGCTTTTAGTTTAATTTGAGTTAATTTTGCCTCTATATGGCATTTCCATGTTAATCGCCGATCCAGATGTATACCGAGATATTTAACATGCGAATGTTGAGGAATGATTCCCGGCGCAAAGTGAATGTTATATGTACACATTTTTGCTCATTGACCATTATCCTCCATTGTCTTAACCATATTTCTAGTTGAAATATATGATGCTGTAAGTAACGCGATGCTTCATAACGATTTTCGTGGACGCTTAGAAAAGCTGTATCGTCTGCAAATGTTGAAGTTTGTGTGTAGTTGCTTGTTGGCATGTCCGAAGTATAAATTAAGTATAATAGGGGGTCCAGGATGCTGCCTTGTGGGACTCCAGCGGCAATGGGCTGAGGTGAACTTAAGAAATTTCCTTCTTTAATAATAAATTGACGACCGACTAAGTAGCTTTCTAGCAGCTTGTGTGTGTTTGCTGGTAAATTTTGCTATTGATTATTTGACCGAAAAAATTATTGATCGATGATTCTGAATGAAGATGAACTCAATTCAATAGAAAACAAATTTTAAAGTGGAGTTAAACCTGCAACATCGCATGTTGGGTCATATTGACCCAAAGGATATTAAATGTGTGTAAATCGTGTTTTTTGGAGGGGGAAGGAAAAACTAAAATTTTATTATTTTCATTTAAATTTATTATTTTTGTCCCTGTAATGGATAAATTGAAGTTTCACGTCCATATCTTATATTCAAAGGGACAAATTTTGCGTTTGAAAACCAAAATTGGGTCAAATTGACCCAAGGAGTGCAGAAGGGTTAAATTCAGTACTTTTCGTTTACTCCACAAAATAGCCGAATAACTAAAAAAATACCCGACAATAGTGCTGGGAAAGTATCGATAGACTATCGATATTATCGATAGTCTTAAAATATCGAAAATATCGATAGACAAAATATCAATATCAATATTATTATTATTTAAAATACAGCTATGAGGACATCTAACAACAGCTATACACACATATTTTTTTGCCGCAAATTTTTACTTGCTTTTATTAATTCGTGCTGAATTACAGCAATGATTACAAACAACAAGAATGGCAAGTGGTATGGATTGCTTAGCAGTGCTTTTTACTGCTAATTTAAGGCCTTTAAGTCGAAATTTGTACATGTTTATATAGGGACTGAAATGTCAAATAATTTTGTAATGTTGTAAAAAAACAAGTAAGAAAGTATAGTCGGTCAAGCCCGACCATATGATACCCTACACCACAGTATTTAAAAACATATCATGCTTATGTGTCCGTGTAAATATGGATTTATTTATGTTTATAAACTTCATGAAAATCGGTTTGAAAGTTTGTGAGCGGCAGAAATTGCCCCTACCTCCCCTTGTGGTCTTATTTTTGAAAATCTGTATAGCTTATGTGTTCCTATAGATATGGATCTATCTATGTATTTAATTTCATTAAAATAGTTTTGATAGTTTCTGAGAGGAAGAAATTTCCCCTTATCTTCCCTCGTGGTCCTACGAATATCTTATAGTCCCTGTTACTTCGGTTCTTTCAGAAAGGTACTTACCAATTTTTAAAAAACTGCCATCTAAAATAACGTGCGTATATACAATCGTCTCATACATTCAATAAAGTGATAAAAACAACGGCCTGTAGCCTTATAAAAAAATAATTAAAGTTTTCCTGCACAAGTACAAGCATTCAGTCGATAGTTTTATCGATATATCGATAGTGAAATCTGAACTATCGATAAATATCGATAGTAGAAAATATTGATAGTATCCCAGCACTACCAGACAGACACCTGTCCGCTTGTTTTTCTAATGAGCGAGAGAGGGAGAATATTATTATTTACTTACCCTGTTTGTTTTACTTTTGTTGAACTGACCCCGTTTGTTTACAGAATAACTCTCAATTAAAAGACACCGGCAGCATGGCAGATATGGCTTCGCAATTATTTTACTTTTAAAATTTGATCTATTTAAATAAATTATTTTAATAAATAGAAAATGGGAATTTCTTAAACAAAACAAGCGATTAATTTTTTATAGATACACACACAAAACAAATTGGTTGGAAAAAGGTTGCAGTAATAAAATATTGATCAAGAAATAAAATTTATTATTGCAACTATTAAAAATGTATAGTTCTAACCGATTTTTAATTGTCTTGATTATTAAAACGTTATTCTAACTGAAATATGATTCCTTCAATTCTTTTATTAGTTATGATATCTAATTTAATTTAGTTTTAAAAATTAGTACAAATGGTTATAATCACAACCGAATTTAATACAGGGCAATACTGAATATTGGTCTTTGCAATTAATAATTTGCTTTCGTCAATAAATTTTGTTATATAAATGTTAATTCATTTATTGCAGCTAATAATCGATTGCTAGTATAGTTTCAATCGATTACAAGAAATGAAAAGATAATTATTAGGTATTCACAACCATAAAAAAGCTATATGTCCCAATTGTTTACTAAATTTTCTGTCAAAAGATTAAATATAATAAAATAATTTTAATTTTATATTAATATAAAGAAGTTTGTGTTCAAAAATTGAAAATGTGGAAAAACTTAATAAATAGGGGAAAGTACTAAGTATTTTACGTATTTTTTAATTATGTACATATGCACGTACATATGTGTGTATGTATTATATTTCTTATAAATACACACATGTATGTACCCACCTAGCATTTTCAATCAAAAGAATCAAATGGGAATCTCATGAAGAGCATTAATCATCGACGAGCGCAATTTTTAATCGTAAGAGATTCCTCGCACGGGAGAAACTGTTAAACAAGCTGATTCCTCTGCGAGATACTTCTACAACACAGCGATAGAAGCTTATATCACAGCAACGCGAAATGAAACTAGAATATACGTAGAAAATATCCGCCAAAGGGGTTTAAAAAGTTAGCTCGGGTTCCCGAAATACGCGCCCCTAAAGTTTTTAAATTTTTTGAATAGGCGTTTGGTATAAGTCAAAAAAAATATACTTAATGTACTTCTGAGCTAAAAAATAATTTCAGATGTCTTCTTTTCTTAGAATATATTAACCCCCTAACACTCATTTTAAGGAGTAATTTTTGTCCTTTTTTAATTTCCCAACAAAAGTATACTAAAACGACACTTTTGAGGTTTAAAAAGTTCCACGAATATTTTCTGCATCAAATTTTACTAGGGGTCTTCTAAGAACAAAACATCGTGCAATGTATGTAAAACGGGTTTTCGAAATTCCTGGCCTTGAAATTTTTGAATTTCTTGAAAACCCGTTTTACATAAGGTGCATGAACTTTTTGTTTTAAAATTTGATGCAAAAAATATTCGTGGAACATTTTTACCCTCTAAAGTGCCGTTTTAGAATACTTTTGTAGGGAAGTTAAAAAAAAGGGCAAAAATGACCCCTTAAAATTAGTGTTAGAGAATTAATATATCCTAAGAAAAGAATCGCAATACGATTTTACTGAAGACATCTGAAATTATTTTTTAGCTCAGAAGTACATTTAGTATATTATATTATATTGACTTATACCATACGCCTTTTCAAAAAATTCAAAAACTTTGGGGGCCCGTATTTCGGGAACCCAAGCTAACTTTTCAAAACCCTTTAGCAGATTTGCTCTAATAATATTCTAGTTTCATTTCGCGTTGCAAGTATTGATTCTGGTATTTTTTGTTGCACAGTGTATTGATCGTAGGCGAATTCGCTTGAGATTTCTGTAAAGATTTTCTAATGAGTGAATGAATGAATCTTATGAGACTATTGGAGGAATTCCCTTACAACTTGTAGAATGCTTACACATATAACTGAGCCACCTAAACAAGAGCATCAAGCTTATTTTACTGCCCGTCTATACCAGAGATAAGTATTGCTACATATAGGGATGAAACGATACCTCTAAGGTATCGATACTTTTACTCGATGTGGAATCGCTCGTAAAGTATCGATACCTACTTAGTATCGAAAAAAAAGTATCGATACTTACTTGTATCGTACTTGTATCGTTTGTATGATAAAAGAATAGAAAGCAGAATTTAAAAACTTTCTTATTAGTGATTTAGTACTACACAATAAAATAAGAACTTCGACCTATTAGAATTTTTATGCAAAACGGAAAGTGTAAAGATTGAGACCACTTTTAGTTACCACCTAGTACCAATTTTCTTTCTAAATCTTTTTTATCTTAGGAAACAAAATTTTATAGAACGTTCAGGATAACAACCTTCATTCACCTTTTATTCCAGAAATGAACTATGTCACTATTTATTTATTTTAAATGTTAATATGCATTTTATTTTTAAATTGAAAAATATATAATAAAGGGTGGTAAAACAATAATCCACGATGTTAATTGTGAGTCACACCTTAACGTCAAGTTTTTTGCGCAACTTAAATTTACCTTTCTTTGTTTCAGTATTTGACAACTTCTACCATTGAGAGGTACACAATTGAGAAGCGCGTTAAGATTGTTAAAGCCTTTTACGAAAATGGGCGTTCAATCAATATGCATTTCGTGCACATCGTGATTTTTTTGGTCAGCATAATCGACCAAATGTTTCCACAATCGGGAGAATTGTGCGCAAATTTCAGCAAACCGGGTCTGTAGGAAATGGGAAACCATATGCGCATGCTGCCCAGTTAGTTCTGCGGCTGGCGGCGTTATCGGGCCGTACTTCTTCGAAAATGAGGTTGGCCAAGCAATTACTGTGAATGGTGTTCGCTATCGCGAGATGATAACGAACTTTCTATAGCCAGAATTTGAGGAAATGGACCTAGACAATATGTGGTTTATAGGTGTTTACTAGGGATGCCAAACAGGACCAGGTTTTTTGAAACCCGGGATTCGGGATTTTTAATTAAAAAAACGGAATCCCGGGACGAATCGGGATTTTTCGGGATTTCATATATAAAAGCCAATTTGTAAAATTCATATAATTATAATTGATTGTTTATGTATAAGTATTAAAACAAATTAATTCATGAAGAAAATTAACTCATTACAGAATAATACAGTTTAATGTATTCTTTTAAAGTAATATGGAAGTATTATGTATTAAAACTTATATTGTAAAAAGCATCTAAAACAAATTAATGACGTCTGATAACACTATGCTAGTTAAAAAAACAGACGAGCCGGGCACATGGCGTTTTAACATAATTCGGGTACGCTGAATCCAGTGGTGCCCGCCGTTTTTTAGGTTGGCTCTGGTTTTCGAGATATTCCGTTATTTCGAAAATGGAGGAGGTTACACATCATATATTCGCATTACTCAAAAACGCTTTAGCTTATTGAAAAAACTAAAAAAAAAACGAAATTCCGCAATAAAATTATAAAATAACTTCTTTCTTATTGAGGTCGGTCATACATTTTATCCCACTAGGAGCGTCTCCTGGGCATTTATGGGACTTTTTCTTCAATATATTTCTAGTCTGCATTGAACATTTTGTATGGGAGCCCCCTTAAGGAATAGAGATAGCGGGTAGGTATGTTAGAAATAAAAGATTGGGATGAAAAATAAAGTGGGGTCGGTCATACATTTGACCCATCTAGGGGCATCCTAGGCCCTGCAAGAGCCAAAGTTTAAGAATTTTCTTAAACCGCCAACAACTAGGTTAAAAAGCCAGGTGCCCAGCTTGTCTCAAAAAAAAAAAATGTTAGTTTGTTGCACAGTGTAATTGATACCTTATTTTATTGCAAACCAATGTTCGCATTCAACACTTCTGGGTATCGTAAATAAATAGCTACATATATGCTATATGACGATATTTAATTTATTTTATTTCAAATATATGTATATGCAAGTATTAATTTAAATAAAATAAACTTAAACGAATATGTGTCCAAAGACCTTCGGAACCCCATTTTGCGTGCGCAGTTCTATTATCATTAACTTAGAAAAAAGACCACACCTTCTGATGTTGTTTTCGTGGTACAAAATCCATTGCATGTAACATTTATTCACTTGTGACTTTTTTGTAACCAGTTAAAAATTAGGTTCATGCCAGTATGGTTTAATATTAAATTTTTGAATTTTTACTAAGCTCAAATTCTCGGGATTCGGGACTTAAATTTTTAAAATAATCCAGGAATTTTCGGTATTCGAGATCGGCATCTCTAGTGTTTGATGGTCAAACGGTTTCTTGATACCGTTACTGCTGCTCCAGCTTTGGTAAATAATCAAAAATTTAAGATTTAATTCAATACCAAAGTGAAACGATTACTTTTGACCGATACCGAGTATTTTTTTACCGATACTACTTGGTACTCGGCTTCCAAGTATCGATTACAAAAATACTTGGTACTTTTACAAAAGTATCGAATATGTACTTGTAGTTACTCGTATCGTTTCATCCCTAGCTACATATATTGCAGTAAATGTCAAAATTATGTTATCTTTAATGTAGACGGCAATTTTTTGTACATATTTATTGCCGACAATTGATGTTACAATAATTGTTCGTCCATTTTCGTTGACAATTATTGCTCACATAAAACGTTAAATTTGGTTGTCAATTGAGAAAAAAGTAGCAAAAAAGAAAAGCAAATTGTGTGAGAAAGAAATAAAATTTGTGAAATGGTAGCAAATTTTATTTGTAGTAAAAGAATTAAATTAAAGAATTTAATAACACTAAAATAAAATTACAAAAATGATTTTTATTAATATAATTTTTTTCTTATTCGACCTTTATTATTTCAATTTATATAAATTTGTTAAAGTTTGAGTTCTTTTTTATATAAAAATATTGCTTTTATTAATTTTTTTTTTTTTTTGTAAAAGTAAAATCAATATTTTTATATAAAAAGACCTCAAGCTTTGATAAATTAATATAAATTTTAATAATAAAGTCAAATAAGAAAGAATTTATATCAATAAAAATAATTTTTTAAGATAGCGCCAGTTTTAACACTGCACCTTCTTCCTTGATGTTTTTGAGTTTACATAAATATGTTTTCCCATGCCTTTAACATAAGCTGAGCAATAAGATATATTGCTTTGTTATTCTGCCGACGTTATTGCCAACTGGCTGAGATATTTATCTTTCGTGTAGACCTAGGGTTAGGTAGTTCAGTAATTGTTATATGAATAATAAGGAGATCCGCAAAAGGTTCATTCCAAGTTTAAAAGACAAGCGTGTCAGAAAATGTATAAAAAGTAATAAATAAAAAATTTTGATCATCAGAAGATTCTTTGAGGAGTTAGACAATCGTCTAACAAACATCTTATGCTATCTGGGCAATATCTTAGACCTACATGTACATATTGTTTATATTTTGCTCCGCGTGTACATTGGTCAAACAAATATGTTATAAGTACATAAGATAAAAATCGCTGCTTTTTTTTAGTGATTTTCATATTAATTTACAGCTTCAATCACTGTTCGTATTGTAAAAACCACATGTTAATTATTCTGTTTTACTTCATACACTAGAACAAGACGACATTGAAGCCAAAGATTGTTTTTGTTGGTACATTAAGGTATAAGCTGTACACCTTTGGAAATCCGTTGGATGATGTGGAAAGCTGCATGTAGGTGTTTGTATAAAGTAATTTGTTAACTATACATAAAAATATTAATAAATAAATAGTTTTAACAAAAAATGGAGATTAGGGGAATAATTTTGATTTTCTATCTAATAAATCGGGAAAATGGTTAAAAAAATATATTGATAAAGACAATCAAATCTTTCGTTATGAACACCAATTATGTGTTTATTCAGTTGCAGCTATCATATATTCGGGTATAAGCACAATTTTGTTTCCAATAATCATTCTTACAAGTAACAATTTCTGTTGTTATGACTGATTGTGTACTAAAATTCAAATGTTGCTATCAAAAATATTATGCTAAGCAACGAAATGTTCAGTAATTGTAACCGAATTGTGTGATAGTACATACAACCGACGAAATTCGATTGGCGCCGAATACGGTTGTGATCACGAATCTGTTTTCTCTGTGTAAGTAAAAATTTATATTTGGTAGTTAAATTATATAAAATAACTGAATATTCATTTGTTTTGACGTAATTCGCGGTTGAATTTTTGACAGTAAAAATTAAATGAACTTTTCGTTACTATAAATTACATTTTCATTTAATTTTAAATAAAGAAGAATTTAACTCAATCAACAGACAACATAAACTGCAACTGAAATTCCGTATTAATATGCACTTACTTTTTTAATAACTGTTAGAATCAGTTAAAAATAAATTTGCTTGGAATTTTAAATGATATTTATTTAAAAATGACTGAACCGAATATTTCTTAAATAAACTACAGTCCGTAACTGTAATAATATTGTGAGTGTAGATTCTTCTTAAGTGTGATAGTGAACGTCTTGAAATAATGCATTAATCACCTGTACAATTTTTTGGCTGACTTGACGGTCTTTGTCTTACATGCCAGTATTAACATTTTCGTTCTGCACAAACCATCACTCGTCAAAGTCATAGTTTTATCAACAGATACAAAGTAATTTTTCATGAAGCCATATACATTCCCACAGATATATAATCGTAGTGTTATACACTCATACATACTCATACACGTTTTTCCTCAAGCGTCCATCATTTTATGTTCGATTTGCCAGTGCATCGCACAACGTATTACAGGGAAAATTCGTTTTTCAGCCAGCCTATGCGTATATAGAATAACATTCTTTCTGATGTATTTCCTCTCGCTTTCAACATGAATGAGTTCAAGTCGAATGTCCATAAGCGCTACAACCTCGATCCACCTTCTCATAACCTATTTTTCTAAAGGTTGGTTAAATTTTAAGGGCCGTTGTTGATTTTGAATAAAATACAAATTTGTTAGGAAATGACTGTCATTTCGTTTTATTATGATAATGTTGGTATGGTTCAATTATGCATGGAACAAAATACCGGCCAAATGTACGCCGCGACCTAGGCGGCACACCTCCATCCGATGGTCCAAATTTTCGTTGACGCTGCGGCATAATGAGGTTCAGAATTATCTCATCCTTTAGCTCTTGAATTGTTGCTGACTTATCGACGTACACCTTTTCTTTCAAAAAATCTCATAGAAAGAAGTCCAACGGTGTCAAATCACACGATCTTGGCGGCCATTAACATCGCTTCATGAAAGATAACACGACCATTGAATTTGTCGAGCAAAAGCGCCATTGTTTCGCTAGGTGTGTGGTAAGTGGCACCGTCCTGTTGAATCCACATATCATCTACATCAATATGTTCCAATTCGGGCCATAAAAAGTTCGTTATCATCTCACGATAGCGAACACCATTCACAGTAACTGCCTTTATTTATTTATTTATTTATTTATAAGTTGGTAGCTTCTATAACAAAACAAAAGTTTTTTATACTAAAAGAAGAGCGGACATAGTTATTTGTTTAACAGTTAAGCATAATAAAAACAAAAAAAAAATATAAAAAATATTTTAAGATTTAACAAAAACTATTTTAATTAAGTTATAACTATTGAGCAGGTAAAAGGAGGAGATTAAATAATGACATACAGAGTAAGTTATAAAAAGTTTTAAAAGATCAGTAAGTAAATATGTATGTATATAAAAAGTGCATAGAGTTTTAGTTACAATAAAAATTAATAATTCTTTTTTTAAAAAGTTGTGCGTTGCTGGTTTCCCTAATGATTGGAGGAATAGTATTCCAAAGACGTATTGCATTTACGAAGAACTGCCAATTTGAAATAAGCGTATGGTGTCTCATTTGTATTAAAGTTCTGTTTCTGCCAAATCGACTAAAACTAAGCCGGCTATAAAGGTAATCAGGTTCGTGAGTTGATATGATTTTATGCAAGAATACCAATGTTCGTATTTTCATATGATCATGGAACTGTACGCCGAGAATCTTCGCTGCGTAGGAGGTGATATGTTCACTATTTCCGTAAAGCTTAAGTCCATATACGTATCTAGTTATGTTGTTGAACGTTACATTAAGTCTGGCTTTACTTGTTGCATCACAACTTGAAAAGACTTCACAAGCATAGGTTAAGGTGGGTATTAAGTAAGTTTTTGCAAGCAGCAGCCTGATTTTGAGTGGTGTACAGTATTGTGTGGGCCATAGAGTACGTAGCATAGAGAATGTTTTTCCACAGGCATTTGTGACATGATCTGCCCAGGTTAACGTGCTATTGAAGATAACTCCTAAGTTCTTAGCTCTATTCACTGCTTCTATTCGGTGGTTATTAACGTAGACTTGGGGTATTTCAATGGCGCGCTGTGTTCTTTTATGTAATAGGATGCACTTTGATTTGTTTGGGTTAAGGCTTAAGCCATTGGTAGAAGCCCACAGTGAAATACTTTGTAAGTCCTCGTGTAACTTATCCACAAAGTTTCTTTTTTTACTACTAATATACAGTTGAACATCATCCGCATACATTCTGATATTGCAGTGTTGCAACTGATCTGGCAAGTCGTTAGCATAAATTGAAAAAAGTAAAGGTCCAAGAATTGAGCCCTGCGGTACTCCTCTAGTGACTGGGAGAAAGGAGGATGTTAACGACGGATTGGTTTCTACACACTGTTGTCGCCCAGTAAGGTATGATCGCATTAGTTTCGAAGACGTAGGAGAAAAATGTATCATTTTTTCAAGTTTTTGTATTAAAACAACATGGTCAACATTATCAAAGGCCTTTGAGTGGTCTAGTAACACCAACAATACTCTATGACCACCATCTAGCTCTTTTCTAAGATCTTCAGCTACGTCAATGAGAGCAGTGGTACAACTGTGCTTTGCACGAAATCCAGATTGTTTTGATGTAAGTAGGTTGAAATCATTGAGATATTTAGTTATTTGTGTATGGAGTAATTTTTCAAAAGCCTTAGATAGATACGGTAGTATAGCAATAGGACGGTATTCGGAAGATGATTTTGGAATGGGAAGGACTTTGGCCCGTTTCCAACTTGTGGGATAGTTACTAGTAGTGATGATGTGATTAAAAATGTGGGTTATAATCGGCAAAATATATGGAAGAACCATTTTTAAAAATATCGGATGGATATCATCAGCTCCTGTGGCTTTTGATGTAATAGATAAACAGCTTTTTAAGACATCGAACTGACTGACACATTCAAAACTAAAATGTTTTTCGGGTGTAAAGTTGCTTTGATAGTTGCTGTAGTACGAGTGGTTTGCAAGTGGCATTGGTATGCTAAGAAAGCTTTCATTAATGGAGTTTGGATCTGTAGTCAGGTTTCCGTAAGTTGCTTTTTGACGAACAATTCCTATTTCCCTTATGGTTTTCCAAGTATTACGTGAATTAGCCGAGTTCGCATATTTGTCGGCATAGTACAACGTCTTGGCTTGTCTGATTGCTCTTGTAGCATTTTTCATTAATGTACGGTAATAGTTATACAATTCAGTTGTTTTGTACCTCTTCCAACGGGAATAGGAGATATCACGTTCTGTAACGAGTGGTTTTATGCTTGAAGTAAACCATGGGTTATGGCTGCTTCCCATTCTCTTTGTTTGTATTGGTACAATAATATTGTACATTATTTGTAGGTGGTACTCCAAGTATGCGATCTTTTCATCTACGTTTGGCAGGCAATATATTTAATTCCAATCTATTTTGTTGATTTCTGACTCTAAGGCTTGTAGATTAACACGTTTGAAGTTACGAAAGCTTACTAAATTGCTAGCAGGATGCAGTACGAAATTGTAGGTTAAAAAAATAAGATCATGTCTGGAGAAACACGATGCGGACAGCTGTTCATACATTAAAATATTTGATGTGTTGGATACGAAGAACAAGTCAATTAAAGTACAGTTTGTCAAGGAAAAATGTGTCGGCATACTTATGTTTGCCGGATAAAGACCAAATGATTTCATATTTTCCATAAGATTTGAGCTAGCTAACAGGTTAGAATTGAAATCACCTGCTATAACAACATCATTGTAAAGTGGCGTTAATGCCTCCATTATTTTGTAAAAGTGGGAAAAGTCAATTCTCTTATTAGGTCTATACACACTTCCTATCAAGAACTTTCTACCTTCACAACATGTTTCAAGAAAGAGATGTTCAACTTTATCGTTGTTGACCTGATTATTTTTGCTTTTGATTTTACAGACAAGTTCACGTTTTACATATATTGCAACACCCCCGTATCCATCCTCTCTGTCATTTCTGTATAAATTATAACCGTTTATTGAGACCATGGCATCTGTTATTGCTTCACTAAACCATGTTTCTGATACACAAATTATATGTAAACCAGAATTTTCAAAGATATGTCGGAATTCATCAATTTTACTAAAAAGGCTTTGAGCATTTATGTGGCAGATTTTTAGCTCATTTCTTTGTTTGCAAAGAATTTTGACCATATGCGCAGTAACGTCTTCGGAACATAATCTATTATTTCCCAATGATATCATATTTAAAAGTTATATTGAAAAACCTAGCAGCAACGCTTATGTTAAATGCAATGATTATTGGTTTTGTTTTAATAAGCGTAGTAAATACATTAGTGTTTTTAAAACTAAGAATAGACAAAGTAAATAGTAAAGCAAAACAAGTAATTAAGTTGTGCTGATTTGCTGATATTGTTATCGGTGTTACAGTAATAAGTTTGAAGACTAATATGGTTCTAGCGAAAAAGCTGTTGAAATTGGTCCAAAGATTCTACCATAATTGCGTCCTCGGTGTCGTGCTTTTTTATATACACTAGTCCACGTAGAGTAAAGACTGATTTGAGGGCATATGCTTTTTTCATTTTAAGCGCTTCTTGAAAAATTTTATGGTTCAATGGCGTTAAATTTTCATTTACGTAGATAGGTTGAACACTGTCAAAACCCGCATGCTTTAGGCATAGCGTGGTTTTGTTTTCAAGTCTATGTTTGACAATTGATCTTAAAAGAAAATTTCTTTCATACGGAGAGTGCATTTGTACAACTATTACATCATCGTATGGTGTATATGGTTTATTATTTTTATATATTTTATTAAGTCTATATATTTTGTCTACCTGAGGTGTTGATACATTTATATTTTCACAAATTTTACTGAATATGTTAAACAAATTTTCATTTTCATAGTACGGTACACCACGTATTCGAACACTACCAGCGACAGTTGAATTATCGTATTTATTTAGTCTTCTTTTGAGCTCTGTTATTTCGTTTTTCATTTTTTTAAACTCAGAAGTTTCTGACTCTATCTTGTTCAAACCCTCTTTAAATGCACTAACTGTTGTTGTTTCTAAAACTGTTACTCTTTCATTAATATCATGCAATTTTGTTTGTATTATATTATATCTCTTGTCTATTTCACTTAAGAGATCTTCCTTATATTCTTTAAATTTATTTTCAAACATATTGAGCAATTGACCCGTGAGTTTATCAAAGCGTTTGTCCATAATTGTTACTAATTTCAGAGGAGACTCAGTACTCGACAGTCTTGGGGTTTTGCTTGCATTTCCTATAAAAGAGTTTTGTGAAACTTCTCTTATGCGTTTTTGCGCGGGAGTTTTTATAGGCGATGTTGTGTCTGCGCCGTTGTTGGTGTAATTGTTATGCTCTTGCATGTTGATGTTTATGTTTTCAGTTTCGTTTGATATATCGGATGGTTTGCTCTTTTTCTTATTTGAAGGCTTGCTACGTAACTTTGATTTATACATTTGTTTTTGTTGTATTTTTATTTTGTATTTTTGTATTTCTGTTTATTGTGAATAGGTATAAGAAGTTTGTTGAAATGTATGGTTCTGTTCTGTTTATTTTTCTTTGTTTTATTTTAATTGAATTAATTGTTTTTGATATTTTAAAATTTTAGTTTACTTTATTTAATTTTGTCTTTAATGCACCTTCCAAAATAAGTGTAAGTAGATATTGAGCTACTATTATAAACGCAAAAAAAAAAAAAATATAAAACACAAAAATAAAAACGGCAGAGCTTGTTAATAACACGTCCGATCACCTTCAGAGAAGAAAGATTATTCCGGCCTCATTTTGGAAAAGATAAGGCACGAAGATGCCGCCTGCCCATAAACCGCACCAAACAGTCACTCTTTGTGTGTGCATTGGTTTTTCGACAATCACTCTTGGATTAACATTCGCCCAAATGCGGCAATTCTGCTAATTGACGAATCCACTGATGTGAAAATGTGCCTCATCACTGAAGATTATTTTATTCGAAAATTTATTAACTATTGTTGCCATTTATTGCCACCATTTTGACCATTGGCAATTGAAATGGCCAAGAGGCTTTAGTTCTTGAGTCAATTGCAACTTGTAAGCGTGTAAATGCAAGTCTTTATGCATAATGTTCATTAACGACTAGCGTGAGAAATGCAATTGTTGGGCACGAAGATGAAATGAGGTGTATGGAGCTGTACGAGCATGCACTTGTGCTTTCACATCTCCTACAGACCCAGTTTGCTCGCATTTTTCCACGATTTTTCCGATTGTACGCACATTTAGACGATTAAATTGACCGAAAAAATCACGAAATGCACGATATGCATTTGGATTTGAATGCCCATTTTCATAATAAGCCTGAATAACTTTTACGCGTTGCTCGATTGTATATTTTTTCATAGTTCAAATTGAGTTTTTCTGAAATTGAGAAATACCAAATGAAGTGCAGAAAAAACTTGTCGTTTAGGTGTGGTTCATATTCAACATCGGTCCTTCAGGTTTTACCACCCTTTAGTATCAACACAATACAATGCAAAAAAAATTTTATTGTTTGTATGTTGGTCACTTACATAATGCATTTACGTACATATTTCGATTTTTGAATTAAAAAAAGTTGAGGGAAGTCCTGCCGTCTTACGAAAAAGATGCACGTTGAATTCATTTAGCGTCAGTCTTGTATTCTGTGCAAAATGGCAAGGAAGAATTCTACAGTGCTTACAATTAAAAAAACAAACACTGATATTTTAGAGAAATTATTTAATTCTATTTAAGTGAAAGCTTATTTTGTTCATGTGCATAGAACAACAATAACACGTATCCAACAAAATATAAATACCTTAAACTTCACAAATTTATTTAATGAAATTGTAATACTAAAAGTCCTGTTAAAAAATAAACTTTAGTTGAATAAAAGTTAATGTTCGGTATTTGCAACAGCCTCAAAACTTCCACCGAGCCAAATTTTCACTGCGAGCAAGAATCGAGTTTCTGCTGTATTTAAAATTGTATCTTACCACGTTTTTATACCCTCCACCACTACAAGTATACTAACTTTGACTTTCCGTGTTGAACTTTCTAAATATTCATCTAAGACCCCATAAAGTATATATATTCCGGGTCCTTGAGTTATTCTAAGTCGATTAAGCCATATATAACTGTGTGTCCAACTGTTAAAAACACGCTCAATTTCGAAGGGCTTAACAGAACCGAAAAAACTTGGTGTCAAACTCTTTCTAGTTCTCCTAAACAGTTTGGGATTGAAATACAGTACAATCGGCTTAGTACAAAAGGAGTTATGAACCCAAATGTAACATAACCTCCTTAAAAACAAGAATAAATTAATGACAATATGCGCCACTTATCATAACTTTTTGCACAAACTAGATTTATATGATTGTAAATCATATTACAAAATGTTGTAAAGAGCGGGTCATAATCTACTATAGGCCGCATAGAAAGCACGCTCTCGTAAAACACTTAAGTACGCCTAAAGCCGAAATGAATTTTTTTATTGCAAAGAAATTTTGTCTGTCGTACTTTCATATAATCAGAAATTACTACCCAAAATTTCGTAAAGATCGGTCCATAAGTTACCATAGGTTCCATATAAAGCTCAATCACTTTAATTCGCCCAAAAATATTTCTTAAATAAATCATAATATTTTTTTTTTTTTAATTAACAAGATTTTGTGTGTCGTGAATTCCCAATTTGTATTCTTGATAAAAACACTGAAATTTATTGTTGAAGAGATGAGTTATTCCTATGCGCATTTCACTGGTTGCTTAGGCCAGATCATCAGGAAAATTTATCCAAAGATTTTAGAAAATCTAAATTTATTATATAAATAAGACTGTTAAGCGAATAAAAATTATAAGCAAGAGTCATAGGAATAGCTTATCCCTTAAACAATAAATTTCAGTGTTTTTATCAAAAATAAAAGTTGGGAATTAAACAACACAAACCAAATCCTGTTAATTAAAAAAATTTTGTATTCCCAAAAATAACTTTGATAATAAATCTTAATATTTTATTTAAATTAGGCAGCGAAAACCAAGGACGTATGGTCAGTTTTTACCATATAGAGCCCACTGTTGACATATTCGAACTCTCGGTGGAGGTTTTTAAAGATTTTGGGGCCTGATTTTCGCAGTCTTGATCGAGTACTTTCCCGATTCGAAAGCAATTTAAGATATAAATATTAAAGTCAATTCTGAACGAATCGGAATTCAGTGTTGTAAAGCATTAATTTGAGTTTCAAAATACTGAAAAATAATTTCGATTCGTTCAGTATCGACTGAAAGAATTATAAATAAAATTGCTTTCGAATCGAGAAAGTTCTCGACCACGACCGCCAGAACCAGGCCTCTGCATAGCCAAATAATGCATTCTTAATTATTATTTGAGAATATGAGGGTTAAAAGCAAGAACATTGCCCACAAAAATGTTACAGACAGACTTTTTCTGTAAATTAGCGAGAAATTTCCACACGTAACAGCTATTACTCGCCAAAAAAGTTACAAGCCGAGTTAAGTGAGAAAAACAGCTGTTTATTTTAATCGTGGCATTTTTGTCTCATTTCACACATCCTAATCGAAAAGATTCTCGACGCGGGAGTTACAGAACATGGGATATGAAATGATATGATTTTTGAAATTTTTTTTAAAAAAATACCGGTAAAACCCCATACACATTAATATACCTAAACGTTTTTCAACCTATAATTTTTTGTTGTTTTTGCTGCTGTTATAAATTTTATATGGATGTTTTAAATTGGTTTGTATTTTTAACGGTTCATTGCCATTATGAGTAGGAAAATGTGTTGTGCTGCTGCATAAATTTTCTCATGCGGTTCGCATCATATAGCAGTACTGAGAGCAAAAATATATACAAAAAGAAGAAAAGAAAATAAATTGCAACAACGAAACAGGGAGAAATTAAACACAGTGAGAAAGGGTCTAGTACCCACATTAAAAATGGGTTATTTTTTATGATGTGTTATAATGTGAATGTGTGTGTGTGTCTGTAGTGCCCTGCAAATAAAATTGGACCAATAGTTAAGTATTCAAAAAAGTTTTTTTTTTGGGAAACACAGAAAAAATGGAAAAATAACTTCAATTAATTTATTAGTTAGAAATTTGCACTGCTAATTAAAATTCGAACTGATTCAACCTGCAAAGAAATTGATCATAGTAATTAACTTTTTTTTTATGTATTTTTGCTATTCAGTTTCAATAGGCATATAGAAATTAATCACACACTACTTAATAAAGTTTACACCACGAGTCAAATAATTCATAAATAAACCGAAAACGTAAACACAAATCAACGTATCAGTGGTATTATGCCAAAACATCTTGAGTGGAAATAAAATAGCAAAAAAATTAAAAAAAAAATCAGCGAAAAAATCATTTCTATTAAATAATAAAATAAACCAAAATTAAAGAAAACTTTTGTTTATAATACAAAATTTTAAAATCGTAAACAAAAAGTTTTTTGAATGAAAATTCAGAAATTTTTTTGAACTTTTTAAGTTTGTCTTAAGAAGTTATGTCAAAATGCCACAGATATTTTTTTACTGAAAACAGTTGAAGCACAGCCGCGAATAACGTTGTAAACGCCACATTTTGCAAAAACTGTTTTTTAGCAGATAACCCTTAACCTTACTCTCTAACACAGTTTAAACATCAAATCACCCAAAATAAATCACCTTAACGTCTTTAAAATAGCGTACAAAGTGTCGGCCAGTGGAAGAACGTTGTAAGTTACTATTAAAATGATGTAACCGAAATGGTCTTGCAGCGCGGAATAATGTTTTAAAAGCCTTTTGCATAAAAGTTTTTATTATCATTAATTTTATTAATAGTAAAAAAAAGTTTCTTAAAACAATTAATCCTGCCTGTCAAAAAACGTTTTTTTGCTCTCCTGAAAAATTACACTGTGCATGAAATTGACACTTTTTTTCGTGACAAGCCGGGCACATGGCGTTTTAACATAATTCGAGGACGCTGAATCCAGTGGTGCCCGCGGTTGGCTCTGGTTTTCGAGATATACCGTTATTTCGAAAATGGAGGAGGTTGCACAACATATATTCGCGTAACTCAAAAACGCTTAAGCTTATTGAAAAACTAAAAAAAACCGAAATTCCGCAATAAAATTTACTTTAAGAACGCTAAAACTCTTTTTCTAATATGAGTAGTCGTTATTGAAACATAATTTTTTTTTTGAAAAAAAATTATTTTTTTTATCAAAATTTCGAAATTTTTGTTTTTTAAAAATTCATAAAAAATTAAAAAATGCAGCTAGGCTTCTAAGTTTTTGCAGACTTATAAAAAACGAAGCTAAAAACAAAACAAGTCATAAATGATTAAAATCTGTTTGCAACTTTTAATTTTATTCACAAAAGTCGACAAATTTTACTTAATTTAAGAATTTCATAAAACGCAATATTTGTATGGGAGCCCCCTAAGGGATGGTGATAAAGGGAAAGTATAATTTGAGAAAATGTTAAGAAAAAAAAACTAATGGAGGCCAGTCATACATTTTATCATCCTAGGGGCAACTCCTGGGCATTGATGGGACTTTTTCTTCAATGTATTTCTAGTCTGCATTGAACATTTTGTATAGAAGCCCCCTTAAGGAATGGAGATAGCGGGTGGGTATGTTAGAAATAAATGATTGAGATGAAAAATAAAGTGGGGTTGGTCATACATTTGATCCATCTAGGTGCATCCTAGGCGCTGCAGGGGCCAAATTTAAGGCTAGGGTTCTACGCATATAAAAAACAAAGTTCCAAATAAAATAAGCTATAAGTGATTAAAGTCTGTCTACAACTTTTAGTTTTTTCATAATAGATGAAATAAATTCACACAAAATTTTGTTAAATGGAAATATGCAAACATATTTGACGTTGTCAGTTTATATTAAATTATTTCATTCGAAAAGTTTTTCAATTACATAACTTTAATAACTTGGGGAAAGTTGAAGATAACGTCAGATATATTATTTTTCATTTAACATAGTTAATTTTTGTAGTATTTCTGTACTTATATAAGTTAACAAGTTCCACGAGATCTTAATCGTTTATACGATTTTTAATTGAAACAACGTGTTGTAATATCAAAATGTGACTGACTTCTTTATTTTAAATTCGTTTTTTACATAGGTATGTCTTACATCTATTCTTAACTTTAATAATTCATATTAACGTTGCCAGACTTAACTTTAATTAATTAATAGGTATTGCATTCCCAATTGGAAATATAGTTGTCAATTATTAGAATTGCTGTAAATGTTTCATGTTAAACTTAATTCAAGATTAACTATTTATAATGTTTTAAAGTAATGTGATAACTTCCCCCCTTCTTAAATTAAAACGTCCTCGTTTTATTACACATTTATTTACATCTTAAAGGCTTGTTTTGTAAATCCCTTTGCCCTGCGTTAACATGCTTCGCAAAATGTTGTTTAATTGGAACATTTTAAAGCGAGGTGAAGTGTTTACAATATAATGGGATTAAATTTTCTATGTCTGACAAAATATTATAATATTTTTATGAAGATGTTAAACTATTTGTGCAAGTTAGTAAAAATTTTACAAAATATATCCTATTCAAGACAACTTTGAGAATATCTTGCAAATAAAAGTAAAGGGGAACACAAAAAATAAGCAAAATGTATTCAAGATGTATTTATTTATCTTATATTATTTTTATGAACCTGTTTACCGTCTATAATAACTTTAGTGCCTAAGTCCTGCTCAACAATTTTTTCCAAATATACCTTATCGACCTTATTGCCCAATCTTTTATTTCTTCGAACAAATACGATGTCGCCAGTGGTGTACCTTCGATTAACGTTATTAAACCTTTGTCCAATCATTTCTTGCGCTGCAACTATCTTTTTTCTTACGTTTTCTAGGTTCTCAGTATCAAAAGTTTGAAGAATATTTATCGGTTTTTCATTAGTTACGGAATGTATTGTTCTATTATATCTATGAGTGGAAATAAGTATTAGGTCAGAAATATCAGTAATGTCATTTTGTGCCTTAATGCACCTGGCGATTTCGAGTAAAGTAGAGTGAAACCTCTCCACCTGGCCATTGCTTTCACTGTGTAAGGGTGGTACGAAAAATTGTTCAATCCCAAAGAAATCTCTCAACATATTTTTAACGGTGTTCGATTGAAGAGCCTTTTCATTATCGGAAACTAAGAGCTTGGTGTTCTTGAAACTATTAAGAATTTGCAAAAGACCAGATTTAACATCAATAATAGTTCTTGAAGCTATAGGTATGACAATTGCGTATTTTGAAAACTTGTCAAGGCAGGTGAGAAAATGTACCTTATTTGTTGAGAAAATGTCCACATGAAGTATCTGTCCGGGAAGGTCTGGTATAGGCGATGCGCCGATTATTGGATTTAATGGTTTTCTGTTATACTTATTTTCCAAACATATTTTGCAGTTTCTGATGATCGAATTGAGTAGTTTTTTTATTTTAGGAAAAAAATATTCCGAAGAAATTTGTTTGTAATTTTCTTGCAGGGATCTATGAGCTCTGTTATGCTCTAAATTTAAGGTCTCTAACTGGTCATTTTTATTTGTTAAATCTATTACTAGCTTTTCAGTGTGGATAAATTTAATTGATGAAAAATTATTCAGTATCTCATCCTGAATTTCCCCCAATGTGCTTAAATCGCAATGTATTGCGTTGACTCCCGTAGGGCTAACGCAATTTTGCAAAGCCAATAAAAGTTGCCGAATATTGCTATAGTTTATGATGTGTCTCCTATATTTCTGAAATAATAATTTTTTTATAATACTATCATTATGTGATCTAGATATGATTAATTGATTCATAAACTGATTAACAGGGGCAGTCACTGATTTTATTGTTTTAGAAAAGGATATTTCACTATGAACCGTTTCCGAGTCTGTGTTATTAAAATTGTGCATATACTGGCGCGACAATGCGTCCGCTACGACATTATCCTTACCGGGCTTATAGATAAATTTTGGAGAAAAATCGGCTATAAATGCCTGCCATCGTTTGATTTTAGGGTTTGGGTTCTTGTCGGACGTTGCGAACGTTAACGGCTGATGGTCGGTATAAATTTCAATATTTTTGACTCCATACAAATAATGTCGTAGTTTTTGCAAGGACCATACGATACAAAGTAATTCACGCTCATTTGTTGCATAATTTTGTTCTGTGGATGAGAGCGTTCTGGAAATCATGGTAATTGGCTTACCGTTTTGGGACAACACAGCCCCAATAGCGTTTGAACTAGCATCGGTCGTCAGCTCGAAGGGCTTATTGAAATCAGGATGTTGAAGAAGTACATCTTCAGAAGCTAGTATATGCTTAACTTTCTCGAACGCATCAAGTGCTTCTTGGGACAAACTAATTTTAACATTTTTTGACGTTTTTGCGTTAACATTTCCGTTTTCTCCACGAAGGTATGCGGTTAGCGGTTTTACTATGTCAGCATAATTCTTAATAAACCTTCTATAGTATCCGGCTAGACCTATAAAAGATCTTAACGCTCTTAAGGTTTTTGGTATTTGAAAATTTAGGATATCTTGAACTTTATCGGGTGAAGTCTTGATTCCATTTTGGGAAATAACAAATCCTAGAAATTCAACTTCGTATCTAAAAAACTTAGATTTTTCCGTTGAAATACGCATTCCAGCATTTGACAGTTTTTTTAATATTTTATCAACATGGGCAATATGACTATTTGCGTCTTCAGAAAAAATTATTACATCATCCATGTACACAAAACACGTTTTTCCGATCTCGTCTCGCAAAATATCATCAATTACCCGTTGGAAAATGCTGGGACCATTTCTGAGCCCAAAAGGTAATCGACAAAATTCATATTTGCCGTTATTTATGCTAAAGGCGGTTTTGCATCTATCTTTTTCGGCCAATGTAATCTGGTGAAATCCAGATTTTAGATCAAGGGTTGTAAAGAACTGTGATTTGCCTAGATTGGATAAAATAACAGAGATGTCTGGCATGGGATATTTATCTGGAACAGTGAAATCATTTATCTTCCGAAAATCCACAACCATTCGTAATTTTTGCCTACCATCACAATCAACGCCCTTTTTACTAACGACATGGATAGGTGAGTTATAGGGCGATGATGATTTTCTGATTATACCATCCTTAAGAAGATTTTCTATTTCTGTATTTATAAACGTTGTTGCGGAAATGGGGTATGGATAGCTACGAGAATAAATAGGTTCGTTTCTAGTTAAATCTATTGTGGCCTCGACTTGAGTGTTGGCTGGAAAGGCTCTATCTAAATGACCGAATGAAATTGCATTATTTTCAATAACATTTTTGAATTCACTCTGTAGATCGATAGGAACATATTTGGTATCAATTTCTATTGCATTTACTTGTTTACACGAAAAATGGTTAATTTGCTCTTTTCCTTTTTGACGAAAAAGAATACCATTCTTGGTATCAATTAAAGCTTCTATTTCTTTTAAAAAGTCATAGCCTAAAATTCCATCAAAAGAATTTAGGCATGGCAATATATAAAAATTTGTTGTATGATCTAAAATATTTATTTTGCATTTTTCCCTAATGAGCGTAGATCCGTTTACAGATTTAATTTTAAAGGGTTCACTCATAAAATTATTACAGTAACTGATTGTAGGTTATTAAATTCTGTAGGGGCGCTTGTAGTAATTAATATTTTCTATATTTATTTGTTTTCTGTTATTTAAAATAATTGGCAAATGGAAAAAAAAATCAATCAGTTTCTTCTTTATGTTTGGTTACCAGAGACTCAGGTTCGAATCCCACTGGAGGAAACCTAAAAGTATTTTATATGAAATTGTTTTTTTTATTCCTTGGTTTTTATAAATATTATTTATTATTAACCTTTTTCTAAATTTTTTTTCGGCTTTCGTAAAAAAATTTTAAATCGTTTTTCCTTTCATTGAAACTTTTTGATTATTTGTTACAACACATAATTTCATTTAAATTCTCACCACTACATGTTCTAAGCTAGACTTTACAGGGATAATGCAGTTTATTGGTTGCAAATTTTTGGCGTTTTGGATAATATAATAGGCGATGTAGATGTTGCTTATGTATAGGTACGCTTTAGCAGTATTGGTGAAAGAAAAATGAAGTGCTGAAATAGTGTTAAATTTCCAAGTAAACTTGAGGTATAAAACGCGATTTTTTCTGGAAATTAAATCATTTTACTTAATCGCTGCCTAGCAACTGTGACGAGCGGAAAAATAATAAAGAAAAGGAAGAACAGGACTTTGGTTACAGGCTTCAACTTAAAAAAAAAGGAAAAGGGAAGGATTCAGGGGGAAAAGGACTTTGAATTATTTTTGAAAGGAAGAAATAAACTGGAAAAAAACCTTATTAGGATTGACCCTGAGTATATAGGTAAATTATAATTTCTTATTCTACCCTCTGCAGTTAACTCTAGTTTTTCTCTGTAACACCATTAAAATAATTCTTTCTGTTCAAAATTAGATTTTTTTTCGGCACAAATTTGTTAATTATTGATTAGCAAATTAAAGGGATAATTTATGCAGAATCTAAGGGCACGGGTAACCCTGCTTCAAAACCCGTCCAAAATTCACCTTTTTCATCTCGGGGCCAAAGCAACTCATTAATCAGCAACGAGGGAAAATCCTTACAGCAGCAAAAATTAGTTAAAACTAGAATGTGTTGTGTTGTGGTTGTGGTAAAATGAAAGCATTTATTGTGACGGATTAAAATTATTTTTGAAAAGAAAAACAAAAAGGAAAACAAATAAGGAAAAAAAAAAAAGATCAAAATTTAAATTTGGAAAAAAAAAATAGAAATCTACTAAATTTAGCTAAAAGCTAATATCAAAAAAAAAAGAAATATATTACACAAGCCTAAATATCACAAAGTGCAAAGTTTTTTTTTGTTTCCCTTTGAAAGGTTAATACAAAAAAATCAATGTTAAAACAATAACATAAATCATAAGAGTGTTATTTAAAATTCTAGCTTTCCTCATTCCTAAAAAAAAAAAAAAAATGCATTCATATATTTGCTTGTGTTTCTTTAGCTAAAAAAATTTAAAATTTAGATTTTAAAGTAAAAGTTTTTTTATTATTTATTGAATCTATAAATAGTTTCGTTGGTGTACAAAAATGGGCAAAGTTCATTAAAAAAAAGAAAAAATAACCAAAAATAAGTAATAAGAGAAAAATAAAAAAAAAATATTACAACAAAAAAAAAGGAAAAAAAAGTTAATATGAAGTGCATTAAAAATTAAAGAAATACATAAATTGCAGGAGGAAAAAAATATAAAAACAAATACAATAACCTACGATATTCCAGCGGTTTAATAATATGCACCCTAAAATAGAATAGAAAAAAAACATTTCATCATTTTTTTCCCACTTAAGCCAGGACCAGGAAAGATCTTTCTATGGAATCCAGCAGAAACAAGTAAGTGAATTATCCTTTTTTATTTTGGTTGCATAAATTACATTTTAATAAAAGGAATACTATGCATATATCTATGTACATATATTCCAATTGGCAAGCTGATGTTAAACTTTTAGTATTCTTCCCTGTTAATAACATTGTGTGTTTTTTTTCATTCGCTGTTAAATTCTTGTTTGCAAAGTTAAGCCATTGGAAAATATGCATATATTCCAGTTATTAATCATTGCCCATTGAAATTAAACGTAATGTCGTAAACAAAGATGAAATACGCGCCGAATGATACCAAATTAAAAATAAATTCCTTTACTTAATTTTGAATCAGTGAATCCTTTTAAATGAAATTACTTGATAATGACCAATAATGTTAAATTACTATGATCTTAACTTAACATAGCGAAATATTAAATGTTATAGCTTAGTTAACATTTTTGATCAATTTATGTAAATGGCCGCGATAGCCTAGTGGTTAAGAACGTTGACGTGAACATTGGAATTCGGTGGTTCGAAACCTGGTCAAGCTCAATTTCGTTTCGGTGTTAAAAATTTTAATAATTTTTTTTGTGTTTGAGTAATAATATAAAAAAAAAAAAAAAAAAAAAAAAAGAAAACAAAACCAACGAGTTTTTTTCCGGATTTCTTTCAATTTTCATGGAATTTTTATTTATTTTCCATTGTAATGTTATCGGGTCAATTATTAGTGAGTTTGAATCCTATCCCGGTCAAAAAGATTTTTTTTTATTGTTTATATAGTTTTTTTTGAATTTATGTATAAAACAGTACTTTTATTGATTTTTTTTTTGCACTTTATAATTAATTAAATCATACATATTAACCAAATTTTTAAATCCGAACTGGATTAAATTATAAATTTTCTTTTTCAGCATATTTTTTTTTTTTTGAAATTTGCCCACTTTTCATTATTTTTTTTGTTTTTGTAAAATGGTAGAATCAGTGCATAGAGTCACATTAAATTATCGCTTAGTGAGTTAATAGAATAAGTTACATGAATTTTTTTAGTTGGAATTACTTTTTTATAAATTAAATAGATTGTTGATATTTAAAATGAAATTCTAAATTTTGAAGCGTTCTGATTTCTAGTCAATCCATTCGGTAGGTTAAAAATACGTTTGTTAGGGATCATGCCTATACCGGTTAATAAGCGAAAGCGTGATCATGGTGGGAAGGGGAACTTGCATGTTGCCATCTATACATGCATTGGTCGACTTAGCTAGGCGGTATTTACGTTTGAAACTTTTCTTTTATTTCTCGTTTATTTTTTTTTTTTCAACGCATGCATAAATTTAATAATCATATCTGAAGCTATAAATGTGTTTAGATTAAAGAACCTACCCCATTTGCGACGAGCAAGGAGCCGGAATTCAAATGCATGCTGTCTAAACATCGAACTGAACAATTTCATTTGTGCATAATTTCGTTATTTGCTACAGATATAATTATTTTTGGCGCCCAACGTGGGGCCCACACATACTTATTACTAATTAACGACATCTTTTGAATTTTATTCAAGCAACGTGTGGCTCTCAAACAACTTTTCTTTTATTTTTTTTATTTTTTTTTTGTCCTACTATTCTAATACTCCTTTTTCTATAAACAATTTTTTTTCTCCTCTCTCGAGTGGAAATTTTAGTGAGCGGAAAAGTTTCAGTATGCTACGTGCATCGCTAAACCGTCATTATACCTCTCGACAGAGTTGGTGTTCTTGAAACTATTAAGAATTTGCAAAAGACCAGATTTAACATCAATAATAGTTCTTGAAGCTATAGGTATGACAATTGCGTATTTTGAAAACTTGTCAAGGCAGGTGAGAAAATGTACCTTATTTGTTGAGAAAATGTCCACATGAAGTATCTGTCCGGGAAGGTCTGGTATAGGCGATGCGCCGATTATTGGATTTAATGGTTTTCTGTTATACTTATTTTCCAAACATATTTTGCAGTTTCTGATGATCGAATTGAGTAGTTTTTTTATTTTAGGAAAAAAATATTCCGAAGAAATTTGTTTGTAATTTTCTTGCAGGGATCTATGAGCTCTGTTATGCTCTAAATTTAAGGTCTCTAACTGGTCATTTTTATTTGTTAAATCTATTACTAGCTTTTCAGTGTGGATAAATTTAATTGATGAAAAATTATTCAGTATCTCATCCTGAATTTCCCCCAATGTGCTTAAATCGCAATGTATTGCGTTGACTCCCGTAGGGCTAACGCAATTTTGCAAAGCCAATAAAAGTTGCCGAATATTGCTATAGTTTATGATGTGTCTCCTATATTTCTGAAATAATAATTTTTTTATAATACTATCATTATGTGATCTAGATATGATTAATTGATTCATAAACTGATTAACAGGGGCAGTCACTGATTTTATTGTTTTAGAAAAGGATATTTCACTATGAACCGTTTCCGAGTCTGTGTTATTAAAATTGTGCATATACTGGCGCGACAATGCGTCCGCTACGACATTATCCTTACCGGGCTTATAGATAAATTTTGGAGAAAAATCGGCTATAAATGCCTGCCATCGTTTGATTTTAGGGTTTGGGTTCTTGTCGGACGTTGCGAACGTTAACGGCTGATGGTCGGTATAAATTTCAATATTTTTGACTCCATACAAATAATGTCGTAGTTTTTGCAAGGACCATACGATACAAAGTAATTCACGCTCATTTGTTGCATAATTTTGTTCTGTGGATGAGAGCGTTCTGGAAATCATGGTAATTGGCTTACCGTTTTGGGACAACACAGCCCCAATAGCGTTTGAACTAGCATCGGTCGTCAGCTCGAAGGGCTTATTGAAATCAGGATGTTGAAGAAGTACATCTTCAGAAGCTAGTATATGCTTAACTTTCTCGAACGCATCAAGTGCTTCTTGGGACAAACTAATTTTAACATTTTTTGACGTTTTTGCGTTAACATTTCCGTTTTCTCCACGAAGGTATGCGGTTAGCGGTTTTACTATGTCAGCATAATTCTTAATAAACCTTCTATAGTATCCGGCTAGACCTATAAAAGATCTTAACGCTCTTAAGGTTTTTGGTATTTGAAAATTTAGGATATCTTGAACTTTATCGGGTGAAGTCTTGATTCCATTTTGGGAAATAACAAATCCTAGAAATTCAACTTCGTATCTAAAAAACTTAGATTTTTCCGTTGAAATACGCATTCCAGCATTTGACAGTTTTTTTAATATTTTATCAACATGGGCAATATGACTATTTGCGTCTTCAGAAAAAATTATTACATCATCCATGTACACAAAACACGTTTTTCCGATCTCGTCTCGCAAAATATCATCAATTACCCGTTGGAAAATGCTGGGACCATTTCTGAGCCCAAAAGGTAATCGACAAAATTCATATTTGCCGTTATTTATGCTAAAGGCGGTTTTGCATCTATCTTTTTCGGCCAATGTAATCTGGTGAAATCCAGATTTTAGATCAAGGGTTGTAAAGAACTGTGATTTGCCTAGATTGGATAAAATAACAGAGATGTCTGGCATGGGATATTTATCTGGAACAGTGAAATCATTTATCTTCCGAAAATCCACAACCATTCGTAATTTTTGCCTACCATCACAATCAACGCCCTTTTTACTAACGACATGGATAGGTGAGTTATAGGGCGATGATGATTTTCTGATTATACCATCCTTAAGAAGATTTTCTATTTCTGTATTTATAAACGTTGTTGCGGAAATGGGGTATGGATAGCTACGAGAATAAATAGGTTCGTTTCTAGTTAAATCTATTGTGGCCTCGACTTGAGTGTTGGCTGGAAAGGCTCTATCTAAATGACCGAATGAAATTGCATTATTTTCAATAACATTTTTGAATTCACTCTGTAGATCGATAGGAACATATTTGGTATCAATTTCTATTGCATTTACTTGTTTACACGAAAAATGGTTAATTTGCTCTTTTCCTTTTTGACGAAAAAGAATACCATTCTTGGTATCAATTAAAGCTTCTATTTCTTTTAAAAAGTCATAGCCTAAAATTCCATCAAAAGAATTTAGGCATGGCAATATATAAAAATTTGTTGTATGATCTAAAATATTTATTTTGCATTTTTCCCTAATGAGCGTAGATCCGTTTACAGATTTAATTTTAAAGGGTTCACTCATAAAATTATTACAGTAACTGATTGTAGGTTATTAAATTCTGTAGGGGCGCTTGTAGTAATTAATATTTTCTATATTTATTTGTTTTCTGTTATTTAAAATAATTGGCAAATGGAAAAAAAAATCAATCAGTTTCTTCTTTATGTTTGGTTACCAGAGACTCAGGTTCGAATCCCACTGGAGGAAACCTAAAAGTATTTTATATGAAATTGTTTTTTTTATTCCTTGGTTTTTATAAATATTATTTATTATTAACCTTTTTCTAAATTTTTTTTCGGCTTTCGTAAAAAAATTTTAAATCGTTTTTCCTTTCATTGAAACTTTTTGATTATTTGTTACAACACATAATTTCATTTAAATTCTCACCACTACATGTTCTAAGCTAGACTTTACAGGGATAATGCAGTTTATTGGTTGCAAATTTTTGGCGTTTTGGATAATATAATAGGCGATGTAGATGTTGCTTATGTATAGGTACGCTTTAGCAGTATTGGTGAAAGAAAAATGAAGTGCTGAAATAGTGTTAAATTTCCAAGTAAACTTGAGGTATAAAACGCGATTTTTTCTGGAAATTAAATCATTTTACTTAATCGCTGCCTAGCAACTGTGACGAGCGGAAAAATAATAAAGAAAAGGAAGAACAGGACTTTGGTTACAGGCTTCAACTTAAAAAAAAAGGAAAAGGGAAGGATTCAGGGGGAAAAGGACTTTGAATTATTTTTGAAAGGAAGAAATAAACTGGAAAAAAACCTTATTAGGATTGACCCTGAGTATATAGGTAAATTATAATTTCTTATTCTACCCTCTGCAGTTAACTCTAGTTTTTCTCTGTAACACCATTAAAATAATTCTTTCTGTTCAAAATTAGATTTTTTTTCGGCACAAATTTGTTAATTATTGATTAGCAAATTAAAGGGATAATTTATGCAGAATCTAAGGGCACGGGTAACCCTGCTTCAAAACCCGTCCAAAATTCACCTTTTTCATCTCGGGGCCAAAGCAACTCATTAATCAGCAACGAGGGAAAATCCTTACAGCAGCAAAAATTAGTTAAAACTAGAATGTGTTGTGTTGTGGTTGTGGTAAAATGAAAGCATTTATTGTGACGGATTAAAATTATTTTTGAAAAGAAAAACAAAAAGGAAAACAAATAAGGAAAAAAAAAAAAGATCAAAATTTAAATTTGGAAAAAAAAAATAGAAATCTACTAAATTTAGCTAAAAGCTAATATCAAAAAAAAAAAGAAATATATTACACAAGCCTAAATATCACAAAGTGCAAAGTTTTTTTTTGTTTCCCTTTGAAAGGTTAATACAAAAAAATCAATGTTAAAACAATAACATAAATCATAAGAGTGTTATTTAAAATTCTAGCTTTCCTCATTCCTAAAAAAAAAAAAAAAATGCATTCATATATTTGCTTGTGTTTCTTTAGCTAAAAAAATTTAAAATTTAGATTTTAAAGTAAAAGTTTTTTTATTATTTATTGAATCTATAAATAGTTTCGTTGGTGTACAAAAATGGGCAAAGTTCATTAAAAAAAAGAAAAAATAACCAAAAATAAGTAATAAGAGAAAAATAAAAAAAAAATATTACAACAAAAAAAAAGGAAAAAAAAGTTAATATGAAGTGCATTAAAAATTAAAGAAATACATAAATTGCAGGAGGAAAAAAATATAAAAACAAATACAATAACCTACGATATTCCAGCGGTTTAATAATATGCACCCTAAAATAGAATAGAAAAAAAACATTTCATCATTTTTTTCCCACTTAAGCCAGGACCAGGAAAGATCTTTCTATGGAATCCAGCAGAAACAAGTAAGTGAATTATCCTTTTTTATTTTGGTTGCATAAATTACATTTTAATAAAAGGAATACTATGCATATATCTATGTACATATATTCCAATTGGCAAGCTGATGTTAAACTTTTAGTATTCTTCCCTGTTAATAACATTGTGTGTTTTTTTTCATTCGCTGTTAAATTCTTGTTTGCAAAGTTAAGCCATTGGAAAATATGCATATATTCCAGTTATTAATCATTGCCCATTGAAATTAAACGTAATGTCGTAAACAAAGATGAAATACGCGCCGAATGATACCAAATTAAAAATAAATTCCTTTACTTAATTTTGAATCAGTGAATCCTTTTAAATGAAATTACTTGATAATGACCAATAATGTTAAATTACTATGATCTTAACTTAACATAGCGAAATATTAAATGTTATAGCTTAGTTAACATTTTTGATCAATTTATGTAAATGGCCGCGATAGCCTAGTGGTTAAGAACGTTGACGTGAACATTGGAATTCGGTGGTTCGAAACCTGGTCAAGCTCAATTTCGTTTCGGTGTTAAAAATTTTAATAATTTTTTTTGTGTTTGAGTAATAATATAAAAAAAAAAAAAAAAAAAAAAAAAGAAAACAAAACCAACGAGTTTTTTTCCGGATTTCTTTCAATTTTCATGGAATTTTTATTTATTTTCCATTGTAATGTTATCGGGTCAATTATTAGTGAGTTTGAATCCTATCCCGGTCAAAAAGATTTTTTTTTATTGTTTATATAGTTTTTTTTGAATTTATGTATAAAACAGTACTTTTATTGATTTTTTTTTTGCACTTTATAATTAATTAAATCATACATATTAACCAAATTTTTAAATCCGAACTGGATTAAATTATAAATTTTCTTTTTCAGCATATTTTTTTTTTTTTGAAATTTGCCCACTTTTCATTATTTTTTTTGTTTTTGTAAAATGGTAGAATCAGTGCATAGAGTCACATTAAATTATCGCTTAGTGAGTTAATAGAATAAGTTACATGAATTTTTTTAGTTGGAATTACTTTTTTATAAATTAAATAGATTGTTGATATTTAAAATGAAATTCTAAATTTTGAAGCGTTCTGATTTCTAGTCAATCCATTCGGTAGGTTAAAAATACGTTTGTTAGGGATCATGCCTATACCGGTTAATAAGCGAAAGCGTGATCATGGTGGGAAGGGGAACTTGCATGTTGCCATCTATACATGCATTGGTCGACTTAGCTAGGCGGTATTTACGTTTGAAACTTTTCTTTTATTTCTCGTTTATTTTTTTTTTTTCAACGCATGCATAAATTTAATAATCATATCTGAAGCTATAAATGTGTTTAGATTAAAGAACCTACCCCATTTGCGACGAGCAAGGAGCCGGAATTCAAATGCATGCTGTCTAAACATCGAACTGAACAATTTCATTTGTGCATAATTTCGTTATTTGCTACAGATATAATTATTTTTGGCGCCCAACGTGGGGCCCACACATACTTATTACTAATTAACGACATCTTTTGAATTTTATTCAAGCAACGTGTGGCTCTCAAACAACTTTTCTTTTATTTTTTTTATTTTTTTTTTGTCCTACTATTCTAATACTCCTTTTTCTATAAACAATTTTTTTTCTCCTCTCTCGAGTGGAAATTTTAGTGAGCGGAAAAGTTTCAGTATGCTACGTGCATCGCTAAACCGTCATTATACCTCTCGACAGAGTTTTCCTGTTTAATTGTTTCCTCGAATTTTTATGTAAGTTTTCTGGAAATGCTACATTCTGGAGAAACCCCTCCAAAGCTAGACCGTAAACAACTAATTATATAAATATTCGATTAGTTTCTACATTTATGTGAAGGGTAATTTAGTTTGGAAATGACTTAATTTGGAATCTTTCTAGATAAGTACCAACTAATATTTCCTCTTCTGTTTTTTTGTGTTCTCATACTGTCACACTTTATTTTCCTACTTTCATTGTAAATACTAGCAATGTTGATTAAAATCTAATATTATTTTATAACCTATTCGATGGATGGGATTGGAAATCAAACGCGCTTACCGATTATATCAAGTTTATCTGTAAATTATTTAGGAATAACTATATGCACATACATTGTATGCATATCTGCATATTATCTTCTTATTTGAAAGGAATCAAATAACAATAATATTATTATTTTTTTATTAATTAAAATTTTTTTTTAAGCAGTTCTTTCTATTTATATTCTTAAGGTCTTATTCATTAACAATATTCCATGCTTATAACAGTTTTATAAGACAAACTTTTTATGAAGATTTGTTTAATTAACCTTTGAGAAAATTGAATTTTTATAATAGGGTTGTTTAAATTTTCTCCAATTTTTAAGTTGTTTTTTTTTCTACCGTAACGTTTCTAAATCTATTTCCAAAATGTCGCTTGAGAAAAATACCGAAGATTTGGTTAACCTTAGTAATGTGTTGCAAAACTGTGGTGTTTGTAATAATGTAGTCACCAGTTCAGCTTATGCGTGCAGATCTAATTGCGGACATTATTTTCATAAGTCCTGTTTTCAAAAATATCTGAAGACAAAGCAGATATGTCCAATCTGTAGTAGCAAACTTTCGCTTCTGTCAGCTAATTCCTTAACAGTAAATAGTCCAATGCCACCTCCTCCGATCGTTACAAGGTCTCAGACTCAGCGAGCGCAAGAATTCGATGTGAATAGGGATACTAATACTCCCTCGACACCAACAAAGTCTGGGGTCGCACGAAATGAGGGGTCAAGTAATTTATTTTTGTCAACAAGTTCACCCCAAGACCAACGGGATTATATAAGAAATCTGGTTACAGCCGCCGTAGGTGCTCAGCAGGCCGAATTGCTTTCTACTCTTGGCCAACAGTTGACGAAATTAGTAGAATCGAGTATGGAAACGGGTTTTAGAAGGTTAAGTCTAGGTCAATATGGAAATGATGATTTGCAGGCTAGAGTTGTTGAGACTAATTCAGATTCTCGAATGCGAACTTTGCCTTCAGTGGAACAGCAGACATTAGAACAGCTTTTAGGGCTGCCTTCGAATGGAGGTTTGAACCGTAATGATTCTTCGTCTAATCAAGCTAACGTAAATTCTAATAATTGTGGTTCATCTTCCACTTCATTTTTTAGGGCTGATAAAATAGGTCATATCATCCATAATTGGAAAATTAAATTCTCAGGAGATGATAAGGGGATGTCAGTAGACAATTTTATTTACCGGGTTGAGGCCTTAACGACCCAGACTTTAGACGGAAATTTTGATCTTCTGTGTAGGCATATTTCCACTCTTTTCGATTCAAAGGCAACGGATTGGTATTGGAGATACCATCGGTCGGTTAACGAAATAAGATGGCCTGATTTATGTAATGCCTTACGCCTCCAATATAAAGATTCCCGTACTGACGTGGATTTCCGCGAAATGATACGCGACAGGAAGCAGCGTCCAAATGAAAACTTTGATTCGTTTTATGAAGCCATTGTAAATATTTCCGACCGATTATCCACTCCTTTGGCCGAAAAGGTGTTAGTAGAGATACTTAGAAGGAATCTGTTACCAGAAATACAACACGAAATTCTTAATTTGCCAATTTATTCGGTTTCGCATTTACGTGATATATGTCGTAGGAGAGAGTTTTTTATGATGGATGTAGGCAAAAGGCAAATGTTAAATAAACCAATAATTTCTCGACGTCAAGTTAGTGAGCTTCATGAGGACGAAAGTGAGATTTTAGATGATGATGAGATTTCTGCTGTTGCCTTGATATGCTGGAATTGCCAAAAAGTTGGGCACCGGTATCAAGATTGTCTTGAAGATCGGCAAGTTTTTTGTTATGGGTGCGGGACGGCAAAAATTTACAAACCCAATTGTCCGAAGTGTAGCAATCCAAAAAACTCAAGATCCAGTGCTCTGAGAAATCCATTCAAACCGACCCTATCGACGAGCACAAGTACAGAATAAATTCTTCCCAGGAATCTTCAAACAACACTTTAAAAATTTTGAATAAAAACTATTTACCGGCAAATTCTTTAAACCCTGATTTTCTTAACAAAAACTCCGCTCTTTCCTCAAACAATAACTCTGATTTATCTGAGAGGGTATTAACATCCATCCCAGAATCCTCCTTTGTAACTGATAGTTCAATTCCTAATTTTTCTTCAAAGACTGCCTCAAATTTATCGTCAAAAACTAAGGAAACATTTTCGAAAAATCAACCAGCCCCTACTTACATGAAGCCTTTTCACATTCGCTTGGCCGAATATAAGGCTAAACGAGCCGAAATATTTAATGAGCCGATTCCTAGTTTACGGAAGAAGCGATCTTCAGAGCGAATGAGGAAATTTTGGGCAAACGTTAATGGTACACGACGTAGTTTGCTTAGCACATTATTCGATAATCCTAACGATATAAGACCGTATGCAAACGTATTGATTTTTGGTAAAAGCTATACGGGGTTGCTAGATACTGGCGCTTCACTAAGTTGTTTGGGTTCTACTGCTGCTAAGGAAGTACAGAATTTTAAAAGAATACGATCTTTTGTGAAAACGGCTGATGGCAAATCTCAAGAAGTTTGTGGATATATTGACACGGAAGTAACCTTTCGGGGTGTTACCAGATCGGTGAGATTGTATATTGTGCCTGGTCTTTCTCAAAATCTGTATTTAGGTATCGACTTTTGGAAAACATTTGATTTGTTACCCACGGGACTTTTGTCTGAGGTCAGTTCAGTTTTTAATGCACACGTTTCGGAAATTTCGGATCAACGTCCGTTATCTGACACTCAGAAATTGCAGTTACAACGTGTAATAGACACATTTCCATCGTTTGCGAAAGAAGGGTTAGGTCGTACTTCTATTATTTCTCATGTGATAGATGTGGGAAACGCCACGCCTATTAAACAGAGACACTTCCCTGTTTCTCCAGCAATGGAGAAACTCATTTATGCCGAATTAGATAGAATGCTGGAAAACGATGTAATAGAAGAATCGGATAGTGGCTGGTCTTCTCCAATCGTTCTGGTTCGGAAACCTGGAAAGGTACGTCTTTGCCTAGATAGTAGAAAAGTTAACTCAGTAACAGTTCGGGATGCTTATCCATTGCCCAACATTGATGGGATTCTTAGTAGGTTGCCTAAAGCAGAATATATCACGAGCCTGGACTTAAAAGATGCATTTTGGCAAATACCACTGGACGGGTCGTCGAAGGATAAGACGGCATTTACTGTTCCTGGCCGGCCCTTGTACCATTACAAGGTCATGCCTTTTGGCCTCTGCAATGCGCCGCAGACAATGTCAAGGCTAATGGACAAGGTGGTACCGGCAGGCTTAAGAACGGAAGTGTTTGTTTATCTGGACGATTTGTTAGTGGTATCTGATACATTTAATAGACACTTAGAAGTTTTGCGAGAGGTCTCAAAACAAATTCGTTCTGCAGGACTGACAATAAATGTTGAGAAATCTAAATTTTGTGTACAGGAAGTCCGATACCTTGGCCATATAGTAGGAAATGGGGTAATTCAGACAGACCCGGATAAAGTATCGGCCATACTTGAATTCCCGACACCGAGGTCTGTACGTCAACTCAGACGATTTTTGGGGATGTCCGGTTGGTACCGGAAGTTTATTAGGAATTATGCTTCGGTAACTGCCCCTTTAACGGATTTGTTGCGGAACAAAAGAAAATTTGTGTGGAGCGAAGTGGCTCAGAAATCGTTTGAAGACTTAAAGCAAATCTTGACCACGGCGCCAGTGTTACATAGCCCAGATTTTTCACAGCCATTTTACATCCACTGTGATGCCAGTAACACTGGGATAGGAAGTGTATTGGTACAGAAAAATGCGGAGGGTGACGAGTTTCCAATTGCATTTATGTCCAAGAAACTTAACCAAGCCCAACGCAATTATTCGGTCACCGAACAAGAATGCTTAGCAGCAATGCTAAGTATAAAAAAATTTAGAGCCTATGTGGAAGGACATGAGTTCACGGTAATTACGGACCATGCATCGTTAAAGTGGCTCATGTCTCAACCAGATTTAAATTCACGCTTGGCGAGATGGGCTTTAAAGCTTCAAGGTTTCAATTTTAGAATAGAACACAGAAAAGGTAGCAGAAATGTAGTTCCTGATGCACTTTCGCGTACCAACACTGAAGATTTGTCCGAGATCCTGGGTGTTAGCCTGTCCGAAATAAATGACTGTGGAGTTTTCGTTGATCTAGAATCTGAACATTTTAAAAGTACAGATTACCGACAACAGCTGGACAATGTTAGGGAAAATTTAGGTAAAACTCCTGACCTTAAAATCATCGACAACTACTTGTACCGACGAACTGAGCACTGTTCAGGGGAGCAGCTGCAGGACGATCTCGCTTGGAAGCTTTGGATACCCAAAGATATGGTTCCGGAACTTTTGAGAAGGGCTCATGATAGTCATATAGCTGCACATGCGGGAATTTCGAAAATGTTGGAGCAACTTAGGCGTTTCTACTATTGGCCTAATCTAGTCGGTGATGTCAGGGAATACGTCAATGCTTGTGACATTTGTAAAGCAACTAAGCATCCAAATTATATAATGAGACCGCCGATGGGAAGAACTTCATCCACTATTAGATTTTTTCAGAAACTTTTTATAGATTTTTTAGGTCCATATCCTAGGTCAAAGTCCGGTAATGTAGGGATATTTATTGTAGTGGACCATTTTTCGAAATTTTGCTTCCTTAGACCAGTTAAAAAGTTTACCGCTGACGTAGTGACTGAGTATTTAGGGGAATTGTTTCACACTTTCGGTACACCAGAGTCGGTAGTTTCAGATAATGGGTCTCAGTTTAAGTCCATAAGGCTTAATAAACTTCTTCAAGATTATAGCATTCACCATATTTATACTGCAGTATACTCGCCCCAGGCTAATGCATCAGAACGGGTCAATCGTTCAGTTCTTTCAGCTATTAGGGCATATATAAAAGCGGACCAAAGTAATTGGGATGAGTATCTCAGCAGCATTAGTTGTGCCTTACGCTCAGCAGTGCATGCTTCGATAGGTACTACACCCTATTATATGGCGTTCGGACAACATATGATTACCAACGGTAAATCATATGCACTTTTGAGGAAGTTGGGAATGCTAGAAGATAGAACTGTGAGATTTGACCGTGAGGATTCATTTTCGTTGATAAGGACTAGGGCGAAGAGGGCAATGGAGCGACAACAGGAGAAAAATGAGAGAGCGTATAATCTTAGATCTAGGGAGACTAATTTTGAGGTGGGTCAGGAAGTATTTCGCAGGAATTTTAGACAAAGCGACTTGGCGAAAGGCTATAGTGCAAAATTGGCACCCCCGTTTGTTAAAGCCCGAATTCGAAGGAAAACTGGATATTGTTATTATCAACTAGAGGATATGAATGGGAAATTGATTGGTATATATCATGCCAAGGATATAAAAGCCTAATTACTCATTTTTTTGTTATTTTTTATTCTTATCACTATTAAAGCTACAAGCGGTATCAGTTTTGGAGCTTTTACTATCCCCAAATCTGATCTTGAGGGGGGGTAATTGTAGGGGCGCTTGTAGTAATTAATATTTTCTATATTTATTTGTTTTCTGTTATTTAAAATAATTGGCAAATGGAAAAAAAAATCAATCAGTTTCTTCTTTATGTTTGGTTACCAGAGACTCAGGTTCGAATCCCACTGGAGGAAACCTAAAAGTATTTTATATGAAATTGTTTTTTTTATTCCTTGGTTTTTATAAATATTATTTATTATTAACCTTTTTCTAAATTTTTTTTCGGCTTTCGTAAAAAAATTTTAAATCGTTTTTCCTTTCATTGAAACTTTTTGATTATTTGTTACAACACATAATTTCATTTAAATTCTCACCACTACATGTTCTAAGCTAGACTTTACAGGGATAATGCAGTTTATTGGTTGCAAATTTTTGGCGTTTTGGATAATATAATAGGCGATGTAGATGTTGCTTATGTATAGGTACGCTTTAGCAGTATTGGTGAAAGAAAAATGAAGTGCTGAAATAGTGTTAAATTTCCAAGTAAACTTGAGGTATAAAACGCGATTTTTTCTGGAAATTAAATCATTTTACTTAATCGCTGCCTAGCAACTGTGACGAGCGGAAAAATAATAAAGAAAAGGAAGAACAGGACTTTGGTTACAGGCTTCAACTTAAAAAAAAAGGAAAAGGGAAGGATTCAGGGGGAAAAGGACTTTGAATTATTTTTGAAAGGAAGAAATAAACTGGAAAAAAACCTTATTAGGATTGACCCTGAGTATATAGGTAAATTATAATTTCTTATTCTACCCTCTGCAGTTAACTCTAGTTTTTCTCTGTAACACCATTAAAATAATTCTTTCTGTTCAAAATTAGATTTTTTTTCGGCACAAATTTGTTAATTATTGATTAGCAAATTAAAGGGATAATTTATGCAGAATCTAAGGGCACGGGTAACCCTGCTTCAAAACCCGTCCAAAATTCACCTTTTTCATCTCGGGGCCAAAGCAACTCATTAATCAGCAACGAGGGAAAATCCTTACAGCAGCAAAAATTAGTTAAAACTAGAATGTGTTGTGTTGTGGTTGTGGTAAAATGAAAGCATTTATTGTGACGGATTAAAATTATTTTTGAAAAGAAAAACAAAAAGGAAAACAAATAAGGAAAAAAAAAAAAGATCAAAATTTAAATTTGGAAAAAAAAAATAGAAATCTACTAAATTTAGCTAAAAGCTAATATCAAAAAAAAAAGAAATATATTACACAAGCCTAAATATCACAAAGTGCAAAGTTTTTTTTTGTTTCCCTTTGAAAGGTTAATACAAAAAAATCAATGTTAAAACAATAACATAAATCATAAGAGTGTTATTTAAAATTCTAGCTTTCCTCATTCCTAAAAAAAAAAAAAAAATGCATTCATATATTTGCTTGTGTTTCTTTAGCTAAAAAAATTTAAAATTTAGATTTTAAAGTAAAAGTTTTTTTATTATTTATTGAATCTATAAATAGTTTCGTTGGTGTACAAAAATGGGCAAAGTTCATTAAAAAAAAGAAAAAATAACCAAAAATAAGTAATAAGAGAAAAATAAAAAAAAAATATTACAACAAAAAAAAAGGAAAAAAAAGTTAATATGAAGTGCATTAAAAATTAAAGAAATACATAAATTGCAGGAGGAAAAAAATATAAAAACAAATACAATAACCTACGATATTCCAGCGGTTTAATAATATGCACCCTAAAATAGAATAGAAAAAAAACATTTCATCATTTTTTTCCCACTTAAGCCAGGACCAGGAAAGATCTTTCTATGGAATCCAGCAGAAACAAGTAAGTGAATTATCCTTTTTTATTTTGGTTGCATAAATTACATTTTAATAAAAGGAATACTATGCATATATCTATGTACATATATTCCAATTGGCAAGCTGATGTTAAACTTTTAGTATTCTTCCCTGTTAATAACATTGTGTGTTTTTTTTCATTCGCTGTTAAATTCTTGTTTGCAAAGTTAAGCCATTGGAAAATATGCATATATTCCAGTTATTAATCATTGCCCATTGAAATTAAACGTAATGTCGTAAACAAAGATGAAATACGCGCCGAATGATACCAAATTAAAAATAAATTCCTTTACTTAATTTTGAATCAGTGAATCCTTTTAAATGAAATTACTTGATAATGACCAATAATGTTAAATTACTATGATCTTAACTTAACATAGCGAAATATTAAATGTTATAGCTTAGTTAACATTTTTGATCAATTTATGTAAATGGCCGCGATAGCCTAGTGGTTAAGAACGTTGACGTGAACATTGGAATTCGGTGGTTCGAAACCTGGTCAAGCTCAATTTCGTTTCGGTGTTAAAAATTTTAATAATTTTTTTTGTGTTTGAGTAATAATATAAAAAAAAAAAAAAAAAAAAAAAAAGAAAACAAAACCAACGAGTTTTTTTCCGGATTTCTTTCAATTTTCATGGAATTTTTATTTATTTTCCATTGTAATGTTATCGGGTCAATTATTAGTGAGTTTGAATCCTATCCCGGTCAAAAAGATTTTTTTTTATTGTTTATATAGTTTTTTTTGAATTTATGTATAAAACAGTACTTTTATTGATTTTTTTTTTGCACTTTATAATTAATTAAATCATACATATTAACCAAATTTTTAAATCCGAACTGGATTAAATTATAAATTTTCTTTTTCAGCATATTTTTTTTTTTTTGAAATTTGCCCACTTTTCATTATTTTTTTTGTTTTTGTAAAATGGTAGAATCAGTGCATAGAGTCACATTAAATTATCGCTTAGTGAGTTAATAGAATAAGTTACATGAATTTTTTTAGTTGGAATTACTTTTTTATAAATTAAATAGATTGTTGATATTTAAAATGAAATTCTAAATTTTGAAGCGTTCTGATTTCTAGTCAATCCATTCGGTAGGTTAAAAATACGTTTGTTAGGGATCATGCCTATACCGGTTAATAAGCGAAAGCGTGATCATGGTGGGAAGGGGAACTTGCATGTTGCCATCTATACATGCATTGGTCGACTTAGCTAGGCGGTATTTACGTTTGAAACTTTTCTTTTATTTCTCGTTTATTTTTTTTTTTTCAACGCATGCATAAATTTAATAATCATATCTGAAGCTATAAATGTGTTTAGATTAAAGAACCTACCCCATTTGCGACGAGCAAGGAGCCGGAATTCAAATGCATGCTGTCTAAACATCGAACTGAACAATTTCATTTGTGCATAATTTCGTTATTTGCTACAATTCGTTTTCGGTACTGTTAAAATTGAATAAAAATATAGTTATTTTACAAATAAATTTATTTTTCAACATTTATGTTTGTTATTAAAAAAACAAACTACCAAAAAATAATGTTTTCCGTATTTTTTTTTGTTAATTTGTTTGATTTTTATCGGTTAAAATATATTTTTTAAAAGTAAAAACTATTCAATTTTAACGAATATGATGTTCAATAAATAAAAAACTTAGAAATTACTGAAAAAATCATTTGTTTTAAATGAAATGTAAATGATCCGTTTTTTAAATGAATTTTAATTTGTTTCAAATGAATTTTCGTTTGAATTTAACCACATAATATTTTGAGTGTTCAGTTACTGATTCAATACTTTTAATAAATTTTAGGTTGCGTATATAATTTTTAGAGGTACCTGTGTCTACTAAAAGATTCAACTCTTGACCATTAATTGTTTTTTTAACAATATAAGGCAAGAGGGACTTTACACTAAAAAATTCAGGTGGTCACTTACGTCGTCTTCCGACCCGATACAAGAAGAAGCTTCGTTCCCATAAAAATCATCTTCCTCATAATTTTGCACGTAATTGATTCTTTGATTTGGAGACCGATTGGAGTTGGCGCTGACGACCTGACGTTTGGACGTATTCCCGTTGGAATTTGGTCTTTGCCCACTATAATTTTGATTAGCACTTTGAGTTTGCGGGCCTAATACATTTAAAAATGCCGTCGGTTTTCGAAAGTAAGATGTACCCCTGTCCACCTCCATTGGAATGGGCAATGGATGCTGCAAGATCTGTTTGTCAATTGGTGTACGTTGAAAATCATCTACTTTGGCTAAATTATTCTTTGAATAAGATGGATGTGATTGTTGCAAATTTTTTGAGCTAGCAAACGCATTTGCAAATCTATAACGTTCGTGATTTTGTTCGAGCTCTTGCGCTGTCGCCAAAGCTGTAGGAAGGTCTTGTGGGTTTGCAGAGAAACAAATGTCGCACAAAGGTTTACGAAGACCTGATATAAAGACACGTAGTGCGTTTGCCCTTGCACGCTCGTTTAGAGCCTCGATAACCTCTTCTCTACCCGTATTATCCATTATAATTTTATTTAAAATCAAGGTAAGTTGCTTATTTACGTTGTCATAATAGTCGTTTATTGTTAGCTTGCCCTGCCGTAATACACTAAGCTCATTTTCCAATAAATATAATGGTCTCTTATCGGAGTACGCTTGATCCAAACGTGCTATTATAGCATCGAAATTAAAAATTGTGTTAAACGAACTTAGAGTAGAATTTGCCTCACCGATTATTTTGTTTCTTAAAATGCCCATTGCGACATAATACGATTCGGACCCCTTCGAATAATAATTTATAGCGAACTTTGCAGATTCTCTCCATGCTGGGTACTCGCCAGAATTCCCACTAAACTGTGGAAGCGACTTTATCAGATCTAAGTTTGTATTTCCAGAAACAACGCCTGGTTGAATGGCTACAGGAGTAAATTGTTCCACTTGACATGGTTTCAATTGTTCGACGGCAGTTGCTAAACTACCAATATGTTGTAAAATTTCCGTCCTAGTAGCATCAACTACCGATTCAACAAGACTTAACACTTCGTTTCTATTCATTTTACTTTATTCTTTTGTTTTCCCCTTTCCTTATTAAGACAAAAAAATATTTTGGAAAATGTATTTAAATTTGGTACACTCAAAATATTATGTAGTTAAATTCAAACGAAAATTCATTTGAAACAAATTAAAATTCATTTAAAAAACGGATCATTTACATTTCATTTAAAACAAATGATTTTTTCAGTAATTTCTAAGTTTTTTATTTATTGAACATCATATTCGTTAAAATTGAATAGTTTTTACTTTTAAAAAATATATTTTAACCGATAAAAATCAAACAAATTAACAAAAAAAAATACGGAAAACATTATTTTTTGGTAGTTTGTTTTTTTAATAACAAACATAAATGTTGAAAAATAAATTTATTCGTAAAATAACTATATTTTTATTCAATTTTAACAGAACCGAAAACGAATTTAATAACCTACAATCAGTTACTGTAATAATTTTATGAGTGTAGTTAAAACATAAAGTAAAGAAAATGGTAGTATTCAAGTTTTTGATTAAAAATAATAATTAATAAGTAGGTATGTGCTAAGATTAAGTAAATTTATCAAAGATACAAAGTTAGCAAAAAATAAATTGACATCAAAAAATTAATTCCAATAACTAAATATACTTAAATTTATAGGGAAAAACACATTAGGTATAAATTTCTGCTTTCCTAAGCATGTGCTGCATCGAAATTCTGTCCACATTTAAACTCAATCCAACATCTGCTGCTTTGGATAATTGTGCATTGGATTGTTCTCTTAAAATTGTTCGTCTCTTTTCCAGCATAAATTAGTTCGTTACCATTCGTTTCAATTTTTACTATATTTTTGTTACTATCGGGCTTTAGTTGATTTTTTATACATATTTTCGTTCATACATACTTAAGTTCTTTCTTTGTATTTGTAAAGAATTCTGTAACTTTTTTTTTAATTGATAACGGTTTTTTAGTTTTTTTTTTATATTTTCATTCATATATTCCTTTTACAATATTTTTTTAAAATTTTGTTGTTTTTTAACTTCTCGTATTGCAATGGATAAACGGTTATTTTCTTAAGTTCTTCTTTTTTTTTAAATTTTTTATTGCAAAAAAAATTTGATACTTTAAATTTCCACGTTAATGTATGTACATACAAATGTAGGTATGTATGTATGTAACGTCCTGCTTTATTAAAGTTATTGATTAATGTTTTTATTTAGGTAAATGTTTTGCCAATGCCTTTTTTTAACAAAATTAACACAAAACTTTAAGTATTTTTAATTTTTATAAATTAGTTAATTATCTTTATTTTTGATTTTTACTATATGTACATAAATATGTATGAATTTTTACTACTATCGAGCTTTCACTGATCTGCTCTTTTTTTTGCACTTGTAAAGAATTATGTTGGTTTTTTAAAATAAAATGTTCTTTTCTTTTAATTTGTTGCAAAAAATTTTTTTATAGTTTTTTTCTTTTAAATTTCTTTTAAATTATTTTATAAATATGTGAATTTTCACATTAATGTTTAATCCAAAATCTTGTTTAGGTGTGTTTTCATTTAGGTAAATGTTTCTACAATGCCTTATTTTTAACAAGTAACAAGAAACGTTAAGTACTTTAAATTTTTAACTAGATCTTTCTTCCTAAATAAGTGGTATTTTGTTTAATAAAACTTGATTTTATTAATAGTTTTATTTTTTTGCGTTGGGCGCCAGTTAACAAGTTCCACGAGATCTTAATCGTTTATACGATTTTTAATTGAAACAACGTGTTGTAATATCAAAATGTGACTGACTTCTTTATTTTAAATTCGTTTTTTACATAGGTATGTCTTACATCTATTCTTAACTTTAATAATTCATATTAACGTTGCCAGACTTAACTTTAATTAATTAATAGGTATTGCATTCCCAATTGGAAATATAGTTGTCAATTATTAGAATTGCTGTAAATGTTTCATGTTAAACTTAATTCAAGATTAACTATTTATAATGTTTTAAAGTAATGTGATAACTTATAATTTCGTATATCATTTTCGTTAGTCATTAAAATGTTTGATTTTAAAATAATTTTTTACATAGTTTTATAGGTGATTTTAAATATAAAATTTAATATCTAAATTGTTTGCAATGGCAAATACGTATACTTTAATTATAATTAAATATTAATTATACGTAATTTGTAACAAATATATATAATTAGATAATTTTAGACTACATATAAATTATATTCTTCATATATATTGAAGAAAAGTTTCCAAAACTGCCTAGGAGTCACTCCTAGTGGGATAAAATGTATGACTGGCCTCCACTAGTTTTTTGTTCTTAACATTTTCTCAAATTATACTTTCCCTTTATCACCATCCCTTAGGGGGCTCCCATACAAATATTGCGTTTTATGAAATTTTTAAATTAATTAAAATTTGTCGACTTTTGTGAATAAAATCAAAAGTTGCAAACAGATTTTTATGATTTATGACTTGTTTTGTTTGTAGCTTCGTTTTTTATAAGTCTGCAAAAAATTAGAAGCCTAGCTGCATTTTTTAAGTTTTTATGAATTTTTAAAAAACAAAAATTTCAAAATTTTGATAAAAAAATTAATTTTTTTTTCAAAAAAAAAAATTATGTTTCAATAACGACTACTCATATTAGAAAAAGAGTTGTATGTTTCTGAAATGAAATTTTATTGCGGAATTTCGATTTTTTTAGTAATTTCAATAAACTAAACCGTTTTTGAGTACGCGAACATATGTTGTGCAACCTCCTCCATTTTCGAAATAACGGTATATCTCGAAAACCAGAGCCAATCTGAAAAAACCGTGGCCACCACTGGATTCAGCGTCTCCGAATTATGTTAAAACGCCATGTGCCCGGCTTGTCTGTTTTTTCAACTAGCATAGTGTTATTATTTTGCAACTTAAAACGTTATTCGTGGCTGTGCTTCAGTTAACTAAAACAATTAAAAAATTGTCAGAAGCTTCAATTAAAGAAATAAAAAAAGAACAAGTTAGAGTTTTTATTTGGCTGTGCTGAATCTTTGATACCCTCCACCGACAGTTCGAATGTGTTAGCAGTAATATCTATATAAAGTCTATTTGTTATTAATTTATCTTTATAAAAACAGACATCTGCATTAAAATTGGTTGCAGTTTAGTCCTATATTCAATTATTGACTGACAATCAGAAAGTTTTAATCTTTTTTTTAGCAATTTTAAATAGCTTGAGTAAAATATCATAATTCGTACACACAGAAAACAAATTGGTTGGAAAACGGTTGCAGTAATAAAATATTGATTAAGAAATACAATTTACTATTGCAACTATTAAAATGTATAGATCTAACTGATTTTTAATTCTCTTGATTATTTAAACGTTATTCTAACTGAAATATGATTCCTTCAATTCTTTTATTAGTTATGATAACTAATTTAATGTAATTCTAAAAACTAGTACAAATGGTTAGAATCACAACCGAATTTAATACAGGGCAATACTGAATATTGGTCTTTACAATTAATAATTTGTTTTCGTCAATAAATTTTGTAATATAAATGTTAATTCATTTATTGCAGCCAATTATCGATTGCTAGTATAGTTTCAATTCGATTACAACAACTGAAAATATAATTATTTGGTATTCACAACCAAAAAAAAAAGTTATATGTCCCAATTGTTTACTAAATTTTCTGTCAAAATATTAAATATAATAAAATAATTTTAATTTTATATTAAAATACATATGTATGTAAGTTTGTGTTAAAAAATTGAAAATGTGCAAAAAAATTAATAAATAGGAGTAAGTTATTTACGTATTTTTATAATTATATACATATGCACGTACATATGTGTGTATGTATTATATTTCTTATAAATACATACATATATGTACCTAGCTAGCATTTTCAATAGAAAGAATTACCTGGGAATCTCATGGAGAGCATTACTCGTCCACGAGCACAAATTTTAATCGTAAAAGATTCCTCACACGGGAAAACTGTTAAACAAGGTGATTCCTCTGCGAGATACTTCTTCAACACAGCGAAAGACGCTTATATCACAGTGCAAAAAAAAATCGGGACATTGCCGCCAGCCTCAGCCTCAGCACTTGCAACGCGAAATGAAACAAGAATACTGGTAGAGAATTTCTGCCAAAGGGGTTTGAAAAGTTAGCTTGGGTTCCCGAAATATGGGCCCCTAAAGTTTTTGAATTTCTTGAGCTAAGAAATAATTTCAGATGTCTTCAGTAAAATCGTATGGCGATACTTTTCTTAGAATTTATTAACCCTCTTACACTAATTTTAAGGGTGTATATTAAAACGACACTTTAGAGGGTTAAAAAGTTCCACGAATATTTTCTGCATCAAATTTTACTAGGGGTCTTTTAAGACTAAAGGTGCGTGCAATGTATGTAAAACGGATTTTCGAAATTCCTGGCCTTGAAATTTTTGAATTTCTTGAAAACCCGTTTTACATAAAGTGCATGAACTATTGGTCTTAAAATTTTATGCAAAAAATATTCGTGGAACATTTTAACCCTCTAAAGTGCCGTTTTAGAATACTTTTGTTGGGAAGTTAAAAAAGGAAAAAAATGACCCCTTAAAATAAGCGTTAGAGAATTAATATATCCTAAGAAAAGAATCGCCATACGATTTTAGTGAAGACATCTGAAATAATTTTTTTGGTCAAAAGTACATTTAGTATATTTTTTTTTTGACTGATACCAAACGCCTTTTCAAAAAATTCAACAAATTTGGGGCCCATATTTCGGGAACCCAAGCTTACTTTTCAAAACCCTTTGGCTGATTTGCTCTACAAATATTCTAGTTTCATTTGAGTTGCTAGTATTGAGGCTGGTTTTTTTTTTTGTTGCACAGCGTGTTGATCATAGGCGAATTCGTTTGAGATTTCTGTAAAGATTTTCTGATGAGGCTTTCAGAAAGCACATCAAAAATCTTATGAGACTCTTGTAGGAATTCCCTTATAACTTGTGGAATGCTAAAACATATAACTAAGCGACCTAAACAAGAGCATCAAGCTTTTTTTCATACAACTTATACGAAACAAACCTTTAGATCAGGAATTCAACAACAATCCTGTTGGAAAATCTTATTTGGCAGATACTTAAGTCTGCTTGTTTAAATAAAATGGTATTAACAAGTGAAAGGTTCATTCCAAGATTAAAAGACAAGCGTGTCAGAAAATGTATAAAAAACTAATAAATAAATAATTTTGATGTTTTTATTATTGTTACTCATCAGATAATCATCAGAAGATTCTTTGAGGAGTTAAACAATCGTCTAACAAACATCCGATGCTATCTGGGCAATATCTTAGACATACAACATATGTACAAAACATATACATGTACATATTGTTTATATTTTGCTCCGCGTGTACAGTGGTCAAACAAATATGTTATAAGTACATTCTATGAAAATCGCTCAGTTTGTTTAGTGATTTTTATATTAATTTACAGCTTCGATTACTGTTCGTATTGTAAAAACCACATGTAAATTATTCTGTTTTACTTTAGACACTAGAACACTAGAACAAGACGACATTGAAGCCAAAGATGGTTTTTGTTGGTACTTAAAGGGATAAGCTGTACACCTTTGGAAATCCGTTGGATGATGTGGAAAGCTGCATGTATGTATTTGTATAAAATTAAAGTAAACTGTACATAAAAATATTAATAAATAAATACACTAACAAAAAATGGAGTTTATTGCAATTATTTTGATTTTCTATCTAATAAATCGGGAAAATGATTTATGTAACCGGTTAAAAAAATATATTGATAAAGACAATCAAATCTTTTGTTATGAACACCAATTATGTGTTTATTCAGTTGCATCTATCATATATTCGGGTGTAAGCATAATTTTGATTTCTAATAATCATACTTACAACTAACAATATCTGTTGTCATAACTGATAGTGTACTAAAATTCAAAAGTTGCTATCAAAAATATTATGCTAAGCAACGAAATTTTCGGTAATTGTAACCGAATTGTGTGATAGTACATGCAACCGACAAAATTCGATTGGCGCCAAATTCGGTTGTGATCACGAATCTGTTTTCTCTGTGTAGCAGTTTAACCCTTGTGTTAATACCCAGGTACCGGGGTACCCACCTAGGTATATTAACATGAAAAAATGTATTAAGAATTAAAATTTTTTAACAAGCTTCTAGATCGTTGTTATTTAACTTAAAAGAAAGCTAATTAAGATTCTAGATTTATTTTTTTGCTCCTTTAATACTCAAAATAATTTGCTTAAGCTTTAACTATCGCATCATGCGCACCCGGGTACCCTGGTACCCAATACACTACAATACACTTAATGGGATAATACAAACACGCTTAAACTGTTAAAAAAATTCAAGAAACTTAATTCGGTATCATACAATTACATAAGTTTAGTTTCCAAAGCGTTAGTATTAAATTCAACTGTTATACTAAAAAAAAACTGTCCTGCATAAAAAGTTTAAGATATAAGCCATTGTGCAATACAACGTTAAAAAATCCAATTTTTACATAAATATAATTTAATAAGCCTTTAAAAAGTTAAAATTTTTTTTTTTTTTCATAAAAATATTGATTATTTATACATTATAGTATATGGGTACCGGGTGCTAAACATCGTGGATAAAGTTGGGTACTAACACAAGGATTAAGCCGAACTTAAATGATTTTCAGGAGGAGGATTTATATTGGAGCCATGGTAAGCTATGAACAAATCATCCTAAAATTCTGCAGAGTGATTTCTGGTATTAAAAAAACATAAATTTTAATACAGCGGCTGCTAAAAATGGACATAAGGTTTATTATGAACTGTTTACCACAAAATTGCATAACATTTTTTCTGGCCATATGAAGCTAAGTTGGAAGAAATTTTACCACAATAAATATGTATATCTGCAACGATTTTAGACGTATTTAATTATTTTACCAGAGTGGGCTTTATATGTGGCATATAATAAATTATTTACCGATCATCACGAAATTTATTAGTGTGATTTCCAGGTATTGAAATCTGTTAAGTAACTAATTTTATTCTGATAGCATTATTTTGTACGGTTTTAGGCATCTAAACGGTTTTCCGGGAGACAGGTTTATATGTGGCCTAGGATAAATTAAGGATCGATCTTCACGAAATTTGACAGCGTCATTTCTAGTCCTATAAAACTATGACGCGCCAATTTCTATTATTATAGCATTAATAGTTACGGTTTTTGGCGTACTAAACTGTTTGCCGGGAGTAGGATTTATATGGGGCCTAGGGTAAATTATGCACCGATCTTCACGAAATTTCACAGCGACATTTCTAGTCCTATTAAACTGTGACTTGCCAAAATGATAGCATTATAAATTAGGGTTTTAGGCGTACTTTACTATTTTCCGGGAGTATGGCTTATATGGGGCTTGGGGTTAAATATAGCTGGAGCTTAACGAAATTTTACATCGTGATTTTCAGAATATACATACTGAAACGGAATGACAAACTAAGTATACCCTCTTCACAACTAATTGGGGTGGAGGGTATAAAAAGAATATTTACAATTTATCAGTTTTGACAATAATTTTACTTGCATATCGTCATATTAAATGCAAACGGACGTAGCTACACTTTTTATTTTTTTACAGGAGAAGCAAACAATTTTACAAAATCAATAACAACAAGGTGTAATTGGCGTTTGAATTTCGTTGATAAAATCGCCATTTTTGATCGTAGGAATCTAAAATTTTGCACGAACATCTATTTTGATAAAACGAACCATAATCGATTAAAAACTCAATTTCTAAATTTTGTGTAGTTACGTCCGTTTGCATTTAATATGACGATATGTTTCTCTAACTTTTTCTTAAGCAAACAATCAGTTTCAATATCTACAGGCTTTTATTTGGTTAATGATATTCACTTTATTTGCCGATGATGTTATTTCATGAACGTAAGCAAGGGAAATGCCATAAAGGGATTTTTATTAACAAATTTATGCATAAACATGATTTGGTTAAAGAGGTCCTCAACATGACAAAATTTAATGGAGTCATACAATTAGAGCTACAGCATAATTAAAATACTTAAATTACATAAATATTCAAAAAGAGAAAAAAGTACAACGAGTAAATCATCTTTTAATTTGTGTATGTGTAGACGAAAAACAACTATTGGAGAAATCTTTGCAGAAAAGAATTTTATTAAAATGAAAGATAGAGATGGGGCTTGTCCAAAAACTATTGTAATTCCAACTTAATTAGAAGCATCCTGCTGAAAAGAAAAAAGAAATGTTCATGTTACAAGCAAGTTATGCAATACATTTAGACATAAAAAAGCTCTCAGATATTCTCACAAGTTGCAACCTAAACTTTGCATTGAAGATTATGATTTTGAAGTTTTTATGGAAATAAATGTTTTGTACGTGTTGCAAAAAGAAATACCCAACAAATTTTAAGTTCGTTTTTCTCATTTTGAGATTCATTTTATAGCCCACACCACAATAGTGGAAAGCGTATTATCATTTGTGCTGATAAGTGTAACCGCTTTAAATATTGGTCCTAGACCCACCTTAAAGTATACCGATCGACTCAGAATCTCTTTCTGAGTCGAAATAACGATGTCCGTCCGGCTGGCAGGCTGGCTGGCTGTCCATGTAACCTTGTGCTCAAAGTACAGGTCGCAATTTTGGAGATAATAATAAAATTTGGGACATAGGCTCTTATTTGCACAAGGACCAAGCCTATTTAAAATGGGTCCAATCATAGGACCACGAGGTAAGATAGGGGGAAATTTCTTCCTCTCAAAAACAATCAAACCGTTTTTAATGAAATTTAAAAGATAGATAAATCCATATCTATATGGACACAAAATGTATGCACGAGGGGTGATAGGGGCAATTTCTGCCTCTCAAACCGATTTTAATGAAATTTAAAACAATCTATATGAAAACATAAGCTATACAGTTTTTCAAAAATAGGACCACAAGGGGAGGTAGGGAGCAATTTTTGCCTCACAAACTTTCAAATCGATTTTAATGAAGCTTATAAACATAGATAAATACAAATTTTTATGGACACATAAGCATGATGTGTTTTTAAATACTGTGGTGTAGGGCATCATATGGTCGCGCTTGACCGACTACACTTTCTTACTTGTTTTTTATTTAATTTGAAGTTTATTTGAGAAAAGCGTTATATAAACGCAACTTTTTTTAACATTTGCTATTTTTAAACCATTATTAAGCTTAACAATTTAAATAATTAATCAATAATTTTAATTCCAATATTTTTCATATAACATAAATGTGGTTTCCATGGGCAACCGCGTATGTCAATTTTATCGATTTTGAAATGTTGATGCCATATTGCTTAATTTATATGGTTCTAAAAATTTTTGAAAACAGATAGACCCATTCCGAGTTTTTACCTCAATTGCAAAGTTCAACATGAGCAATACCTAGCCCATAGTTTGATCTAGAATGTTGTTTTTGGCTCTCCTAAAAAATTTTATTTTAAGACATACGCGGTTGCCCATGAAAACCACAGATATTTGCATACTTGAAAATTTTTTTTTTAAATTTCTAATGTTTTTCTCACGATTTTCTCATACCTAAAAATTAACGTATTTTCTTAAAAAAATCATTTAAAAAATTAATTAATATATTAAAAATATATATTCAACATATTTCATTTTTCAAATTTATAAAATACATAACTGAAATTAAGCTCACAGAATAAATTCGAAAAATGAAAAATGTTGAATATAATATAAAGTTACCTTCGGAAGGAAATAATTCCCAGTTTCTATTAAAAATATATATAATTTATTTTTATTATATACAATTTAAAATATCGATACCTTCCCATAAGAATGTATTAAGCGACATTTTTATCGAAAATGACTTTTTGATGTGGAACTATACTAAATAGAAGTTAAGCGCCACATTTTGGACTGGGTTTTGGTGCCCTATCATGGATGCAAAGTAAACTTGAGAGAAAATAAGACGAGATAAACCCACTTTTTTATTGTTGATGTATTTTGTTCAAGCTTTGATATTGTTACAAGTAAAACTGTTGCTATAAGTCTTATACGTTTAACAGTTTTATTTGGTTTAATATCTTTAGTTTGTCTAAAATCTTTATGGATGAAGTTTCCTGATGATCTGGCCTAAGCAACCAGTGAAATGCATAGGAATAGCTTATCCCATCAACAATAAATTTCAAGTGTTTTTATCAAGAATAAAAACTGGGAATTAAGCACAAATAACAAAATCTTTTGAAATTAAAATTTTTTATTCCCAAAAATTGAAATTACTTTTTGATAATAAACAGGCAAGTGCACGGCCTAAAAAAACACTTAATTGACAACATCTTTTGTAAGTTGTTGTTTGTTTTTTATTTTGTTTTTCTTAACCTACTTACAACTACAATTAATGTTGAGAGAATTTCAACTAATTGTAGTGGGGAGTGTAAGACGAGATAAACCCACTTTTTTATTGTTGATGTATTTTGTTCAAGCTTTGATATTGTTACAAGTAAAACTGTTGCTATAAGTCTTATACGTTTAACAGTTTTATTTGGTTTAATATCTTTAGTTTGTCTAAAATCTTTATGGATGAAGTTTCCTGATGATCTGGCCTAAGCAACCAGTGAAATGCATAGGAATAGCTTATCCCATCAACAATAAATTTCAAGTGTTTTTATCAAGAATAAAAACTGGGAATTAAGCACAAATAACAAAATCTTTTGAAATTAAAATTTTTTATTCCCAAAAATTGAAATTACTTTTTGATAATAAACAGGCAAGTGCACGGCCTAAAAAAACACTTAATTGACAACATCTTTTGTAAGTTGTTGTTTGTTTTTTATTTTGTTTTTCTTAACCTACTTACAACTACAATTAATGTTGAGAGAATTTCAACTAATTGTAGTGGGGAGTGTAAGACGAGATAAACCCACTTTTTTATTGTTGATGTATTTTGTTCAAGCTTTGATATTGTTACAAGTAAAACTGTTGCTATAAGTCTTATACGTTTAACAGTTTTATTTGGTTTAATATCTTTAGTTTGTCTAAAATCTTTATGGATGAAGTTTCCTGATGATCTGGCCTAAGCAACCAGTGAAATGCATAGGAATAGCTTATCCCATCAACAATAAATTTCAAGTGTTTTTATCAAGAATAAAAACTGGGAATTAAGCACAAATAACAAAATCTTTTGAAAATAAAATTGTATCAACCGTCAAGTTTTCTCACTGGAATAATGTTGCTCCCTGAAATTTGTATTTTCCGCCAAAGAAATTATGCTAAGCCACATTTTTAAAAACGTAATTGTCGTAAGCAACAAAAGGTCCACACAAAAATTTTTTTAGATGTCGCTTAGTTTAACTGAAATTGTCGCTTAGCACACTCATCCAACTAGAACTTGATCCACTTTTGTCGCTTATAACACTCCAGACTATGATTGTCTTTGAGTTTAAATAATTTGTCTATGAAGTACGCTACTGCTTTTTTCCCACTTATTTTGTGTTTTTTTTTTGCCTCGTCGGTTGTAAGCGTATTGGCAGAGACAGACGAAGAAGATGATTTGTCTGACAATCAAAGTGGTTATTAATAATCTTAAAATTTCCGTTTTGATCTCCAAGTGTTATATTTGAATTTTTGTTTTGAAATAAATGTTTTGTTACTTTTTATATAGATTTTTATTTATTTTATTGCTTAACAGAAAAACAAAAAATGAAGTAAACGACACAATTTATTTCAAACCTTTATTTTTTGTGTCCATGTCAATGTTTTAAGCGCCATTTACCATTGTATCAAGCGCCAATGTCTGACCACGGAAATGTACTAAGCGACAACAACTTTGTATCTGATTAAAATGTTGGTTTTGCAATGATGTCAAGTTTTGTATTCTGAAAATTGCTTTCCAAATATGTTCCTTTCAATAAAATACACAAATAAATAACTAAATGAGACGTTTTTTTCGTTTCCTACACAATTTTAGAAATGTCGCTTAATACATTCTTATGGGAAGGTATCGATATGCAGTTTATATTTAAAAAACATTTGAGAATAACTTGAATAAAAAACTAATTCAAACTTGGAACCACATTACACAACTTGAAAAAAAAACGACCTCCATTTGGGAAAATAACTCTTTTTTAATAATTTTTTTATTGTTAATTTTTCAAGTATTTCGCAAAAAGTTGGTTATATATAAAATTTTTCTCGATTTGAGGTTAGACCCAAATTGATATCGAATATAAATTTCAACTGTTTATCAAACTTCAAAAAAAATTAACTGAATCTGAAATAGTTTCTTTAATTCATAAAAAATATTTATTTTTTATTTATAAATATTAAACCAAATGCCTTTTTTTTTTTGTTTATTGTATGTGATCCCGTAATTTGAAATTATTTTGAGAACAAGCCGAAAATAAATTAATTTTTCACTTTGAGATAACGCTTCCGTTTTTTGTTAAAAAAATCAAATATTATTTTTAAACAATAAATAAAAATGCTTTTACTTCAAGCTCGAGGACATTATTGGAAATAAATTTTATTTTAATAGTTGCCGATATTTCGATACTCTTTGAGTATCATCATCTGGACTTGTAAATAAATATTAATTTATATTGACTACGGAAAATTACTGTTCATTTCTTTGCAGCGTCTGTTGTTATTTTCAATACTGGCCTCGAGCTTGAAGTAAAAGCATTTTTAATTATACGTATGTATATGAAAATGTCGAATGTCAGATTATCCAGAACAAATGTCTTAAGATCATACATAACAAACACTGGAGATACTCTACGCAACTTCTTCACAAATAAACTGCATATGAACGAATAGACGACTTCATAAAGAGATTGAATAACAAATATAACGAAAAAGTAGAAAGTTCGTCTTATCAACTGATAAGAGAATGTAGAGAGTCGGCCTAAGGGAAGCTTTAAATCAAAAATCACCAAACTGAAAATGATATGTATGTAATGCATTCCCAGTAAAAAATGTGCTCCAAAAGGAGCAGGTTTTTTGTATGAATTCATACCTCAAAGCGCTTCAAACCTGCTGATGGGATGCCTGATTTTTGTATTTGGTGTTCCCAAGTTGGAGGACTCTTTTCTGCTGATAATAAGCGCTTCTTTTAACATGCAAACAAAGCGCTACTAAAGTGCTTTTTTAAGGGCTGACTATATTAACATATTCATTAATGTTTTGCTTTTACTTGTTTAAATGCCTTTTTTCAATCATTTTCGTAAACCATAATATATTATTATATTTTTCGCTTTTAAACCTTCTTCGTTGTCAGCACTAAAATAGCAGCTTTTTGTATGTTTTATTCTTTATCATTTACTGCTTTATAAGAGCTCTCTAATTGAAGCGCTTGATTATGCGCTTTTTCTCTGTAGTGCTTCAAAATACCCAAATTTTTTTTTCTGGGTTGTTACTTTAGATAATGCAGTTGTATACATATATATTTTTCAAACTATGTTTGAATACCTTTCTTTTTGTCATATAAAGGTTTTCCTAATTTTCCTTTAAACATTTTAGTAGATAAAATTACATACTCAATATATGTGATTAAACATATAATTCGTTGTAATATCTATAGATAAAATCTCGAAAAATGTAAATATCTATATAATCAAATAATTTAATAAAAATAAAATTAAAATAAATAAAAATTAAAATGATTCTCAATTTGAGGTCAAATAGATATTAATTTTATGCTTAAAGTGTTTTTTGAATTAAAGTATAAATTTGATGCAAATTTTTCTTATTTTAAAATAGATTTTTCTATTTTTCATATAATTTCAGCTCAAAGACAAATAAACCCCCAATAGATTGAAATAATGTCTTAAATAGAAATGAAATAATACCCGAATTTTAAGGAACTTAGTGGGTCCGGTGTTTGGTATTTTTAAATTTGGCAATTAAAATTCGGGATTGTCGAACTCGAGATTTAAAGCCTCGCATTTCTTAAATTCGGGTTTGAAAAATAAACTTTTGATATTTCGGTATTCTGAAATTAGAGATTTTAATAGTATCCATCTTTTTAAGTATTGTAAATAGTATAGTTTGCATTGTTTACAATTTTTGTATAAATTGCAAAAATTAAACAATTCCCAAAAATAATTTTTTGCACATATATCATTTTGGTATTGTGGGCTCATTTCAAGTGAAATAACTCCCCAAAAGTCATTAATGAAATAAGTCCAAAAAATTGTTTTTGAGAATTAGTAGCTCTGTTTCTTTACTTTTTGGGTAAAGATCGTGAAAATGAGAGCATGCATAAATTTCTCTCATAAAGAGACAAAATTACGCAAAAGTACGGGAACAGAAAAAACCAAATTTGAAGCACAAAATAAAAAGTCATTGTTTTGACAGTCCTTACAAAACAATAAAAGTTTTTGCCTCTTATAAATAAAATTATAAAATAAACACTTTAACAATAACTAACATTAGCGGAATTCACACCGAGCTTGTTAGTTTGTTAGTCGTTAATCGTTACTTTTTTACACGCATTTTGTTTTTGTATATTTAACGCGCTACCGTATTAACATTTAACAAATTAACGACACGGCACCCCTGATAAAATAGTTGTTAGTTGGTAACTCACTACTTACCGTCAGCAAACGTTATTTGTGTCAAAGCATGAGTAATTAAATGGTTGACAATTGTTTTTACACTTTCTCGTGGCATGTTTCATTTTTTCCAGAATAATTAATTGTGTCAGAACAATAAATCAGTTGTTTCACTACGAAAGTTACCAGACTAACAAAGTTTTAAAAAGGGGGTCGTTCAAAGTTGGTAACTTTAACAAATTAACAAACTACCGAGTAACATATTAACAACTTCGGTGTGAATACCACTATTATGTTTTCCTAATATTTCAACATAACACTTTATATTTCAGTACATTATTTTACTACACAACACTTTTTCCAAAATTTGGTTTATGATTTTTTTCCTTTGCATTTCATTGTTTTGTTTATGTTTTACATCTGTTTGACAATTTACACAATTTGCACGAAGAAAAAGTCTGGGCTGTTTCGTGCAAGAAGAAGAAGAAATTTATTCTCTCAAGTCCGCTCTCATTTACACAAATCAAAAGTAAGGGAACGCTTTTCGAGCTATTTTATTGTTTAATTTATACTAAAAAAAAAGCCCCCAAAAAACGCTGTCGTTGCTTTCTGTTTTTCTTGGGAATTATTTCATTTAATTTTTGTGACTTATTCGTTGTGATTTATTTCATAGTTACCATCTGTGATGGTGACAAATTGTCTGACGTAGTTGAAAATATTTAAAATTTAGTTTTACTTATATTTTGGTTTCGGTTTTAAAATATACACCTTGGGGAAGGAAAAAATAAAATAATTTTCGATTAGAAATTTACTGGCACATATATGTACATAGTTGGCTTAGAATTTTTTATATATTTCAATGAAAATTTTCTTCAAATAAAATTTGTCTATAGATTTGTATCGTACATTTACGGAAGTTTAATTTCAAAAATAAGTGTTTCAAAAGGTAGAAATAAAGCCAGAGGAAAAATAACAAGGAATCTTAAACAAATCCATTTGTCTAGCTGAAACATTACTGGTGAGCATTAAGTTTTGTTTGGGAAAAGTTTGGGTAGCATTCTAATCCCTATTTGGTGGTTTACCGAATTTTTCCTTTTTATCAGCTCTTAACATTCGTGGGGTTTCAAGGAAATAAATTGTAATTTCGGGAAGTAAGGAAACCCAAGGATATTCTAAAATTTCCGGTTATCATAGCCAATTTTATAACAACACAAAGCAAAGATTCTCACAATTTCTGGTTGCAGATCTATGAAAAGAGGAAAAGACTATAATGGTTGTTTTTGAATGAGTGAAAACATTACAATTGTACATTTTATTCTCTAAATAAGGTGACCATCATCATTTGTATTGTCACGTGTGTGCGTATTTTATTCAAAAATAAGTTTTTATATAAGAAAGATTATTCGTTTTCTGCACTGGCCACCTCTAGTGCCCAGATGCAGAGACATTTAAAACTTCTGCTTATAGTTTTGTGGGGAAAAAGAGTACCTCAAGTTTCTAATGGCTCTTTTTGAACTTTAATTTCCTTTTCGACGATCTTTAATCTAATTACGGTTAAATTCATAATTGTTGTTGTTAGTTTTTATTTATTTAAACCAAGGATCGGAAAATGTTTTTTTATTTTGTTTCTAAAAAAATATTTATTGTGCAAGTTTAAAAAATTCTACATTTTACAGAAAACAAAAAATTTCTAAAATAGTTTTGAAAAAAAAGCTGTCGAAAAAAATAAATAAAATAAAGTTTTTGAAATAAAACGTTTTCTTAAAAACATAAAATAAAGTTTTTAAAATAAAACGTTTTCTTAAAAACATAAAAAAACAAAAACAAAATAATTATATTTAAGCATTGTCATAAAAATTTCATTCTTCAAAACAAATTCATATCAAATTTATGAAGAGGCTTCTGAAAATACATACATACATATTTCATTTTTTAAAAATACATACATAGAAAAAAAAATTCTAAAAAAAAAACGTTTTAAAAAATATTTTTCAACAAAAAAAAAAGTTTTTTGAAAATTTTTATTTGTTTTTTTTTTACAAAAAAAGTTTTTGCTTGTTTTTGAAACTATAAATTTTGTTTTAAAAAAAAATGTTTCTTTTCTTTTTCGTTTAAATTTTAAACACAGAAAAACAATATTCTTTTTTTCACACACAAAAATTTTTTATTTAAAAAATAAAATTTTATTTTGTGTTTTCCGTTCGTAAAATCCGGTCCTTGATTTAAACTCAACTTTGTTATACTTACCTTTAATCAAATTTAAATTTTTATTTGTTTTAAAAGTTTAATGGTCACCTTATTTAATATTAAATTTTCTTTGACTAACAACTACTTAAACATTTATATTTCACTTTAAAAAAAAAATACTGATACATAAACAATAAACAGAAAAGGAAGACATTATTATAATCCAAGTCACATTCATAACATCCATAAGTTAAAGGGGGTTTTGTTATCACGGAAATGTAAACTTTTTAGAGTAACAGAATCCTCACCAACATTAACCATACTCTCGTTACCATTTTCAGTTTTATTAATTAAATAATATCGTTACGCAACCGACAACTGTCAACTGGCGCCTGCTGGCATCGTTGGAAAAGCATGTAAGTTTTTTTTTTTTTTTTTTTTTTTTTTGTTTATCCGTCATATTTATACTTACTATCCTACACTCTAAATAGTTAATTCTTTTTTTAATAAACGTAACATGAATATATTGTAATTGCGTAAACAATTCTATACCTCAATTTTGTTTTGGAATCTTATTCTGGCAACTAAGGTTGCCAGATTATACGCAAGTTTTTGCTATTATTTTTATTTTTCCAAATGTTCACTTTACGTTATTAATATTAACTCCATGAACTTCTAAAACATCTCCATACCTATAACCAATTCTGGTTTTTATTCACTATTAATTAAAACTGCAATTTACCTTGAAATTAAACCTATTTTTTTACTGTATTTTAATGGTGACCAATAAGTTTTTTAACGTCATTTAGTATTCTTTTCATTAATTATCTAGGCTTTTAAATATATATTAATAATTATAAATAAATAATGATTTGGTTTTCTATGGAATTTCAAGTTTTTATTCAATATTGTGAAAGGTGAAGTCGCAAATATAGTTTTATTATATAATTTTTTTTATGTTGGGCTGACAACCGAAATTCTAGAATCTGTCAGCATGGTGGGTGGGCATGGAAATAGTGTAGCAATTACCACCATCAGCTACACTTCAATCAAAAACCAATTTCTTTTCTTTTATTTTTCTTCTATCAATTCAATGTTGGTCAATGTATAATTTTTGTTTATGCTGCAATGCTACCTAAAGTAAAGTCTGTTGTAACCGGTTTTAATATCTTTCAATTTTAATACGTGTTATTTGGGAACTTAGCACACCCCCCTAACGACGAGCACGGCCGAATATTACAGGTAGCCTTTTTCACAATAAAAATAAAACCCCGATGAATCGTTACACATCGGTAACCATTTTCATAACAAGTCGCTTTAAATTTGATTTTAAATCATAATTAATTATTTACTTATTTACAGTTTGATATAAATTATTTTCCATTTGATCTCGGTTTGAAGCAAAGGTGCCCAAATGAGAGACTGTGGATGAAACACTTGGACAGTAAAAGGTTTCCATATTATATCCAGTTTGAGTTCAAATCTCTTATACTCAAATCCCTTTTACGGAAATTTATTTTGATTTGAGATGAAACGAGAGTAATTTCTAATCAAATTAATAAAAATCGTACACAAATTGTACCAATTTCAGAAAAAAAAAAATAGTTTTAGATTTGTTGAATTTTTTTTCTAAATAATTAAGATCTTTTAACAATTAAGCATATATTTTGTTTAATTCAACATGAATCCAATGAAAATTCAAATCAACATGTTTGCTAGGTTCTCCTTTAGGCGAAACATTCAAATGCAATTTTTAAAGATTATTGCAACGTCTATTTTGTCTGTTTTTCAATGGCCTTTTGTTCTCATGACAATAAAAATAAATCAACTGTAATTAATAAGAAACATTGCATAACTAAAGCCCTGCATTTGAGAAACAAAATTTAAAAAAAAAGAAATGTCATTTAAAAAATATTTACATAAGTACTTTTTCAAATACGTATGAATTTACATGTTAAAACGTATCCTGCGGCTCGGAGGAATTTTGGCAAGATAATAATTTATCGAGTTGTACAACTTGCACTAGCGATATGACATAGGAAAAAGTAATTTATTGGTAATCACATGTCTTTTAATTGGTTCAATGTATTCTATTCCGTACTTTAACTGCCGTCAGGTAAATTGAGAAACAGTAAATTGGTCGCCATCTCAGGACTCCTCCTCAAATATATGATTACTTAACTCATTGTATTCAATTATTTTCAGTCGCTGATAATTCTATTTACGTTGTCATGTAAAGGAGGGACACATTTTTCGATCATAGGTAACCAGGAAATGAGTTAACCTTAGAACACCTTCTATTGATTACTGGCTAAAAATAAATTATGCAAATCTTGACACCTTTGTTACTCAAATAAGTTAACTGTTTTTCCCCAGATAATGACGAAATAAACAGGCTGCATTCATATGCCAGAGGGCGATTTTTTGTTCTAATGCACTTTATCCAGTTTTTTGTTTATGTCTTAAACAAAGTCCACGTTTTGTGTTTTGATAAGGTTATTCTATTAAAGCTTTTTATTATTTAAATAAAAAATAAAGTAGATATTGACCACAATGATATAAAAATTGGTTAAAAATGTATTTATTTCATCTCGTTTAGTGCCACAATTAGATTTTTTTTTTTAATAATTTTTGACGTATTCGGAGATAAATTTGCATTTTTGTTGTAATGTTGTATAAATATGTATCAATAGTGCTGACAAGTGTGTTATTTCACCATGGCTAGATTACTTGATAATCCTCAAAGTAATAAATTAACAAACTTGAGAATTTTAAATCTAAGGAAAAGTCAATTGCTTCTTTCATTAATTTCCCAAACAGAAACAATCCAGTCAATTGAATTGGTAAAGCTGACTATTCTCAGTTTTTGAAGCTTAAGACCGAAGGCTGACCAGTGTTGCCTATATGGTATAAAGGAGGCTAGTATTCCCTAATGCCACCGGTCTGAGTATTGGATGAGGCCTCTCTGTAGCGGGAAATGTTTCCTGTCTTTCAGGATTATTGTCTTTGCGAGCGCTTTACCCTTTTGCAAATTAGTTCTTCTAAAGGTTGAGCTTGTCCACATTAAGGTTAGCGGTTCAACGGACGATGCTTTTTCGACGAAAGGATACTTTCGGAGATGATGTGGTGGTTGTGGTTTAAGCCCAAAGGAAGGAATAATCCTCAAAATCCCACTAAAGGGCTGATTTTTCACTACCTGTGGAAGAGCTGGGTATGAGGAAGGACGATCCCTGGGTGTTGGAGCTATTCAACAAAAGCTACTGACATTACAAACAGTGAAGGTTACAAAGCACCGCCTCCTAAAGTAGGGGAGAGTGCATAATTTTGCCAGATTATAAACTCAAAATCGGTATCTGGGTGTGATTGTGAGTCGCACACTCGGGGGCATAAAAAACATAAATTTGCCTTAAGAAAAGAAAAACACTCGGGATAAATCAAGTTTTTGTGATTACTTTAAGAACAAGTCGTACTCAAAAATTCAAGTACGAATAACACTAAAACGTACTCAAAACAGTCCTTAATGGGATTACTCTTGTAAATCAATAGCGGAATTTCTTGAAATAAGCATAAAATTCTTAAATCAAAAAAAGGATTAAACTTTTCGTTGTGTTAATTCTGGATAAAATCAACTTTATAATACTTGAATCAAGCGCATTTTGAGATTGATTCAATCTCAGTTTTACTTAAGTCAATCTTATTTTCGGTTTATTTGAAGTACGAAGTCGGGATTGAATATGGATAATAAATTTTGCGATTGAAAATCCGTATTGAATCAATCTTTCTGTACTTGATTCAAGAAAATTCGTGCTCACCATACTATTTATACGGCTTCTAATTGATTTGAGTACGGATGGATTGATTTTTCTTTTGAGTGTACAATACCAAGCAATGTTTACGATTATTACTGATTTTATGAGCTCTCCTCTATTCAGAGAAATGAAATAAATGAATTTTGTAACAAATTGATTTTGCAGAATTTACTGTTAATAGAAATGAAAAAACTGCTTCTTTCTCAGATTACTTGGAAGTTCATCAAGTTCCAATTTTTTAATCCAAAAAAAAGTTTATTGGTTTTCCCATCTATAATTAAGCAGAATAAATTTGCTGGCTGAGTTTTCTTCCCCCATTACCAAGTAATGTATAACATTATTTTTAATCTTTTGATCCCTTCTCTATCCCAAGAAGTTCCTGCACTCTTTTTTAGATTACATTATATGATGCATTATAGTTGTGTAATATATTTATTAGGTTACACGAACCCTTACAAAGTGATACATTTTTCTAAATTACAATGGAACAGAATAATAGCTACGTTTTACACTCAACACTAATGTGTATTTAGCGTGTTAAATATTGAATGCAAAGTTTGTACTTAAAGCGATATTCACCACGCTTGTAGCAATTTTCAACATAAAATTTTCTTGCAATTCCAATAAGCGTTAACAGCACTGATTTTTAATAATAAATGTCAGTTGTTGTTAAACATTTTGCGACAAAAAAATATAATAAGGGTCCTCATGATATCGTTTATAAGTCTCGTAAACTGTGCAAACTGTGCATTCTTACACCCTCGTAAATGAACTGTCAAAAATTGTATGAGAATTCATTTACACAAACTGCTTAAATTTGCCCAACAATTTTGACTCGTAAACTTGCGCTGTTCAATTGTGCATTTATACAAACAAATTTTTTTAATGCTTACCGCCGTTTTCAATGAAAACTTCAAGTGTAAATAAATCACAAACAATAAATTCTTGTAATAATATAAGCATATTAGTCTTTTGGCTTTCTTTATGCATGTTTAAAAACAAATTTCATTTATAATTTACAAATTTCAAGTTTTTTATTATTTTTTTAATTATTTTTTTTTAATACATTTTTTATTGACGTTTCTGATTGAAATGACATTAATTGTTTAAAAATACACAAAAATTAAAAAGGATCTTCATGAAACGAGTCTCGCAAGTTTACCCATTTGCACAAATGGTAATTTTAAGCAATATCATGAATACCCTTAATTATTAAATAAAAGTAAAATAAACGAAAAACAAAAAGTTTTTATATCCATCACAATATAACTAAAAATCACAATATAACGCAAATTGTCCGCAAACACAAGAAAAAAAATACTTGCTTGCATAAAACAGTACTTTACGCAGATGCACACTCAGTTATAACTGCGGGTAAGAAATGGAACAAATTTGCCATTTATTGCTGCAACATGTTTAGAAAGGAAAACGACACCTTCTCACATTTTTGCATGTATTTTAGAATGGAACAAAAACCCGCACGAATAGTAGCATATATGGAACATTGTTGTCGGAAAAGAAAACACCATTAATTATGCACAAAGCAGCAAAATAGAAACTTTTGGTTTTTAAATCCAAATTAAGTTGTTTCACCATTGATTACCTGGGAATAAATTAAATTTTGAACATGTTGAGCTCAAGTTTTGTAGCACAAGGAAATTAATGTCGCATTTTCAATAGATATAAAACGTTGAATTATAAGTGTCACTACTTATACCAATCGAAAAATCTTTATCTGTCTTCAGAGCCGTTGGGTAGTTTTGTATTTTTCCATGCTTATAAACATAAATAAGCATTTGGTTTTGAATACCTGTTCAACAAAGGAGTCAATATTTTCTTTCTCTCTCTCTTTGCATATTTACAGGGTGGCGCGTAAGTAACCTTATGAATTATTTAATGAATAACTTTTTTTTCTTAAATTATATAACGTTGGTGTTTATTAAAATTTGGATTTTAGTTTGAAAATATGTTCAGCTTATATTTTGAAGATAATCAGCCTTATTATGAGTGTCGTTGTCGGGGTCTTTCAAATGGTAGCTACTGTTTGCTTTGACCTGACGTGCTCTTCCCAGAGCGTTTCCCATAACTTTTCATAAAATTGAACACCTTCGGTGCTTTGTCCTGTGCTGAGTCCCTACATTATAAATTTCATAGGTTTTTCAAAGTTTTTCAAAGTACATCAAAACGTTACTTATTCACCACCCTTTACAATTGGAATAAAATTCCATACACAATTCAAAACAAGTGTAAATTTTTCAAATTTTGTCCTTTTCTAAAAACAAAAAAAAAAAAAATTAGAAAATGATCTGTTTTTGAAAAGATTTTTTTTTTTTTTTGACAGCACTTTGTGGTGTTAAATAAGGGTTATGATTCATTTGCATTGTGGATTGACTGCAATTGCAACATAGTTGGATACAAATTTTCATTAAGGATATTTAAAATGTTTTGTTTGTTAAAGATTTCTTTCTAGTCAATTGCAGTAAATATTTATGAGACTAGAATATTTATGATGTTGGCTATAAACATTGTAATATACCTTAAGATATAGGCAATTTAAATGTAAAATTTAAGCATGTGTGTCTTTCTAAGTATTTTAAGGACCATTAGTTTAAAAAGCAAATGCTAGAGTGTAAGATAATTGTCATTTTAAGTTTGCTTTCTGTGATTTTGTTATATTAAAAGTACATTCTTAAAAATACACTTTATATCAAATCCTGTAAATGTTACAAAACAAAAAAAATAAAAATATTATAATTTTTATTTTGCATGGTTTTTTTTTTACCTTTCAATCGTCGTGTTTGAAATTCGTTTTTATATGCTTATCTATCCTTTTTGCAAGATGCAGTTAATAAAAAAACTTCTTACACCCCTTATTTTATGAGTATTTAATATATTCACCAGAGAACTGCAGAAATAACTATTTTTGTTGATTTAATCATACGCTCAAATTTACATTAATTCCATGCCTGCAAAACAAAGTTCAACGTTGGTAACTTTAACATCGTTTTGTACACATTTGATTTGTGCATGTGTGAGTTTTTTATTGAAACCCTGCAAATAAAATTAGACCACCTGATTGATCCATTTTGATAAAATGGACTACTCCATGGACTGGTCCGATGTATTGCAAGCATTAAAAAGTGTTTGTAGTGAGACGACATGTCTTCGGTTTTTAACGACGTGCTTTCGTTTTTAAACGACTTCATGTCTTTTCCATACGTTTGGGTTACTTTTGGAGTAGTCCTGGTCCTTTGTGGGCTACTCTTTACACGCGTGTTTGGACTGGTCCTATTATTTGCAGGGAAGTGCTTTGTTTGCATTTTTTGTTCCGCACGCAATATAACACAATTGTGTAAACTTTACACTGTAAAGTTAAAAGGCACACATCCTTATACTTTTGCATTCAAGTAGTCATTGATGAGATGAGACGCTTTGTTAACATTAACAACAATAACAATACATTGTACATACAGAACTCGCTTACGCTCTTTTATTTTGCAAGCGTAAAATATAATTGTTTACTGAGAAACACTCTCATTCAGCGGGAAATATCGCAAGGCCTGTTTTGAGGCCTCTAAACAGAAATAATTGCCGTATTCACAAAACCCTTTGTATCGTTGTATCCATTGTATGTTGTATAAAAAACCAATAGTGAGCTATGAATTTAAATCAGCGAAGGGCAGATAGAGAACACTGAATAAAAGAGAGCAAATTAGTTGATTTACACTTAGAAAAATTCTTGAAAAGTTGTTCAAACTGTATGTAAATTTGCAAAACAAAACAAAAAAAAGTTTAGAAAAAATATTATTATAATATAATTCATCAAGTTTGCCTTAACGGTAAAATATATATATCCATATTGTCACCTGAAATCAAAAAGACAGTGAGCAAAAACTTCAAAATGTGTACTATTTATATGTAAATATGCAAAAAAAAAGGAATTCAATAAAAAAACTTGATTATTATATAATTCATCATCCCACATGATTGCTGAAAAGTTTTTAAAACAAGCTGAAAAAAACATACATAAGCACAGCTTGATCACAACACAATAAATATATTGCCAGTGTAAAACTACGAAATTGCAAAATTTGCCAAAATAACAACATGCGCAACAGTCCTGCTTTGTTGAAATTTATTAAGCAACTGAATACAATTTTACTTTTTTTCCTTCTGTTGTATTTGTTTTTCGGGTTGCCTTTGTTACTGTTTATGCATGAAACAATGACTTCAAGATTTTCAGTTTGTGGGCAGTACTAAATGAGCGAAAACAACATCACACAAACACGTGTGTGTGCTATACGTTAAATTTTTTCACATTCTGATTTCAATGTAAATATTGTTGTTTGTTCTTTTTTTGACTGCTAAAAAATAGTTTTTTATTTATTTTCTCTATTTTAAAAGTAGTAAAATAAAACAAGTGTATGGTATGTTTTGGGGATTTTAAGGAATACCTTAGTAGGACAATTTTTGCATTTTTAGCAGCTCTGGTAAAAAAAAACACGATGAGTAAATGTAAAAACCCGAAAAACTTCGTAATCCAGGCAAACCAGCGCCCACCGCTGATTTAAATACAACATACAATTGATACAACGATACAAGAGGTTTTGTGAATACGGTAAATATATTTATAGTTGTGCAAGGCGAATTTATTACAGGTGGTCTTAAAAGCCCTGCTGATAACTTTTTTTTAGCTTAATCATTGTTGGATGTCAAAATTTTTTTTATTATTTTTGTTTCTGTTTTGTTTTATTTCTGTTTTATTTTCTGTAATCTCACCAGCACAATCATAATTAACACCACTGGCTTAATTTCATTTAAATTTTTTTTTTCTTGTACTACATATCAACTGCTGAATGCCTACATGAGTAATAATTGCTTGATTTCTGGTTTTTTTTTTGTATGTTTTTTCTTTGCCTTTGTCGAACCAAACACACAAACATCTTAATTGACAAACGAAGCTAAACGATGGTAGAAATAACAAAGCACGATGTGCATTATTTGAATGACTGCAAACCAGCAGCGATTGTTTGCGGTTGCGCAAGTTTGATTATATGACCGCATGCGAGTGTATTTGTTGGTGTTCATTTAACGCGATTTTTTTGCAATCGCACAAAGCCGTTCTGTGATATTCACAAGGAAAATGTATACTATTTTCGCATTATTTTTAAAAGTACTAGGTATGGTTAGGTTAGGTTAGGTTTAATGGGGAGCCGACACGACACGGGCTCGCTTGGGTCCTTATAACGGGCCCTTTGTGATACCCCTAGCCAGTGACAAGAGTCAGCCATTATACCCCAGATTATTTCTCAGACAACACTGCCGCCTTGAACCACCCAGGCTCCCCGCAAAACAGAGAGATCGATTTCAGTCCCACACTAGACAAATCGTCCAGACATGGCAATTTCCGAGACCGGGCCATTAGCAGAGAAAATAAATCACCGTCTCCTCATCTTACCCGTCATGACAACTTCTACAGTAGTCATCATTTTCAAGACCCATTCTCCCGTATGAGTCCCTATCAATAAGTCACTCGTCATAGCCGATAGCGAAAAGTTTGGCATTTAGGAATATGGATCGCTTAACAGCAGAAGAACGCGTAAAAATTACTGCAAACATGGTGGTTGGAGTGACTACGCAGATAATCGCCTAATGCGCCAGAAATGCGCGAAAAGTTGGTCAAAAACTACCTCACAGGGATCCACTGCTGTAACCAATCTAGGGGCGGTCATTTAACCCTTGTCCTGCTGATAAGCCGAATGGCTTAGCGGGATTTTTCAAATCTTGGTTACAGAGTAAAACAAAAATCAATAGATTTAAGAAAATACATGTAAAATTAAAATCTATATAATAAAAATGAAATGTTGTCTGTTGCTGATCGCATAACTTGTGAACGGCTTGACCGATTTTGAAGATTTTTTCTTTAAAATAATCACCAAGGTCCAACTTAGGTTTTTACGGAAAGCAAATTTCGCCCAGCCCACTTTTTTCGATTTACTTAAAATCAGAAAACGGCTCCATCGATTTCACTAATTTTTTTTTTCAAATGTTCGTATTAATCTTTTTAATTAACCACGCCTACTTTTACGCCCACTTTTTCTATTTATTTCACCGATTTGGACGATTTTTTCTTTAAAACGATCGCCATGGTCCAACTTTGGTTTTTACGGAAAGCAAATATTGCCCCGCCCACTTTTTCGATTTACTTAAAATCAGAAAACGGCTCCATTGATCATTAGTAATCAGCTACCGAGCGAAGCCGGGGCGGCCAGCTAGTTAATAATGAAGAATAATAATAAATGGGTCAAAATTGACAAATCCGTTTTTTTGCTAATTTATTCTTTAAATAATTAGCGGATTTTTTTGTAACTTGAAATTTAAATTATAAATTTTGTAGATCGATTCACAAAGCGTATCGCAATCGATACTTTTGGGTAAAAATTGCCCAATGCAACAAAATCAATTTACGCATGTGATACGAGCTGAGTAAAAATTTATTTTGCCATTACAATTTTCTATGGGAAATACGAGTTATTTTTGCTCTAGATCTCGTTTTCATACACAAATCCTAAGAAAATCAATATTTAAAAAGGGGTCGTTGTTACTTTTGTCCAAGTCATCCTTACAGCACCAAATATGCAAATAAATGTTCCGAATGGCAAAAATTTATTTGCAAAAAGCATTCTGAGACCAATATTGTATGTTATGAATGTAAAAAAAATAAAAAAACTGAATAAATATTAAAATTTTTTGTATTGGGCCAATTTGACCCACTAATGTCATATTCCTTTTATTTTTGAAGTACTGGATAATGGTTAAACGCCATTCAGTAATATTCTAATAATCGCTCTATTTGTGGTCGCAAAACGCCAGATTTATTTCATGGTATTCGCAAACTCGAGCGTTTTCCTATATATCGTTGGTTTTGCTATATTTGGCTATACACAGAAAAAATTTAAAATTTTCTCCAATCACAAAAATCGTAAAAATTTGTTGATTTTGCACCTACTACCAAAATGATTATATAGCTTACACAAAAAAAATTATTTTTCCAATTCAAACAAAATATTTGTAGAATCAAAAAATTTTTTGTCTGAAATCGGTCTTGTAAACAAATTTGCATTTTGTTTATTGAAAAAAAACACTGATTTTTTCAAACAAATAATTTAACTGAATCAAACAAAAAGCTTACTGAAATTCATATACTAATTTTCAAAATCAAAAAAAAAAAGTTTTTGCACAAGCAATGACGCGCACACAAGTAAGCACTGTATGAGAAGATGACGGCAGAGCAGAGCCGGCTTTGAGACTCATTTTTTTTGTTGGAATAATTTTTGAACGAAGTCTTATTTTTATACACACAACACAATGTTTTTCTTTATCACTGTCTGTTGCTGTATCCTTTCCTTTGCTAAAGAAGAAATGTAACCAAAAACGGCAGCAGACCGGCTCGATATGTTTTTGTCATCATTCTTCTATTTTTGTATTTGATTTATTTAACCAAACAGTTTTAAAAAATTGAATACGGGATTTTGTTTCTTATAATGTTGTTTCTGCTATTGTTTTTCTTATAGTTGCACTTTTTTAAAGCGTCCAAATATAGACTGTGTGTGTTTTTGTTGTTGTTCTTATATTTCACATAAAAAAGTGTTGCTTACGATCAAATAATAAAATACAAAAAGACGACAACATTAAAGAGCGTTAAATATTTAATACAAAATTATGAAAACTTGACACCAATAACGCGTTTATTATATTTTTGAAGAGTTGTCCACATTTTTGTTGGTTAAATAAAAATCAAACAAAAAAATTTATTTGAATCTGTAAAAAAATTTATGGAAATAAAAAAAATTTTCAAACAAGCGTTTGTTTGAAAATAGTTCGGAAATAATTGTTTCTGGGTACTTGAAATTGTAAAAACTTAAGATTGTGAATATTTTTTATCAGTCAATTTTTAATTTTAGTTTAAAAAAAATGATCAAACAATTTAATGCAATATAGATCTGGTTTTGACAATTCCCAACAAAATCTTACAAGTGTAAATTATTTTATTTGCAACGAAAAACATTTTTTGTTCTTTAATTAATCTTTTAAATAAAAATGTATCATTCAGAAAAGCAAATTTCGATCTACCAAAGGTTAAAATACAATTTGGTTTAAGGGTTGATGTTTGACTATTGACGTCAGCAGTCGTCGATGGCTGCGAGTGTAAGACGGCAAATTCATCTTAAGAGATCGAGTGTTTGCGATCGAAACATTTCATAGTAACCTGCCGGCAAGGGTTCGAGCCCCGGCCACGTCAAGAATGAAAGATTATCAATAACAATTTTAATTAATTTTCATGTTGTAAAATTCCTTTCTTCATAAAAATAATTTAATGAAAATTAAATTTGATGAACTTAATATTAAAAATTTGGATTAAAAACCATAAGTAGTTCAACAAAACAACCACAATACTAATTAAAAAAAAAAAAAATAGATTCAAATTAAAATACTTGTGAAACAATTTTTTTAATTGATAAACTACTGATGATTTTTTCTCTGTATGTTTTGATATATAAATAATTAAATAAAAATTGTTTTCTGATATCACTACTAATTCTCCATAAACTCAAAATAGTAACGTGTATGTAGAGGATTTTCCTTTACTGTATAATATTCTTTATATATATATTTTTCATATTTTTTTTTTTTTTTTCTCTCCACAAATGAACGTGTAAACGCCCTTTGATGAATTTCATTTAAAAATCGAGATAAAACTGAAATTTTGAACCCGACCAACTCAGATATCGATGAAATTTTGTTCATAGCTAAATTTGATCGATACAAACAAACTCTCATTTTTAGAAATTACTGTTTTGCGATTTTTTGGGCGTGACCCAGTGGGAACGTTTTCGAAAAAACGCGAAAATGGTCGAAAAGAGCTCCATTTAAACTACAATAACTCAGAATCGGCTAAACCGATTTCCATGATCTAGGTATCATTAAAAAGATATTTTAACAGGCTTTATGACACGTTAAAAAAAAAAAAAAAGAAATACACTGTAAAAAAATTTATAACAAAAAAAAATTTTAACTGACGAAAAAACCAAAAAGATCAAGGGTTTTTTTACAGTGTATTAATTTTTTAGAAAGGTTTATCCTTCATCTATACCATATCAAAAAATAAAAATGGGTTCTTTTTTAGTTTTTTTTATATAATTTTTTAAGTAGTGTCACTTCTAGTAATTGCCCTTATATTTTATAACAAAAAAAAATTTTAGGTAACGAAAAACCAAAAAAGATCAAGGATTTTTTACAGTGTATTACTTTTTTAGAAAGGTATTTCCTTCACCTATAACATATCCAAAAAGTAAAATGGGTTCTTTTTTATTTTTTTTTTTAAATAATTTTTTAAGTAGTGTCACTTCTAGTAATTCCGCAAAATTCTGAATAAAAAAATCAATGTATTCTTTATAATAATTTTCTATTTTGTCATAAACATTTATTACTTTACCCATAATAAAGAGAAATATATATAGAACAAAAAAATTGTTGCCCTTTTCATTCCAAAGATTTTTTCAGGTCTATTTTTTCTTCCTCAGGTAGACACCATGTTCCAGAACTAAGGGCTCAAAATATGTACCATACGAAGGGTTAACAGGTAAAATAAATAAACGTTGTCCCAGGAAAATTATGAATATGTTTTAACCGCAAAAAGTTCTTGCTTGCCTTAAAAAATGCTATATAATTGCACCTGATGAACGTAACGAAGTTCATAATTATAAACAGTTTCGAGAAGCCAAGATATCCCATAACAATTTTTACGCGTATATTTTAGAAATTTGAGTGAATATGAATTCAAACAATAAGTACAGATGCATAAAAATATCTAATAAGTGTTGCGCTTCGCTTCGTAAAATAAGTGAAAACGAGGCTGCAAATATAATTGAATATTTTCCAGCTGTCGCCAACATTTATTGTAGCCGTATTTGCGAAACTTGCCGGAATACACTGAGAAAAGCGCGCAGTCGTAATGAATCCAACGTGGAGCAAAATGAAGTCTCAAATTATTTACCAACAACGCCCAGCGATGAAATTAGCGAAGAATTGAATGAACTTCCAACTTGTACCAGCCGTAATGCAAACATCGAAAGGACGGAAGTCATTGAAAATATAAATGATCATATTATTCCTCATCTACCAAACCAAATGTCGCCTCTTAAAAGGAAATATATGAAACGAGATTCATACAGAAATAGAAAATCACTGCAAATTTTTGAAAATATAGCAGATTCACTTGGAGCTGATCCATTATCTGATTTGTCAGCGCAACTTGAAAACGTCAAAGCCATTTACGAAGAAATTTTGGAAAACATCAAATATCAAATAGAGAACAGCTCAAATCTTTTGGAAAAGCAAAAACTTTTATCTCTCTTACCAATCAATATGAGTCACGCAGAAATTAAAGATCGTTTTGGGGATGATATATCTCACGATTGTATCAAAAAAAGTAAAGATATCCAAAGGAATAAAACGAAGTTTGCAGATATCAATCTTTTTAAAATGAGCAGACGTAGTTTACCAACCGAAACTCTAAGCATAGTCAAGTTATTTTATGAAGATGATGAAATTAGCCGAATGATGCCTGGATCGCAAGATTCAATTACTGTTAAACAAGGAAACTTACGTGAAAAAGTTCAAAAAAGACTGATGTTATCTTCACTACGCGAATCTTACTACGAATTAAACAAAAACATCCCATGGCCAAAGTGGGTTTTACAAAATTTACAATGTTAAGGCCAAAAAATTGTATAATTGTATAAAATTGTATTGTGTATGCACATTGCATCAGAATATAAAATTGATGTTTGAAAAAAGTGGCTTAAAATCAATTTGTATTGAAGGAGAATGCACATTTACCGACTACAAAGATGTTCTCAAATTCGTTGTTTGTAATGGTGACATAGAAAAAAGCGAGTGTTGCGTTTCAATGTGTGGTCACTGCTTTAAAAATTTAAATAATCTAAAAACGCATATGCTAAAACATTTTGAAAATAACCAAACTGAAGAAATAATATACAAAAAGTGGAATACAACGATTAGATGTGTTCTGGAAACGTTAACCACCAACCCAGAATCATTTGTCAGCGATTTTACTGAACACATCAAAGTTCTGATTCCGCATCATTTCATAGCAAAGCGACAATCTGAATTTATCAGCAATAAAAGAGCGGCGCTGTTATCAGGAGAAATGTTAATTCAAATGGACTTTGCTGAAAATTATGCATTTCTTGTACAAGATGCCGTGCAAGGATACCATTGGAATAATGATCAGGCTACAATACATCCGTTCGTTATTTATTACAAAGGTAATTATTTTAATATTTTGGTATTAGTAAACACATCCATCCACACTCATCAAAATATTTAATAATTTTTATTTATTTGTTTTTTTCCTTTGTTTGTTTATTGTTAGATAACGATAAATTAACTCATAAAAGCTTCGCCATAATATCTAATTGCAATACCCATGATAGTATAGCAGTTCATCTATATATTTCAAAAATGATACAGTTCGTGAAGGCCAATATAACCAACAATATTAATAAAATCATTTACGTATCAGATGGTGCAGGAGCACAATATAAAAATAAATATAACTTCATTAATTTATGCCATCACAAATCTGATTTTGGGATTGACGCTGAATGGCACTTTTATGCTACCAGTCACGGAAAATCTGCATGTGATGGAATCGGAGGGACATTGAAGAGAGGTGCTCGAAATTATAGTATTGCAAATAAAAATGCAATCCAGACAACGAGGCAACTCTATCACTGGGCATCAGAAACATATAAGACCACCATACAAGTTGCTTACGCAGATGCTGACGAATACAACAACGTTAAAGAAAAGCTATTTTCAAGATAAAAAGAAGCTAAAACTATAACAGGAACTCAAGGCTTTCATTCATTCATTCCGATAAATGAAACTTTTGTACATGTGCGCAGATATTCTGACTGTGCCAAATTTGAGCAGCGCAAAATTTCTTACAAATAATTAACTTAAAAAAATTAAAATAAAATAAAAAACAAATTAATAAAAACATGGCAAATAATATAAACAATTGTTGATGGTTTTCTATTTGTAAATATTTAAAAAATGTTAGAATTGTTGAACTATTTTGTGAATGTGACCAGATATTTTCGCTGTTATTCGAAAACTTTCGGTACGTATTACTAGAAGTGACACTACTTAAAAAATTATTTAAAAAAAAATAAAAAAGAACCCATTTTACTTTTTGGATATGTTATAGGTGAAGGAAATTCCTTTCTTAAAAAAGTAATACACTGTAAAAAATCCTTGATCTTTTTTGGTTTTTCGTTACCTAAAATTTTTTTTTTGTTATAAAATATAAGGGCAATTACTAGAAGTGACACTACTTAAAAAATTATTTAAAAAAAAAATAAAAAAGAACCCATTTTACTTTTTGGATATGTTATAGGTGAAGGAAATACCTTTCTTAAAAAAGTAATACACTGTAAAAAATCCTTGATCTTTTTTGGTTTTTCGTTACCTAAAATTTTTTTTTTGTTATAAAATATAAGGGCAATTACTAGAAGTGACACTACTTAAAAAATTATATAAAAAAAACTAAAAAAGAACCCATTTTTATTTTTTGATATGGTATAGATGAAGGATAAACCTTTCTAAAAAATTAATACACTGTAAAAAAACCCTTGATCTTTTTGGTTTTTTCGTCAGTTAAAATTTTTTTTTGTTATAAATTTTTTTACAGTGTATTTTTTTTTTTTTTTTTTTTAACGTGTCATAAAGCCTGTTAAAATATCTTTTTAATGATACCTAGATCATGGAAATCGGTTTAGCCGATTCTGAGTTATTGTAGTTTAAATGGAGCTCTTTTCGACCATTTTCGCGTTTTTTCGAAAACGTTCCCACTGTGTCACGCCCAAAAAATCGCAAAACAGTAATTTCTAAAAATGAGAGTTTGTTTGTATTGATCAAATTTAGCTATGAACAAAATTTCATCGATATCTGAGGGGGTCGGGTTCAATGCATCTCGATTTTTACATGAAATTCATCCTTTTATATATATATGTGTTCCTCTAACTCCGATTGGAGCATAGGGCGCCTAAACGCCCTTTTATAATTTGCTTAGTATTTGTCGTCATTTCAGATTATCAAGCAGCCAAACCCAATTCTTGTTACTTTATCTTCTTAAATATGTAAAAAAAAAATTGTTTAAGATATTTATAAATATAAAAAAGGGTGTTGAAAAAGAAAAAGTTATTTTTATTTTCCAGTTACAATTCAACTAAAAATAAAACAAAATATTATATAAATTTTTTCTTATTTTTAAGTAAAGCTCAAGGTCGGGTTAAGAAAAATATATTAATTTTTTATTTATATGGACATAGATCTGATCAAAAATACAAAAATATATCTTCTCAAAAAACTGCAATGTCTTCACATTGTGCCAATTTTAAACATACACCAGATTCGAAAATACAACAGTTTTAAATACAGAAACAAACTACAAACGACGCTTCATGCTAGAAATGTTACAAATAATCAACACACTAATAGAACAAAGAGTTAATTTTAAAACCGATACAGACAATGTAGCTCAAAATTACAGACATTTAATTTATAAGAATAAGATAGGAAATTGAATAAGTTTAAAACAGTGTAATAGAATAATTTTGTTTCCTGTGTATTATTTTTATTATTTATTTTTCATGTTGTCAGTTATTGTTATTTAATATAAATTTTGTTTTATACAAATTTGTTTAAAATTTATAAACCTAAGATCCCTAAAGAAGCTGTCCATTGTGGCAGCGAAATATTGGATAAATAATAAATTAATATATTTTTCTTAACCTGACCTTGAGCTTGACTTAAAAACAAGAAGGAATAAAATTTAAAGGTCGAAGCAAAAATACCAAATATTATATCAATTGTTAGAAAAAATATTTTGTTAAAAAAATTAAACAATTAAAACGAGGGTAGTTATTTTCAATTACGAAAATTATAAATACTTAGTGACTGCAGGCGAAATCTCAGCTAAAGGGTTTCTGTTTTAGCTTATATTGCTTCTTAAAAGTTATTGAGTGCACCTAGATCGATGAAACTTGACAGAAATATGTGATATTGTCATAGGCAGGTAAACCTGAAAAATAAATAACATCGGACCAAGTAGGAAAAGGTTCCCCCTAGAAGAACTAATCCAACCTCTGAAAAATGCAATTTTTTTTTAAGTTTTCCCATACTTCTGTTTAGCAAATGCAACTTTAAACGTCGGCGAAAGTTAAAAAACCTAAAATTAGACCCATAAGTTCGTAAAATTACACTTTTCGCCCCCGCCCCCTTTTGAGGGCGGTTACATAAAATAATATTAAAAAAAAATTAAATATTAAAAGGAATAGATTACTAACGCCTTAGTACTATAAAAATTAAATTTTTGAACTTTTATGGGTAGGGGGAGGTATCCCTCCAAACCCCCCCCCCCCTCCCTCGGAACGATCATATTAATTTTTAAGATTTTATGTGACTTTTATGTATTTTATAGTATTTAATTTATCTGAAAATAATTAATATATTCGTAATTATAACTTATTTATAATAGTAACAGCAAATTTTATTTAAAATAACTTCTCTTTTGCCTTTTAACTTCTCTTTGATGAGTGCCATGGTTCTTCTTCGTCTGCTTCTTCAAAATCCTCTTCTGTATCTGAATTCTCTTCAGAGCCAAGTACAGTTGGAAGCATTAATGAAATTGCTTCTTTCGTAAAGGGTAATGACTTTTTTTTGGAGTTGGTCTTATACTAGTAATCAGTGGGCCAGAACTGAGCAAAAGTCTATTTATAATATCTTTGTTACACTGAACCCTCGAAAACTTTCTAGCAAAATTCTGCCTGTTAAGCCGAAAATGTTTATTTCGTGCCTCAGACGCTTCTTCTGATAATAGCCCGATAGGCAATAATGCCTATAATGCCTATTATACACTTTTTCCATTTTACTCTCAAAGCTTCCAAATAGTTCTGATAACAATTTTATGCTATAAAAACTAAGTACCTAAAGCCCAGACTTGATTTTTTATTATATAAGTTAACACAAATTATGTTTAAAATCTATTTTTTTGGAAATAACTAAATAAGACACAAAATAAGTTCACAAGCTGACGTTGCGTATTTTGCAATACAACAACGCAGCTTATTTCACAATAATTCCATTGCACATGCCAATGGTTGATATCCGATACCCACATGGGGTGACTGCCAACAGCCAGGAATACTGCAACTCAACAAATTCCCATCAACAACATTGCACAACGATAGCAACAACATCGCACGCGCCGTCTGCTGATACCAAATACTCGAATGGCGTGATCAACAAAACCTGTTAATAAGTAGGGTAGTTTTTAAGAATATTGTTACTTTTTAGTTTTGATACCAAATAAAGAACATTGTTGTGTCGCCATCCGCGCACAACAATTAATTTTTTTATTAAAAAATTCTATCCAGGATTTAATTGGCGCCCGAGCAGGGACCCAAGGATAAAAGGTCCCCCGGTATCGAAAAAAACAAAAGTCAAGCCTTGCCAAGCCCCTCAGTAATCCGTAAACGATAAACAGGAGTGACGTGAAGTCACAGCTTGGTAAGCCCGTGCCCCGCGGATTAACTAGATAATAGAAATTATAAATAAGGAAAAGTGAAACAAAAAAAAATTTTAAAAAATTAATAAAAATAAAAATAGTGACATTAAAACAAAATTTTAAAGGAAAAATTTTAAATAAAAAATTAATTCTGAAAAAAACAGTGATGACAAAGTTTAAAGGAAAATTTTTAAATGAAAAAATTATAAAAAAATAGTAACATTAAAACAAAATTTTAAAGGAAAAATTTTAAATAAAAAATTAATTCTGAAAAAAAAACAGTGACAACAAAGTTTAAAAGAAAATTTTTAAATGAAAATTAATATAGAAAAAATTATAAAAAAATAGTGACAAATTTTAAATAAAAATTAATGCTGAAAAAAAAACAGTGACGACAAAGTTTAAAAGGAAATGTTTAAATGAGAAAAAATTATAAAAAAATAGTAACATTAAAACAAAATTTTAAAAGAAAAATTTTAAATAAAAAATTAATTCTGAAAAAAAAAACAGTGACAACAAAGTTTAAAAGAAAATTTTTAAATGAAAATTAATATAGGAAAAATTATAAAAAAATAGTGACAAATTTTAAATAAAAATTAATGCTGAAAAAAAACAGTGACGACAAAGTTTAAAAGGAAATGTTTAAATGAGAAAAAATTATAAAAAAAATATAGTAACATTAAAACAAAATTTTAAAAATTTTAAATAAAAATTAATATCGAAAATTTTGGAAAAAAAAACAGTGACATTAAAAGAAGAGTGAAACGAAGGAAAAACAATTCTTTTTTTATATAAAATTATAGAAAATTTTTTGGAAACAGTGACACAAGAATTAGAGGGAAAACTAAGGAAGTAAATAGAAAATTAAAAGAAATAACCATTAAGAATACATAAAAATAAGTGCAATTTCGAAAAAAAACTCTTCTTAAAAAGGTGCAAATAGCAAAAGCATTAGAAAATTTGTAATAAATAAAAATTATTAGTATTGTGATTAAATTGTGAACTTGGAAATAACGTCAGCTATAACAAACAATATCAACAACACCAGCTACTCATCAGTCATCAAGTGCCTCAAAATCATCCAGGAGAGCAGTATGGTTCTTAGATTAATGTAAGATTATTCCTTTTTTTTATTATTATTATTTTTTTTTTTTTTTTTTCATATTTAAGTATTCAAGAATCAGATTGTTAAAAGAAAAAAAGTGAAACTTTTATTATTTCATCTGTTAACATAAAATATTTCCGAAAACAATGTCAGAAGACGAGACTATAGATCAACTGACAGACAGATTAAATAGAACATTAAATATGAGTTTAAATGGATCATCCGTCCATAACAGTGGCTCCTCGGGGCTTAATAACATTCAGAGGGAACAGATAAGGGAGATTCTGAACGAAGTTCTGGGATCACAAAGTCCTCACTTGGAGGAGGAAATAGATCAACCCATCGGAACTGTAACGAAATTAGAGGAATTAGACAAAGTACCGGACATTGTACGGACGCTACGTGAATTTCCTGGGCAACCGGGGGAATTTAACTCCTGGCGTAAATCGGTGGATAGGGTAATGGAACTCTTTAAGTCCCTCCAGGGGACAGGACGATATTATGCAATTTTGCACACCATTAGAACAAAGATAACTGGTGATGCAGATACTGCATTAGAGTCATACAGAACACCTTTGGATTGGCCCAGGATGAAGAAATGTCTGATGATGCACTATTCCGATAAAAGAGATATCGGAACTTTGGAGTATCAAATGACAGTTCTGTGCCAAGGCAATAGGCCTATAACTGAGTTTTATCAAGCTGTTTATCAGCATCTTTCACTGATACTTGACAAAGTATCATGTTTGAATCTAGATGAGGGAAGCCTTCGATCAATGACGAACACATATAGGGATAAAGCCTTGGACACGTTCGTTAGGGGTCTAAACGGCGATCTTCCACGGTTGTTAAGCGTCCGTGAACCTGCTTCCTTGCCTGAGGCACTACACATCTGCTTAAAGTTAGACAACATGGCATTTCGCATGAACTATGCACATGGACAAATATCAAAGGGGAACATACAGAGGGACAGAATTGGAATTACCAATCCGTTCACGGGAAATAGACAAAAATTCTTTCCCGAGCTTGCTTATGTTGGCGGAACGGTACATAGAAGACCACCATTGCCACCCCGTAATACTCCTGTACCGAACTATAACCCAAATTACAGTCCCAACCAGAACTTTCGACCAATCGGTTACCAACAATTCGGCCCAAGACCACAGTTTAATCAAGGAAACCCAAATGGTTTCCAGAACCATTATAACAGACCCCAATATTCAACCCCGAATTATCCTACACCGGCACCTAAAGTAGAACCTATGGAGGTAGATAGATCCATACAATCCAGACAGGTTAATTACATGAATAGACCACACGATACAGCCTTCAAGAGGGCACCTACTTCATCCATACAGGCCCCTCAGAAAAAGATGCAAAGGAATTTCCACGTTGTAACGAACAACGAAAGTAGAATTCAACAACCATCCCATGATGTCAATAATTACTACCAGGAAGAGGGCGCAGTTGGTGGAATGAATGAAATTGACGAATATTATAGGCAATTTGCCAATAGCGGGCTGGAGATGGCTGAGTATCCGCCTGAAAATTCGGAAATTGGGGAGAATGACCCCAGAACAACTGACTATCCACAGGAAGATTTAATCAATGACCTGAATTTTTTTTGGTTAAATAGTTCCTCGCTCCCATACTTTCGAGTTAGAACGAGGAACGGCCAAACTCTCAAATTCCTTTTAGATACGGGTAGTAATAAGAATTATGTAAAGCCAAGTTTAGTTACTAATCATATACCTAACCAGGAGAAATTTAGCGCAAAATCGATTACGGGAGATGTGGAAATAACACATCATGCACTTTTGAAAATGTTTGGCATCAATGATGTTCCCATAAAATTCTTCATATTACCAGGGCTACGAACCTTTGATGGAATATTGGGCAACGATAGTTTGAAAGAATTATCAGCCGTGATTTATACATCAAAGAATTATTTTACTGTAAAAGGAGAGATAAAAATCCCGATATTCCAATATATTTCCCAAGACGTCAATAATATAGAAATTAGAATGAAACACCTGTCAGGTACAGTGCACAGTAGTGACAGTTTTCCACAGGACCTTATTCCAAGCATAGAAACACCAATAAACGTGTTCAAAAATCAAATCTTTCTCACCATAGGCGAACCATCCACGTACCAATTTAAAATTATATTTCCAGGGTTTCATCGACATCTGATAAACGAACCTAACTATGACGAACAAAAACTGACAGAAATTCTGAAAAGGTACTTGAATCCGTCCGTTATTAATGGCATAAAAACTCCTGAACCGATAATGGGGAAAATTCAGACAATCTATCCGAATCATTTTTCAAGCTACAAATGTCGATTTACACAACTGGTGGTCGACGATATAACGTCAGAAAACGACCAGGAAAATATAATCGTGGAGACACACAATAGAGCCCATCGTAATGAAAAGGAAAATAGGTTACAAATTATGGAAAAGTTTTACTTTCCGGGAATGGCAAACAAGATTAAAAGGGTCATAAAATTATGTTCCACTTGTAAGAGAAATAAGTATGAAAGGCATCCCAATACGCCTGAATTAAAAGAGACACCTATACCAACTCATCCTGGTCACACGGTCCACCTTGACATTTTTTCCACAGACAAAAAATTGATACTAACGTCAATTGACAAATTTTCAAAGTATGCCCAGACCAGATTACTAAAAGGGCGATCGATAGAAGATGTTAGGGGACCTCTTAGAGAGATTTTATTTTTTTACGGGGTACCAAAGAATATTGTCATGGATAACGAACCTTCTTTAAATTCAGCCTCAATCCTATTCATGATGAGGGACGATTTGAAAATAAACGTCTTTACCACCCCATCCTATAGAAGCGAAGCGAATGGACAAATAGAACGGTTCCATTCCACTTTAGCGGAGATAATGAGATGTTTGAAGAGTGATGGCACATCTAGGAACTTCGAGGAACTGTTGGAAAGATCTGTGAATGAATACAACCATACCATTCATTCGACGATCAAGAAGAGACCTGTAGATCTCTACTTTGGTCGAACAGTAGACTTCTCACCTCAAGATTTGGAGATAACCAGATTATCCAACGTTGACCGACTGAAGCGCAAACAGGAAAATGACTTGACATTCCATAATAAAAATAGGAAACCAGTAAAGGAATACGTACCGGGTCAATTGGTCTACGTTAAGACAAATAAAAGACTAGGGACAAAACTTTCTGGCCGGTTTAAAGAGGAGATAGTGAAGGAAAACCGTAATACAACTATAGTTACGGAAAGTGGGCGAGTTATCCACAAGAGTCACATCAGAAATTGATAAATTTCTACATCTTATTCCTCACCTTTTTTTTTTTCCTTTTTTTTCAGTTTACTAATTACTAGCGTCCTTGCGGATTTTAACATTCTTGACTACTCTAATGCGAGACTGATAACCATCCAGAACGGAATCGCAAGAAAACAGAACGGCACCTTTAAAGTTATACATTCCATTGACCTAGAACAATATCGAGTTTTGTCACAAGATATCGAATCCACATTGAACAGTAATATTACTCCGTCCGTTTTTAAGACAACAAGTGTCCGATATTAATGGACTCCTCAAACGATTAAGCCCGAAAATGAGGAAAAGATCTATCGATATTATTGGTAGTGCATGGAAATGGGTTGCTGGAACTCCAGACAGCCACGATTTTGAAATCTTAAATCAGAAAATTAAAAATTTATTGGAGAATAACAATAGACAAATGATTATAAACGAACTGACAACTAGCATAATACAAGACATTTCAAATATTACAAATGAAATATTAAAAGTAAAACGGGAAGATTTTAATAATGAACTGGCAAATACATTAGAACACAAATTAACGTTAATTGAAAAAGAATTACAAAACATTGAATATGCAATCCAATGGGCTAAAGTAAGCATCGTAAATTCATTTATTTTGTCAAAAACTGAAATTGAAAATTTAAATCATGTTTTAGAAAATTACAATATTCCCATTTTTAATGTAGATGAATTGTTATCTTTTGGAAGTGTAAAAATTGTAACAAATAATAAAGAAATTTTATATATTTTAAGTATTCCCATTGCCCAAAATGATATTTGTAAAATTTTCTTAGCAAAGCCAGTAAAGATTGGAAATACAATTGATAAAATAGAATATGAAAAAATTTTGGATTGTAATAATAATTTATTCGCTATCAAGGATAGCTGCAAAAGCTACAATGAATTAACTATATGTAATAGAGATAAGCTCGTACAATTAAATGATAACTTTTGTATAACTAGTTTATTTAGAAATAAAATAGGAAGCTGCACACAGGTTAACAACGAACACGTACCCGCCATAGAGGAAATTGGAAGCGACTTACTACTACTGAATCAATATATTGGGAAAATTACAGTGAACAAAGAAGAGATAAAATTGAATGGAACTTATTTAGTGAAATACTTTAACACAACAGTCAACATCGATGGTCGAGAATATTACTCGAAAGAAATAAGCGGCAATAAACCTCTTCCAGCCTCTCTACAACCAAAAGCATGGAATAGCAAAACTGAAGAAATTCTCTCATTACAGAGACTACAAAAACTTAATGTGGGAAACATCAGAAGATTGGAAGTATTAGAAAACAAAAATAAATTTCTAATGACATCAAGCATCATTATCGTTATATCCGTTTGTGCCACTATCATTTGGATCGCTAAGAAGAAGAAAACAAAACCAAAAAACGAAACAATAGAAATGGAAGTAACTCAACCGGAATCTCCAATTACTATAAAACCCACAGAAAGGAAAACTGGGAAAAAGAACTCCACCATTTACGACATCCATACATTTTAAGCAATCGGGACGATCGCATTTAAGGAGGGAGGAGTTAACACAAATTATGTTTAAAATCTATTTTTTTGGAAATAACTAAATAAGACACAAAATAAGTTCACAAGCTGACGTTGCGTATTTTGCAATACAACAACGCAGCTTATTTCACAATAATTCCATTGCACATGCCAATGGTTGATATCCGATACCCACATGGGGTGACTGCCAACAGCCAGGAATACTGCAACTCAACAAATTCCCATCAACAACATTGCACAACGATAGCAACAACATCGCACGCGCCGTCTGCTGATACCAAATACTCGAATGGCGTGATCAACAAAACCTGTTAATAAGTAGGGTAGTTTTTAAGAATATTGTTACTTTTTAGTTTTGATACCAAATAAAGAACATTGTTGTGTCGCCATCCGCGCACAACAATTAATTTTTTTATTAAAAAATTCTATCCAGGATTTAATTTATATTATTTTTGTTGTTATAGATTTTAAAAGTTATGCAAAACAGGTACATTTATTTTGCTCCATAAAATATCGTCATTTAGCGGCCGCACATGTGGTTAAAACCCGTTACTTACTGTTTCGCACATCCCTTTTTTACACAGGTAATATTAGTCTTAGATGTATTAATTTAAATAAAAACGTAGAACCAAAACATTTTATGACTGACGAAAGTGTTTCTATCATATGTACCTATGCAAGATAAAAACAGAAAATGGTGAAATTTTCAAAAAAATCATAAAAAATGGCGCAAAAACGCGCAACGTTTTTTTTTTAATTTAAAAGTAGAGATTTAAAATTTTATCGTGATGTATAACATTTTTAAGAACTCAGCGGGCTTCACCTTCAAAAACCTTTTAATTTTTTTTTTTTACAAAAAAGTGAACAAAAAAACCGTTTTTTTTTAATTTCGAACTAATTTTTTTATCACAAAAACTTCTAATAAAATTTTTCTAAACATTTTCATAATAAGCTGTTTATATAGTCTTTCACAGAAAAAAAATCAATGTAAAATCTTTATTCGTTTATCTACAAAAAAATATATTGTAAACCTCCCAAAACCGTAAAAAGTCAATGAACACGCATGCAATTTAATCAACTTTCCTGGTTTTAACAGTGTCCCAAATCCACAAATCTCAAGCAAAAGACTTGAAAATTCACTATACGATGCAGAACTTTGTTGTCTGTCAAGCTGCGTACTTAAATTTTTCCATTTCTTAAATTTAATTTTTTGCTTAATGTCCGGCTAGATTGGCAAAAAACCCCTATGTGCGATGGTCCAAATTTTCGATGATGCTTCAGCGTCATTTGTGGTTCTATGCCGTTAATGTGCCGATTTATCTCATCTTTACCTCTTGAAATGTTGCTGGCTTATCGACGTTCACCTTTTTTTTTCTAATAACCCCAAAGATACAAGGCCAACGGTGTCAAATCACATGATCTTGGCAGGCAATTGACACCGCTACCACGAAAGATAACACGATCATTGAATTTGTCGCGAAAAAGAGCCATTGTTTCGTTACTTGTGTGGCAAGTGGCACCGTGCTGTTGAAAGCACACATCGCCCACGTCCATATCTTCCAATTCGGGCCATAAAAAGTTCGTTATCATCTAACTATAGCGAACACCATTCACAGTTACTGCTTGACCGGCCTCATTTTGGGAAAAATTACGGCACGATGATGCCGCCAGCCCATAAACCGCATCTTTGTAACAATTTTTCGACAATCACACTTAGATAATCATTCGCCCAAATGTGGCAATTCTGCTTATTGACGAATAATTTTCTTCGAAAATTTATCATCCGCTGTTGCCATTTCTTGCCACCATTCTGACCATTGACGACGTTTGGAATGGTCAAGAGGCTTTAGTTCTTGAGTCGATTGCACCTTGTAAGCGAGTAAATGCAAGTCTTTATGTATAATGTTCATCAACGATGAGCGTGAGAGCTGCATTTGTTGGACACGGCGAAGAGTTGAGGTGGACGGCTCTTCAGCCACACTATCGCGAACAGCATCAATATTTTCTGCAGAACGATCTGTACGAGCATGCACTGGTGCTTTCACATCTCTCAAGACCCGGTTCGCTCAAATTTTTCCGATTGTACGCACATTTGGACGATTAAATTGACCGAAAAAATCACGAAGTGTACGATAGGCATTTTGATTTGAACGCCATAATAAGCCTGAATAACTTTAATACGTTGCTCGATTGTTACTAAGTTTATACGTAGACTATTCGCAAATGTCAAGTTTCCCTACAAGAAATGCATAACCAAAACTTGCAGCAATTTTACATTAGTGTTTCTACTCTAACATGTGTGTTAGAGCAGAACAATTTAAAACACTTCCTAAAAAATGCCAATTTTGTAATATATTTTTGTCATACGCTTGTTAAAATTTGTAAATTCCTTTAATTAAATATTTACCATCGGTGTTAAAGAAAAAAAAAATTATATAATTTGTAACTAGATTGCATATTAAAGTAGAGAGCTAAAAAAACGTCTTGAAGAAAAAGTGGAATCGCCAAACAGCGGTAATCAGAATGCTAGTGGTAAAGGAGGACGTACTAATGGCGACTTCAGAGGACGCGATGGTAGATTCTCTGGAAACACGGGAGGTCATTTTCGAAGCGGCCGTTTTGAAAGGAGTGGTCATCCAACAGGTAGCGGTCATTCGGGTGGTGGTTTTGGCCAGGACAATCGTTTAAGATTTGTTGGTGGTAATAACGGAATAATTCATGCTGATGTATTTTCAAGTATGCACTTGATTTTTTGGTCACAAGCTGTTAACAACATATAATTTCTTTTTAAGATCTTCAATAAATTAATTGGTCACACGTATGTTAACCTCCATTTCCAGATCCGCGCAAAAAATGGAACGTTATCAAGCAGCCACAATAATAACGAAGAAGTCCAATTTCCTGCCTATTAATTGGATTATAATTTTTTTAATAATGAATTTCATTTAAAATAAAAAAAAATTTATTATTTTATAAAGGTTAGTAATAACCAATATTTACGTTATGAATAACTAGTTAGTGCTAACCAATATTTACGTTATGACTAACTTGTAATCGTTATCCATTATTAAGGATATCATTGACTAATTAAAAGCAGCAGAGTAAGCAGAACAAAATATGTTCCGTAGTAGAGTGGATTTCATGAGTTAGAAAGAGAGGCAAAATCACATGTACACAAGAGTTTCGGTTAGTTTTTTTCATTTTCGGCTTAATAAACTAATATAAACTTTAACCAATATATCGGTCAACACTACCGGTCATATAACTAGTAAAATGACTTGTAGTCTTCTTGTAGGGTTCTTACCGAAAATTCTTATTTTTATGTGATGCCGGATGGAAAATTTATGCATTTGGTAGCACTGTATGTATATAAAATTTTTATTTTTTTTAATAAATAACTAAAAAATTACAAATTGTTGTGTATTTTTGAATTTTATTTCCCCAATTTTAAATTAATTTTACTTTTGTTTATCGTATGAATGTGCCATATCGAATTAAAAAAGTAAACCGGTTAATAGTGTGACAATGCTTTAAATCTTTTTTGCAAATAGTGTCGCAAATAAAAATTTAATTCACGGTTTATGCGGCAGTTTTCTCTACTTGCAATATATTTATTTGCGAATAAGTAGTGTGTATAAACGGAGTATGTGTATCTTTCCATGGTTCAATTGAGTTAGTCTGAAATTGAGTGATGTCAAACATCGGGCCTTAAAATTTTACCACCCGTTCTATGGCGGAGATATTATCCCATCAATCATCGATTGATGCATCGCTCATTTGCTGAAAAGTCGTCATAACTCAAAAAATGCATTTCGAAATAAACGGATTTTAAGTTTTTGCACCACTTAGAAAAAAAAAAATAGCCTACACACTCTCTTCAAACGTGGAAAGTATAAGAATTGAAGTCAGCGAAACATCAATTACCCTGTGTGTTTAACCAGATTTTTATCGTTAAATCATCTTTAGCGGTAAGGCTCGTTTATGGCTGAACGGGTATGTAAACAAGCAAAGTTGTCATTTTTGGAGAGCACAATCCTCATGAGACTTAATTTCATCACAAAAAATCCATGGCACGGTTTACATACCGAAGGCGTTATCGTTAAATCCGAAATCAGTGCTAATATTTCTGCGGATATCGAAAGATAAAGGCAAATTATTCGTAATTTGTGTGTTCCTCATGTCGTTGCAAATCATTTTAAGTACAAATGGTTCCAACAAAGCGAAGCAACATGACGAATAGCGGGTAAAACATCATTTTATTGAGCGAAACGCTTGGCGACCGAATTATCTCAAGAAATAGATCTGTGAATAACCCACTAACGATTGGCTTGGAAGTCAACATTCTTCGCAATATTGCAATGCTATGAAATTTGTGAGCTAATTAAGTCAAAAATGTTGGTCATTCCATTGAATTCGTTGTATTTTATTTTAGAACACAAGTTCTATGCCTCCTATAAAACACCTTTCTCTACTACCCTCAACATACGACAGACCAAATTCATTCAAAAATTTATTAATTAAAAAAATGGTTTTAATCAAAAATTAATATTTGTTTATGAAAGCCCTTTTCTCATTTCTTTTTAGCAAAATAATATGCCATTTGATTATAAAAGCACCCATGTTTTCAGTATTTAAGGTTCCAGAAGCTTAAACACTGTGACAAATTTTGAAGCGAATAACGGTTCATTAGGAAAAATAAAAATGAACTTTCATTTTTATTTTTCAAAAGTTATTTTTCTGTGTCATAAATAATCGATTCAAATGTATCATCAAGTTAAACGAAGCACAGTTATCTCGTGGTTCACACGTTGATAACTTGAATGGTCCAATTTGGGACAGACAAGCGTAAAATGCAAGTTTTTACCAACAGGTGCCTCCGAATAATACTTGGAATTTATTGGCCCAATACAATTAAATCCGAAGACGTAAACTTGGCTGGATAGGGCACACACTAAGAAGAGAAGATGACAACATATGCCAAAGAGCGCTAACATATAACCCCCAGTGTGCAAGAAGACGAGGAAGGCCGAACAACTCTTGGCGAAGTTCAACATTAAACGAAATTAACAAGCTGCCTGAATTTAATGATAGAAAGATAGTTAATTTGACGGAACTGAAAATAATTGCAAATATACGCTCCAGATGGAGATTTCTTATTGAGAACCTATGCCCACAATGACGTAGCTCTAAAATAATTTTAGAGGAAGGCTTATTATTATTTATTATTATTATTTGGGACAGATAACATTGTAAAATTTGTAGTGGTTGCTTTGTAGAATTCATTTAAAAGAGCAAGCTGGCTTGCAACTGAAGTTTTGTAAAACTTAAACTTTGAACAGAAAGTGCCTGGTTTTAGAGAAAATTTGGTGTAAAAATGTTCAGTGCCATATAAAGAACTTTATTTACTATAAAAACATTTTGGCTATGTTACAGAAGAATTTTAAAATACAGGGTAGACCAAAAGTCACCATGGGGCTTAAAGAGTTAATAACTTTTACGTTTCAATATTATTTTTTTTAAAAATGAAAATGAAGTTGTTGGACATGAGTTCAAGGATTGTCTAGGGCTTGTAAACATATAAAAAATTACGAATGCGTTTGCCAATATATTTCAGAATTTCCGTAAATTATTATCTTTCCTAAAATTTTACTTAACCCTTAGCTGTCCAGCATTGTCTGGCCAGACCATATTAGCAAAAGTTTTAAGAAACAAAGGCTATTAATTCTTAAAGTAAGTTGTCCTGAATCAAATAAAAAAAAAATTGGGATCACATTTAGGGCACATTTAGGGCTGGACCACAGGTGCCAAAATACTTATTCGCAATCCGAGCATGTACAAGCGATACCGTACCCGTCAAGTTCAACTTATTAACACCCGTTGTGCGCTATTACTATAGTCAAAGCTCAGAGCAAAAGTCGTTTTTGCTGCGTAATGCAACAAAGCTATGTGCCTTCAATATGGCAGTGACACAAAAACGTATAATTGCAATGATTGTTTAACAGAATAATTTCAATATTTTACAATAATATTAAAAGAGACTAATTTATTTTAATATAACACAAAATAAGAATACAACTTTGTTTAGTTTTCTTATGGCGATTTCTTTTCTGAAAAAAATATGCTACAGTATATACATGTAACATTTTCTAATGTTACCTATAATCACTGGAAGTGTTACATGTTGTGCAATTTCAATAGAACACAATTAGCTGGTTTTATTTACAACTATTACACTTTCATCATTAATGTACTTCATGAGCGATTTTTAAAGCTATTTGAGCGGTTTCTGAACGCAATTATGGCTTGAAAACAAATATTGACATCCCTAATGGCTTAGAAAATATTAAACGATTATAATATAAATAGACTTTTTTTGGATTTTAATGTGTAAATATATTTATATTTTGTTTTAAAATAGTTTGTTTACAAAATTATGAGCGGTATGAATTATGACAAACAAAATAAAACATTCGTTGTACAAACAAAGTACTAAGTACCAAAGTTGTAAGACAGGGCAGTATGAACACCTTAAGTAAAAGTAAGGGTAAAACATGCAACATGTTTTTTATCAACATATTCACAAAAGAACTTGAAAATTTTTCCCACAGTTGTATTTTTTGTACAAATGAACACAAAAATGGAGAACATGTAACATTAATGCAACATATTTTTCAGAAAAGAAATCGCCATTATTTGGTCTGGCCAGACCATGAAGTACACTTAGTGGTAGTACGGTTATGGAACATCGAAGGCTTAAAAATACCAATGTGTAATCGTGTAGTGTGGCTCCATTCTGCTGAAACCACATCTTAGGTTAATTTCTCCATTATTTATTCTCGAGGTGTGATTTAAATAATCTGAAAAAATATATATGTATATATACGTAGAAGTTATTAAATTTTTAAAGCTCATTGGGACTTTTGGCCCACCCTGCACTATGGTCATACTTTTTGTTAATATAAATATTCTTATACATCTAGCGAACCATACTATGGATGCCCATAGCCGGTAACAATAATTTACATAGTTGCACTAACCATAATATGTGTTTAAAATTTTTCTTCGTATTTTTACACAATGTCCCGTTTAATTTTTTCGCCAAAAAGTTCCAAGTTTCAACAAAAGTTTTTTTTTCGGAAAATTGAAGACTTTAAAAGTTGTCAGCTACATATATTTAATAAATCCGTGTTTTCAAGCAAGTCCAATTTTTGGAAAAAGTAATTTTTTCCATAAAATATCCATGTTTCCTTAAAAAGTTTCATATCATCATTTTCAAAAAAACTCAATAAAAAAACAAATATATATTTTATTAATTAGTATTGTGGTTATTTTGTTGAACTATTTATGGTTTTTTATTGTATAAAAAATATATCTAAATTTTTTTTTTTCAGACCCTCGCATTAACACAGTTACATTTTACGATGACATCTTCATTTCCGTTTACAGCTTAAGTTTTGTTAAAAATTTTTTATTTTTTTTTTTATTTTTATTTGCTGCTATAAATCTGTGTATCAGCAGCAAAAGTATCACAAGGATTCATCTTGTACTTGTGTATGACGAAAAGGGTATAGGTGTGTGTTTGTGGGTTAACAAAAGTATGTGTATAATTGTGATTATGTGTGTTTGTTAAATGTGGTTGGAAGTGCGTTGTGCTTGTGAAGTTTCTACCTTTTTGTTGTTTGTTGTCTTTTTAAATGTAGCTACAGCAGTATTGTTTATTGTTTTTTTTTTAGTTCTTACTTTTTATCCTGTTTTTAACTTCCTCTATTGAAAAAAAAAGAAAAAGGAAAATTGTAAAAAAAACTTAACATGCCAAATAACATGTAGACAAGTTTCTTTTGCAACTTGTTTATCTTTAAAATCCATATAGCACGCATTTTCTATGTAACAGTTTGTGTGTGTATACGTCAAATAAACTTTTCCATATCCTTAAAAAAAAACATTAGTTATTATGCACATGTGTTTATTTCTTTTCTGTAGTTTTAAGGATTTTTTTTTTTTTTTACGGTTACTAAAGCCATTAACTTGATACAGATATTTTTGTTTTGTTGCTTAACCTTCACAAGGTCTTCAAATTTGCTGACGTTAACGGTCTTCGGGTCAAATTTGACCCAAATAGAAAATTTTACATAAAAACTCACTTTTTTCAATTAAATATGTTTTAAAACTTGATATTTTATTTCTAGATTTATTCAGTATATTGAAGCTGTATTATTTGTTAACATTTATTGCAAAAGTATATTTAACATAAAGTGGTGGTATCTGTTTTGTGACATGATTGGCAACGACTTATTTTTGACTGGTAAACATATTTTTTCCTAGGTTTTGGTTGAAGATGACGGGTGCTGTTCCTGCTCAGCTACTGCATGCACTTTTTTGTAATTTTTCGTGAGTATTAGGCTTTGGGTTATGTTTTTGTCGAGAAATGTCGACGTTTGGCAAAACAGTTTTCTTTCTAGCCATGTTTAGCTGATGTAAAGGATAGCCTTTAGTTGCCAAAAGCTCTCGTGGCTATTCGATCTTGTTTTTAAATATAGTTCCTACCAAAGTAATTTGATTCTCTAGCAACTTTTGTCCCAATTAGTACCGTGCAAAACTGCAGTCATACTGTGACATTTCAAACCACCTGTCAAATTAAGAACTACATGCCTACATTTTATATTTCAGGCAAAGTTCCTATTTATTTGCCTGTATACGGATGCAAATTCCTGGGCTAACCTATCAATCCGTATATTTCATAGCTCTCGTATCGTCGCAAACTTCTCTAAAATTTGGCGTTCACTGCGATTATCCTTGTTGTCAAATCTTAGTACCCTTGATGGGGTTTTTAATCTGTTTAACGGCAAGATTGCTCTAAAAATTGGTTTTCCTTTCACAGCAATCTGTCTGTACTTTTATAACTTGATCTATACAATTCAGCTAACTGGAGAATCAATAAATGCGAAATTTGGTGTTGCCACTTCAGTTCAATCATTACCAAACACACATTTATTAGTAAACTTAAAAATAACGCATGCCACAGGAGGTGAAAAAAATAATTAACAACTGGAAATTTCTAACGAAAGTTCAAAAATTTTGCTACAGGTCAAATATGACCCAAAGAACTTAAGTGTAAAAAATTTTATAAATATTTTTTTTTTGCCAATATTTTTTTCTTAAAACCTTAAGTAGGTGTTGGCATTTAGAAATAAATAAAAGTCATAGAATATAAAAAATGTAAGTCACTCACTCTTAGAAAAAATTTAACTTTTATTACAAAATGGGTCAGATTTGACCCGAAGACCTTATGAAGGTTAAAGTTTATTAAGAAATTAAATAAAAACGAAACGAGAAAAACTAAACATCAAATGTAAATTGATATACAAAGTATTGTGGAAGAAAAAATTTATTATGGTTTTGAAGAGAGCAGTAAAAATCATTAAATTTTGTCTAATATGCAAAATTCAGTTTCAAGTTAATACATCAAAAAATTTTATTTTGAATAGTTTGTGTTTTTAAAGTTTCTACATAAAAAAAAAATAAAGAAAAACTTAAAGAATAAGAAGGACAGATACATGTTTAATAAACTTTTCAATAATATATAATAAATTTCGATTTAATAAAAAAATAGAACTATAAAAATAATCATAGACTTCTTAAAAAGTCTCTTTTCACAAAACTTATTTTTGCTCTTTTTTACATAAAACGCATAATTTTTTTTTACCAATATTTTTCATCTTTAAATTTCTCATTCACTCAGTACCCTGCACTTTTAACTTTATTTTTCAAAGTACAATATTTTCGAAAATTCAATAAGTACCAAATGTAGAACGGAAAAGTAAAAGAAAGAAGTTGAAAGTCCAGTATTTTCCCTTTTTGATTATTTTTCAACATTGAATGATCGAAAATTTCAATATTGTAGTGGGAGCCCTAAAATTAGTACACAAAAAAAAAAAAAAAAGACTGAAATGCCAAGAAATTTGATTTTGATTTAAATATAATTTACATTCGGATTGTGCCCATCAACATTTTGCATTTGTAGTAACAAGCCTGTTTCTGTTGTCCCAAAGTGTAAATTCATTGTTGAGGCAAAGTTAAAAGTGTTGCCTAAAATGGTGTTGCCCCACCGATTCAGTATGCTGTTGTCGCAACTGCAAAAGTTGTTGGCTCAACAGTTCAATATACTCTTGTGGCAAATGCAAAAATTGTTAAGGTACATAATATAAATAAAAACATTATTTTTAGTTTGAAATTTTTTTTTTTAAATTCTTGCAATTTTAAGATAATTGTTTATATTTATTATATGGCCAATGGTATCCTCTTGGGTGTCATATATAGATAGTTTCGATGTTTGTTGATGCGTGGAGGAGTTATTACCGATTGAAGTAAATAAACGAAATTAAGATGTCGCGAATCTGCCGATTTATATTTTTCCAAATAAAAAAAACTAAAAAAATTAAAAAACTCACTTTTAACTAGTTTTACACCGTCAAACGACTCAAGTCCTGATCGCAATGATAAGGAAGTATAAGTCATGTCATTGCCAAATGCAGTTTTGTTTTTTGATTAAAAAAATTAATATTTTATGGCAATCAAAATTGTTATTTTCTGCAAATGCAAATCATTTATGTCAACAGCAAATTTCAATGTGCCGTTATTTTAGAGGAAAACCTTTAAGGGCAAAAGTTATTTTATTTGCAACAATTAATTTTGCTGTTAAAAAAACTTCAAATACTTTCATGTTGTTGGAGTAAAAAAATATAGTTGGAACATTTCTTGCGAAAAAAGGTTTTAATTTTCGCCAACAAGTTTTTGTTTAACCCAACAGCATAATCGACAAATGCTTAAATTATTTGCCCTCACAATAACTTTTTTTTTGAATGTACGTATATGTCAATGAATGGAGAACAATATTTTGTTTAAAATAAATACCAAAAATATGTAGCTATAGTCATGGCTGTCAGATATGGCAATTTCTCGCCAAATGTGGCGATTTTTAAACGTGTTTGGCGGTGGGATTTTCCATTTTTTTGTTGCGATTTTTGATATAACTGGAGATTAACTTGGATTTTTTAACAGTTGGTCATTTTTTGTTATCATTACTAATTTAAAAAAAAAAAAAAAATCTGGTAAGTTTTTACACATGATTTTTGTTTTGCTATCATTTTAAGTGAATTTTATATTCAATACTTATTTAATTTTAATAGTATGTGTGCTGGTCAAAAACTAGTAATGAGGCTGAAGTGTACGAACTTATAGACTTGTGTCCTTAATTTTAGTTTTTTTAACTAAATATATGATATCCATTTTATTTTATTAAAGAAAATAACAGAAACTAAACAAAATTTACTTTCGGCGACGGTTTTTTGTATTTGTCACTGTTTTTGACGTGTTTTTATTGAAATATTATACTAGCATTTTTTATATGCAAAATTTAATAATAAAAAAGAAATAAAATTTTTCGAAAACTGAACAAAATTGACGTTTGGCGATTTCTGACATCCGGTTTGGCGATGGAGCTCAAAAAAATCTGACAACTCTGGCAGTTTTCACCCCTTAAACGTTACAATTTAAAAAATTACCAAATTTATATTAGTATTTTTTAGATAAGTTACGAATGTTTTCTAATTTTTATCTCTTTTATCATTGCTTCAACGATATATGGGGTAAAACAAATTATTTTAAATACAGGTTTTACCCGTTTATTTTTTTAATGAACAAACATAAAATAGTTTTTTGAATATATTCTTAGCATATTTACAAATTTTTCGCCACTTAGTGGATCGATTAGGCGAGAGACCAACCTCCGGTCCAAATTGCATCTTTTAAGCTTCAAACATTTAGTCAGCCAGTAACGTTGGAATTTTATATGTTGCAAAAATTTTCATTCAAGATTATAAAAATATCGAAATGTAGATACAATTATATTTTCAAAAATTTATTAAGCCCCAAAATAGTAATGCCCTAGACCGCTTATGTGCCAATTACTACTTGACCAAGAAATTCGAATACGCACCTTAAACATTTATAAAATTGATGTCTGCAATATTATATTTTTATTCCCACCTCGTTTTTTTTATATACAAAGTAGCCAAATTAGCCCATTCATTGACTTTAGAGTTCATATGACGAGAAGCAACTTAATTCAAAATTTTTCTAAAAAAAAAGAATCGATAAATGTTCTTTAAAACTAAAATTTTATCGAGAACTTTTCCTCAGAAATTAAAAGCTTTCTATAGTTTTCCATTTAACAGACATAAAACACTCTTAGTTTTTTCTACTCACTAACGTTGAAACAGAAATAGAACATTCAAAGCATGTTTGAATGTGCTGATAATGGAAATAGACCAAAGAGGTAATTGCATAGGGAGAAACGTTTGCGTTTTGTTATGAATACGAAAAAGCTTAAAAAAATTTATTGATTCTATTAATTTTTATTTGAAAAAATTTTATTTAATATTTTTATACCCTTCACCGAAGGTAAGAGGGTATATATAACTTTGTCATTCCGTTTGTATGTTCCACAATATTGATCCTACACCCTATAAAGTATATATATTCTGGGTCCTTATGAAAAGCGAAGTTCAAATCCGGTTGTCCGTCTGTCCATCTGACCGTCTGTCCGTGTGTATGTTGAAATGGGTTTTCCGAAAACCCCAGAAATGATGTGGACTAGATTGATGTATATTTATGTCAAATGTACTCCGTTTAAGTTTGCTATTGAAATTCAGCCAGATCGGTCCAAAAATGACGGAGATATGAGCAAAAAACCACGGCTACCTCAAAATTTTTCCAAAAATCCCTTGTTGTTGTTGTATTTTTTTTATTTCTGTATATCTTGAGAACGGCAAGAGCCAAAGTTTCCAAATTAGGTACACACATTAAGGTTGCCAATACATACCACCCTACAAAATATGGGCGGGATTGGAGAAGCGGACGTGGTACTTCCCGTACAAAAAAAACTAAAAATTGTATAAAAACATAAATTTTAGGGCAGCCATATGTCCTATGGATATGTCTATGGATATTTTATAAAAAACTCGGGAAAATCGGTTCAGATCCAAAAAAGTTATGACCAAAATTAAATTATTTTTTTTTTAAATGCCCACTTTCGGGAACCATAGATCTCCCCGAGTCCTAGCTTTATAACTAAAGTAAATGGTAAATTTTTTCTTCAACACGTCGGTATATAAATCTGCCAAATCGGTTAAAAAATGGCTGAGTTATAACCGAAATACTGACTCCCCAAAAATTACTCTTTTTTATATTTATAATTAACTTTGTTAAAATATATATTTAAAAGTTTATATAAATATTTATATATAAATATAACTTAAGTAAATGGTAAAATTCTACCTTAACACGGCGGTATATAAAACTATCAAATCGGTTAGACAATGGGTAATTTATGAGCAAATACTCAAAAAATGGGCTAAAAGACATCAAAATTTTTATAAAAACCTAAATTTTAGGGCTGCTATACGTCCTATGGATATGACTTATATACCAAAATATCGGAAATTTCTAGTAGAACATATTTTATAAACTCGGAAAAATCGGTTCAAATACAAAAAGTTATGACCAAAATTAAATAATTTTTTTTTAAATACCCACTTTCGGGAACCATAGATCTCCCGAGTCCAAGCTTTAAAACTTAAGTCAAATCTGTCAAATCGGTTAAAAAATGGCAGATTTATAACCGAAATACTGAATCCACAAAAATTATTCTTTTTATAATTAACTTTGTTAAAATATATGTATACAAGTTAATATAAATGTTTATATATAAATATAGCTTAAGTAAATGCTTAAATTCTTCCTTAACACGTCGGTATATAAAAATATCAAATCGGTTAGATAATGGCTAATTTATGAGCAAAATACTCCAAAAATGGGCTAAAAAACATCAAAATTTTCATAAAAACCTAAATTTTAGGGCTGCTATACGTCCTATGGATATGACTTATATATCAAAATGTCGGAAATTTGTATGAGTTATAACAGAAATACTGGGGTCTAATCACCGCATACGATATCGAGCAAAATTCATCGAAATTATTTATGTTGGTATCTTGAAACTCGATATCGAATGAAATGTATTGAATTTGAAATAAAAGCATTCGACATCGAGTAACTCGACATTACATTTATCGAGTTTGCATTCGATACGCCAGTGTCTATCGTTTGCAAAAAAATTCAATAGTTTATTCGATACGATAGTATCGAATGCTGTGATTAGACCCCTGAATTCCCGAAAATTACTCTTTGTATACCCTTCACCGAAGGTAAAAAAGGTATATATAACTGTAATTTCTACAATATTGATCCTACACCGTATAAAGTATATATATTCTGGGCCCTAATGAAAAGCGAAGTTCAAAACCGGTTGTCTCTTATTTAAAAAAAAAATATTTACCAGTTTTATTTAGTTTTTGTCTAGTTGCTCTGTATTCTGCTCGCAAAATGGTGAAGGGTATATAAGATTCGGCACAGCCGAATATAGCACTCTTACTTGTTTTTATTTTAATTTAATAATTTACATTTGTAGTTACTTAGGTCTAAGATTTTTTTTATTTAAAAAAAATAAGAAGAATTTACTTTTATATAGAGGTAAAAAATATAAACATAAACGCTTACATTTAATGTATCCATTTCTGTTTTTAAGCTAAGATCACTGTGAGTTTTTTTTTAATTTATATTTACGTTTTTTTTTAAATTTTAGCGCAGTCGATGCTTTTACTAAACGTACCACACCCAGGAACGATATATATTTGTTTAGTGATTGTGTAGACATACACAACCCTTAATACCGTTCGTAACTTTTTTCAAGGAAGAAGATGTGAACATTTAATTCGGTACGGTTTTTTTTGAAAATCCACCCTTTTCCCTTATAATGTTCGGTTCTTCGTTAAAAAACAGAACAATTGTAGTGATACTGTAGAAAAACATTATATTTTAATGTTCTATAATGTTTTTTTTGTGTGTGTATTTTGTTTTTGTAAAAATGTTATTTTTGCCAGCCAAAAGGGCAGAACATTAACGAGCCGAACCGAACACATTGAAGTTTGTGGATTTTCAAAAAAAACCGTACCGAATTAAATGTTCACATCTTTTGTTGTGTTTGATAAAAACAGTAATATTTTTGTGTTCGAAAGATGACTAACAGGGAAACGTTATTTTTTAATGATTTTCTACACAAACGCTATTAGCGTTTGTGTTTTCTACAAATCTACCAAACAAAACATTAAAAAACGATATTTAGTGTTTATTTTGGAACACTGGTTGATATGCTGTTTGTTTTGACAACACAAGCTCTAACAAAACAGAAGATAAAAACTTTTCAAGTTATGCTTGTTTTATTTTTGTTGTTATGTTTGTTTTGCTTTGTATGTTTACAGCGATTAAAAGTTGTGTGAGGTAGAACCCAGAATATGTAGAATACTTTGCGCAGCCTTGTAGCAAAAAACGTTTTGCTTGGTTTATGTAAAAGCAACAGCAACAGCAACACCAAATGAATAAAAACATACATTATTGTCATTTTTAAAAAAGTAAAATAAGAAACAAAAATTCTCAAATTCTATTTGTTAAAATGATTGGCTCATATTCATAGTCAAAATAAAGTCGACTTTAAGTTAAAACCGACTTTAAATGGATGTCAACAACATTGTTTTAAAGTATACTTTAGAAAAAGTCGACTTTATTTTTGACTATGAATATGGGCCATTGTGTTCAATACATCAAACTTTAAAAGTAGATTGATTACGAAAACCATATCCGGCATGCTTCTTATATCTTACAATTGAGAGATCTTCCGTAAACAAAGGGCGAAATACAATAAAATTTAAGTAAACATGTGTAACGCGTAAGTTAATAACAATATTCTGTCTATCTCTGTTTCTCTGGGATAAGTACTGGGGTAAGAATCAATCTCACTTTCAGATTATCTTAAGTACGAATTCGGGATTAACCCAACCTAGAAATTCTTTTATTAAGCACAGTTCTAAATTAATTTTATCTCACTTTTACATAAGGCACTTGAATAATCCGTACTTGAATCAAGAATTCTGTACTTGATTTAAAGAAATCCTTAGTTACCGGACAATTGAAACAGCTTCGGCTTGGTCTAAGTACGATTGGATTGATTTTTTTACAGTTTAGAATTGAAACGTCGCCCATAGTTTTTTTTTAATTAAAGGTTAAAAATTACTAAAGAAAATAAAGATACTCATTCTCACTCATAAGCTTCAATTGTTTGTTTTTAGAAAAGTATTTAAAAATAGTTTTTAAAAATTTAAGATATCGTTAATGAGCTAAATAATAAAAAAATTAATTCGTTATTGTTTTATAAATCTGAAATAAATGTTATTCAAATTAAATACTTTGATTTAAAAAACTACATTGAAATAAACGAAATCTAAACGTTTATTTAAATTTATAATTGTATTAAATTTCAAATTTATATATATTAACCTTCATAAGGTCTTCGGGTCAAATCTGACCCATTTTGAAATAAAAGTTAAATTTTTTCTAAGAGTGGGTGGCTTATATTTTTTATATTTTATGACTTTTATTTAATTTTAAATGCCAACAACTAGGTTAGGTTTTCAGAAAAAAATATTGGCGAAAAAAATATTTATAAAATTTTTTACACTTAAGATCTTTGGTTCATATTTGACCTTTAGCAAAATTCATGAATTTTCTTTAGAAATTTCAAGTTGTTGTTTATTTTTTTTTTCAACTCCTGTGACATGCGTTATTTTGAAGTTTACTAATAACGCAGGTAAATGTGTATTTGAAATTGATTGGACTAAAGTGGCGACACCAAAATCTCGTATTTATTGGTTCTCTAGTTGGCTGGGACGTTGTGGAAGGAAAACCTATTTTCGATAGTACTAAGATTTGCCAGTAAGGATACTCGCAGTGAACGCCAAATTTAAGAGAAGTTTGCGCCGAAACGCGAGCTATAAAAAAAATATGGGTTGATAGTTATTCCTGGACTACGCAACCGTATACAGGCAAATAAATAGTAACTTTGCCTGAAATAAACAAATGTATGCATGTAGTTCTTAATTTGACAGTTGCTTTGAAATGTCTCAGTATGACTGCAAACAATTGTTTGACATCGTACTAATTGTGACAAAAATTGCTAGAGAATCAATTTACTTTACTAGGAACTATATGTAAAAACAAGATTGAGTTGCCACGAGAGCTTCTGGCAACTAAAGGCTATCATTAACATCAGCTTAAGATGGCTAAAATGAAAACTGTTTTCCCAAACGTCAACATTTCTTAGAAAAATTAGGTTTTGAACTTGCCCCTCCCCATATCAAGCAGCCGAAAACATTACCCAAAGACTTATTTTCACAAAAAATTGCAAAAAAGTGCACATAGTAGCTGAGCAGGAACAGCGCCCGTTATCTTCAACCAAAACCGAGGAAAAACCATGTTTACCAGTCAAACACAACCACTCTATGTTAAATAATGTACTTTTGTATTCGCAATAAATATTATCAATTAACACAGGTTCAATATACTGAATAAATCTAGAAATAAAATATCAACTGTTAAAACATATTTAATTGAAAAAAGTGAGTTTTTATGTAAAATTTTCTATTTGGGTCAAATATGACCCAACGACCGTTAACGTCAGTAAATTTGAAGACCTTATGAAGGTTAACAAAAAGTTTAAATGGAACTGTATTTAAACTGAATATTAATGCTTAACATTTAACTACTTTATAATAACAAAAACAAATAATAGTTTAAAAAACAACTCCAGCAAATTAAATTTTTACCCAACATTGAATAAAAGCTGTAAAAAAAAGGAATTTTAATAATACTCCTCCTACTAGCTGTAAAATGAAAAATTAATACCCCTGAGAAAACTTAGCATATTTGCAAAAAGTACAAACGAAAAACACCAAAAAAAAAAAAATTAAAAATAGGGAAAACAACAAAAAAAATTTTTCAATGAAAAGAAGAAAAAATTGTTAATTCATTTACATTTAATAAAAATGGCTGGTGATGGTTGTTGTGATTCGCACTGCGTAAAAAATTGGTACAGTGGTGCTAAAATAAACAATAACAAGTAAGAAAGCATAGTCGATCAAGTCCGAATATATGATACCCAACACAATAGTACTTGAAAACAAATTTTTTGGTCCCAAGGACAATCATGGACCAGCCAGATAAAAATTCTGTTATAATGTTAAGATTCCTGTGAAAGTATTTTGTACCGAATATTATTAAGAGTTTTTCGTCTGTATGAGATTTGTTTGCCTTAAGTGATTTTAGAAAGGGTGGACCAATGTTAAATTAAAGAAGTACCAACACAAAATTTTGCCGTGACATATCAGCTATCGGTCAAATTATTGTGACCAAATTTTATGTTAGTTATCGGGAGTGGTATTTATATAGAGCGATTCCATTAAAAAATTTTAGGATCATATACATAGATTGCAATAAAAAAAGTTTAAATCAATTAAATATAACTACCAATATAATTAGACTGTTAATGGGCACAAACACTTTCCGGAAAGAAGTTTGTATTGTGACCATGTGAAACTATGAACCGATTCTTACCATTTTCAATAGGCTTCGTCTTAATGGCCAGTGCTGCCGCAACCAATACAATTTTTACAACCAAAATTTTTGAAAAAGTTACCAAATGTAAAATAATTTAACCAAATTTTAAATGCCTTTTATTAAATGAGAAAATCTTTAAGATTTATTTCAAGTTGCGTTACAAAGGTTATTGCACATTATAGTAAAATAACAATTATTAATCAAGAAAACAAAACAAGAAATGTAATTATTTTACATATTAAAAAAACAACGAGAAACGTAATTAAAAGTTTTTATTTTTTTGAGACTTTTTTGTAAAAAAACAATTTTTATTTTACAAGAGGAGTAAACCCGTAAAATTTCTATACAAAATGCAGTATATTGAAAGGTAATGAGTTGAATATTTTTTAATATGCCAGTTAGTTACAAGTAACTTTAGCTGTAATTGGTAGGACTGTCAAATGTGGCGATTTCTTAATCCTATTTATCGTTTAAAATTTACGTTTGGGGATTATTTTGGCGAAATTTAAAACGAATGGCAATATGCGAAATACAGCTTATGTAAATATTTTCTAATTTCCATACATATGTATATCTAAAATATGTATTGCAAAAACTTTTTTCTCTTGTTTGTAAATTTTAATTCAAATTTATAATTCTTATTATAAATAACTGTTTTAAAATTGTTCTATTTGATATATTTTGTGAATCATTGAAAAATATTATGGCTAATATAAACAAATCCGACTTTCGTACCGTACATTCAATGGTGAAAAAGTATATGACTGACAGTCAAAAGTTTTTTTTATAAAACAATTATCTAATGCTAGAAACACAACTGGGACGAACGACGAATTATTCGCAACGAATATTCGTCACCAGAAATAAAACACATTGGTGTAATTGAAAGTACACACAATCATTGCGTAGACCGAAATTCGTCGTGCGTAACGAACTCTGCGATAGGTTTATTTCTATTTCTTACGCAGACGAACGACGAATAGATTAGGAAAGGGACAGCGCAGCATGATAGCAAAGTTCAAGATTTATTAAAAATCGTGAAATATTATGAATTACAGGGACAATTCGCTTCTATTGCGAACTTGGCTAAAATTCGCGAAAAAATTGCGAAATTTTAAACAAACACTTAAATTTATTAGAAATCGCTAAATGAGTGAAAAAACGAAAGAAAATGTCGGAAAATAACAAAAAAAAAAAAAAAATATGCAAAAATTGCTAAAATTCGCAAAAAACTTTTATATTTCAAAAAAGCCATAAAATTGATAAAAAGTTCCTAAAACTATAAGGAATGGCAAAAATTCGGTAAAAATTGCAAAATTAGCGGAAATTCGCAAAAATTTGCTAACAGCGGCATGATACCAAAGTCTTATATTTATTATAAATCGTAAAAGCTGTAAAGAATCACAAAGACAAATTGCTTCTTTTTCGAATTTGGCTAAAATTCGCGAAAAATTGCAAACTTTTAAATAAACACTAAAATTTATTTGAAATCGCAAAATGGGTGAAAAAAACAAAATGTCGGAAAATGGCAAAAAAAAAATTTGCAAAAATGGCGAAAAATCGCGAAAATTTTTAATATTTCAAACCAGCCATAAAATTGATTAAAAGTCCCTAAAACTATAAGGAATGGCTAAAATTCGGTAAAAATTGCTAAATTAGCGGAAAGTCGCAAAAATTTGCTAACAGCTGCATGATACTAAAGTCTACTATTTATTATAAATCGTGAAAGCTGTAAAGAATTAAAAAACTTACAGGAACAAATCGCGAACATGGCTGAAATTCGCGAAAAATTGCAAAATTTTAAACAAACCCAAAAACTAATTTGAGATCGCAAAATCGAAATGCAGAAAACCTTAAATGCTGAAGAAACTAATTTCGAGTGGATACGGATTTTAGGATATATCCGATTAAAAATTAAAAAAAATTTTAGGTTCACGCACTTATTGTGTCTCATTTGACGAATTTACGCAACGAATTCTTGCCGACGAATTCGTCGTACTATGCGAAGTTCGTCGTTCGTCCCAGTTGTGTTTCTAGCATTAAAACACATTAAAGTTATAAACAGTAAAATTTCTAATTCAAATTTCTTAAACTTACAGCCATATCTTAAAGAAAATTCCATAAATTTTAAAATTATGTTGATAAATCAATGTAATTTTGAAAAGTCTTTAAAATTCCTGTGTATTTTAAAATATGTATATAAATATATGTACTTCTGAAAATAACCTAAATTCAGAACATTAAACTTATTTTCATGTTTTTAGAAACACTAAAACGACTTTTGTGTAATTTTTCATTAATTTTCTAAAATCGATTCCGCATGATTTTATGCACTTCAAACTTTAAGTACTACTTATCTTTACTACTCTTAAAATCAAGGAAAACTTCGCTCATTTAAAAAAAAATAATTAAATTAAAAATCTCCAATGTTTAAAACATCATTTGTTTTTGATTTCAGAACATGGCGTTTTTAATATAAAAATAACAAATGGCAATATTTTCTTAGCAAAAATCTTAAAAAAATTATTTGGTTGCTGTTTTGTAAGGGATTTTTTGTTTTTGATAAATTACTCCCCGTCTACAACTGACATGATTTGCTGTTATAACATGATGTTATAAATGTGTTGTTAAAACATTTCCATTAACAACCGTGTTATAACATGAAAACCCCTCTGACATGATGAGTCTATACTTAACACTTACATCATTTTAGTGGTTATGTTAAGTATATCATGTCAGTTGTAGACTGCATGTAACAGAAACATAATTTTCGTGTTAATGTTAAGCATTTCATGTCAATTGTAGACTTCTATATATGTACTATAAAAATTAAAAATTGTTTGTATGGTTGTTTGTTTGTTGGCTTATAGACTCCTAAACTACTACATCACCTGAGCCCTAAAAATAAAATAGGCTACTTATTTATAGGGGTTCTTATTCGGAATTAAATCTCTTTGTACAAAAATCGACATTGGAATAACAAGTTAAGTGCTTTAGACAAGGGATCAAAACCTTTTTGGAATGTTACCAAAATGTCCAGCGTAAGACCAATAAGTGCAACTTTCTGTTATCAAACGGACACATTCTGATGTCTGACGAAGACAAGGCAAATGAATTTGCTAGGACATTTGTGCTAAATCATAGGATTTCGGAAAACTTTTGTACAAATAGTCATGTAACGATCGTTAATCAGGCAATTCAAGAATTCGATTTATTGGAGGTAATTACTCCTACTTCTGAGCTCATCACAAATGATGAAGTAGAATTTATAATAAAAAACCTAAGGAAAAGAAAAGCTCCCGGGATGGATGACGTAAATAACCAAATGTTAAAAAATCTTCCGAAAATTGCTATTCGTTTTCTAACGAATATATATAACTCTTGTTTAAGCAATCAGTATTTCCCTAAAACATGGAAAACCGCTAAAGTTATACCTATTCCTAAGCCAGGCAAAATGCCAAATAGGGCAGAAAACTACAGGCCAATCAGTTTGTTAAGTAGTCTAGGAAAAATTTTAGAAAAAATTATAAGTGAGAAGCTTACAGTATTTCTTGAAAATAATCACATTCTTCCTAATGAACAATTTGGATTCAGAAGGTCGCATTCGACTATTCATCAAGTCAAACGAATTTGTAACGATGTCAAGAGCGGCCTGGTATCAGGTAAATCCACTGCATTGGTGTTACTCGATGTTGAAAAAGCATTTGACTCAGTGTGGCATAGGGCTACCAGATTTTTGAACTTATCAACCAGGACACATAGAAAAAAATGATTAAAAATTACACCAACAAAAAATTTTTTTTAATACTTTTAAATGTAGTATATGTCAAAACCAATCATTTTTATTTTTAAATCCATCAAAATATATAAAAACAATTAACGTGTACTTCATGTACATAAAAACAATGAAAAATAATAAAAAGTTCAGCTTAAAATGTTCTAAACAAAAAGGATTTTCAGAAGATTGCACTTTTTCTAGAACTTCATTTCGGTCTTTGATGTACATAGTTAAAAAACAAGCAGCATGTCATATACAAATCAAACTTATGGCGATTTCTTTTCTGAGAAAAATGTTGCATTAATGTTACATGTTCTACATTTTTGTGTTCGTTTGTACATAAAATACAACTGTGGGAAAAATTTTCAAGTTCTTTTGTGAATATGTTGATAAAAAATATGCAAAACATGTTGCATGTTTTACCCTTACTTTTACTTAAGGTGTTCATACTGCCCTGTCTTACAACTTTGGTACTAACTACTTTGTTTGTACAACCAATGTTTTATTTTGCTTGTCATAACTCATACAGCTCATAATTTTGTAAAAAAAATTATTTTAAAAGAAAATATAAATATATTTACACATTAAAATCAAAAAAAGTCTATTTATATTATAATCGTTTAAATTTTTCTAAGCCATTAGTGATGTCAATATTTGTTTTCAAGCCATAATTGCGTTCAGAAACCGCTCAAATAGCATTAAAAATCGCTCATGAAGTACATTAATTATGAAAGTGTAATAGTTGTAAATAAAAGCAGCTAATTGTGTTCTATTAAAATTGCACAACATGTAACACTTCCAGTGATTATAGGTAACATTAGAAAATGTTACATGTATATACTGTAGCATATTGTTTTCAGAAAAGAAATCGCCATTACATTAATTAATACTCTCCAGTGTTTCAGTCTTAAACGAGTTTCTTTCTTCAGTCCATTGAGCAGACTAAGTACTCAACTTGAAAAAAATCTAAATCTTTTAATTTTTCTTCAACCAAATCGACAACTGTCAAACTAATCAATTGACAAAGCCATACACGCTTTGATTTTGACAACAACCGACTCAGTTGACAATTGAATTGAAACGTGTAGGGGCTGCTTTAGAGAAAGTAATTTGTTATCGGTTTTCGATTACTCATAAAAGTTGTTTACACGGTATAACTTTTTACAGCTTTTTACAGATAACAGTTGAATTTAATTAAAGTTGTTTACACAATTGCCTTATGTTAGCAGTCTTAAACTTTGTTCACAACTAAAACCAGCAACAAACTAATTTGTTAGTCTTGACCTATATAAAAAACCAGGACAATTTAATAGTGGACCAGGACACCAGAACAAGTCGTCTAAAACCAGGACAATCCTGGAAAAGCAGGACGTACGGCCGGCCTAGTGTGGGATCATGGCCTAATATATAAACTTATAAATTTCCATATTCCCAAGTTTCTAGTTAAAATGATTAGAAACTTTCTTGATGATAGCCTGTTTTGTGTTTCATTTGGAAATTGCTTCTCTGACTTGATCAAAATTCCTGCGGGAGTTCCGCAGGGATCGGTTCTCGGACCAATACTTTACAATGTTTTTTGTGCTGATATTCCTATAATTAACCCATGCAAATTTGCTGCATATGCTGATGATTTAGCGGTTTATTATACACATGAACTTAGTCAGAATATTCTGACTGAGATACAATGTATACTCCAAATGGAGGATAAAAATCAATCCGGATAAAACACAAGCCATCTTTTTTACTAGAAAAAGAAAATCTTGCTTTTTACCCAATTATAAACTGGCTATTCAGGCCAATGAAATAAACTGGTCTAATACTATTAGGTATTAAGGTGTCTGTCAAGATCCCAAGTTAACTTTTAATAATCACATTTGCCATATCATAGGTAAGGTTAACAAATACAAATATATATTATATCCACTTATTAATAGAAATTCCATGCTTAGCAATCCAAATAAAATCCTGATTGTTAAAACAATTTTTCAGGCTATAATTCTATATGGTTGTCCGATTTGGGGTGACTGCGCCAAAACACATATCAAACGACTACAAATTTCCCAAAATAAAATCTTGAAAATGGCCCTTAAATTACCTTGGCATTTCTCTACCTCCAGATTACATGTAATTAGCAACACTAAAACTGTGTCATAGGCTATTGAAAGTTTAACCACCCGTTTTGTATCCAAGTGTGATTCTTCGGAAAATCCACTTATATCTACACTATATTAACTCTAATCTTTTTTATCTCTTTACTTTATTCGTACCCATGTATAATATTAAAAATTCTTATTTAAATGTAATATTACAACTTATAGTTCGTTAAGTATACTTAATTTGTTATTTATAGAATTTTTGTATTTTCACTTAACTATGTTCATTGTATCATACTTGGATTTTTTTTTTTTTTTTTTTTTTTCTCTCTTATTGAAGGTTTTTGTTAATAGTTTTCCTTCAGTCCAAATAATAATTTAAAATGATAATTCTTAGATTAATATATTTCATAATAATACTTTAGATATAAGGCTCGGCCAATTCTGTGCAATTATACATTTTGGTCATAACAAATTTAAAATTCTGCTATTCAATAAATAAATAAATAAATATTAAATATCTCTCAACTGAAGAAGTGGTTAAAGCAGTGTAGCGAAGCGCACCGGGTTAAGCTAGTATGTTATAAAAACTTCCGTTCATGGGTAACAAATAATGAAAAAATCGTAGTACACAGTACAAATTATTCCAGCTCGTAAATAATTGTGTCAAGAAAAACAAATTCGCACTTAAGGCGAATTCGTCCCAGATAATCTCGGTTCTACAACAAGTACAACTCGTACAAAAACCACAAGCAATTTGTTTTTGTAAAAGCATTGTACAATGTCAAAAACAGAAATAAAACAAAACAGAAACAAAGATAATAAAAGAGAATAAGCAAAATTTTGAAATCCAACAGCGATTTTAGCTAATATCAGCAGGGCTTTTAAGACCACCTGTAATAAATTCGCCTTGTTCGTACTATTAATATTTTAGAAAAAAGTAACCAAAATGAAAAAAATACTCACATCCCCACATTGAAAAAAAATATAACCAATGTTGGTTAGAAATAGCCAAAAACGGCAGCTCTGTTTATGGCAATTGAAATTGATATGTACCAAATTTAATCAAATTATAAAAATTGCGATCTGTATTTTGCGCACAAGGCTACATGGACAGATAACTTGCAAGCCGTCCGGCCAGTCACGGACATCGCTGAATCAACTCAGAATGCAATTGATATCCAGCTGGCTTTAATTCTTGCACCATTTGGATCTTGTATGGATGTGGGCTAGAGTTGTCAATTATTCGCCTTTTAGCTTTGTTCGAATAATTCAAATAATTGTTTTTGTTCGTTCGATCAAACGATTAAATCTAAAAAATTATTCGATTAATCGATGAGAATGACGAATAAATAAAATTATTTATTATTATAGAAAATCTTCCATATTCTGCTTTATTTTATCTCAAATCCGCTATTACTTCTTCTTTTTTTGATGCGCAAAACTTTTCATCTTAACTCCATACACAAATGCAATGGAAAACCCCCCTGTAAAAAGTTGTCAAAAGCCTACAGTACAAGTTGGTATGGACAGGTACATAACAGTGCTTAAACGGGGACGCAGCCCTACCTCTGCAGCAGTTGCTTCGGCCTTCTTTTGATAAAATAAATACACAAAATCGTTTCGCGATTCTGGAGGATGAATCCTCTGAAGCACCAAACGTCATTAAATCGTCTAAGCCACCCCCGATATACCTTAGAGAGCAAAACTCTAATGAGTTAATAAAAAGTTTAATTTCGGTGATAGGTGAAAATTCCTTTTATGTAGCTGCAATAAAGCGCGGTATCATTAACGAGACTAAAATACAGGTGAATCACGAGGATGATTTTCGAAAGGTAATTACAAGATTTGAGACTCTGAATAAAAACTTTTATACGTATCAACTGAAGAGCAGTAAAGGTCTTCAGGTAGTAATCAAGGGCATAGACTCATGCGTAGACCCAGGGGAAATTAAAGCTTTTTTGGAAGAGAAGGGCTTTAAAATCAAAAACGTAACAAATATCAAAAATAGGGAAAAAAATCCCCAACCACTATTTCGAGTGGAGCTTGAACCCGGCGACGTTAAGCTCAAAAAAAATGAAACGCATCCAATTTATAATTTGAAATATATTCTGTACAGAAGGGTAACTATTGAGGAGCCTCACAAAAGAAATGGTCCTGTTCAATGTCTAAACTGCCAGGAATTTGGCCATACTAAGGCATACTGCTACTTACCCCCTGTTTGCGTAGTATGTGGTGAATTACATGGAACAGTTCTTTGCGACAAGTCTAAAACCGACCCCAACGTAAAAAAATGTAGCAACTGTGGCGGTAATCACACTGCCAATTATAGAGGATGCCCTGTATATACTATCGTCAAGCAGTCGGTCGGACCGAAAACTAATCCCCCTCAAATGCAGGTAACAAATCAGGTTAACACAAATGCAATTCAAGCCCCCCAGCCTAGTAATAACAGAACCTCTTACGCTAACGTCCTAAAATCAAACCATGAGCCAATGCAAGGTGCCTCGCCAAGTAATGATGAAACTCAATTTTCTAATTTAAGTCGTTTAGAAAAAACCATGGAAACATTAGTGCAAACAGTAAATAATTTTACGAACACAATGGGTAATATGATGCAGGAAATGCTTAGAATGCAATCGATGTTATTGCAAGCTGTACTTAACAAACCATGAACTGTTTAAAAATTTGTTTTTGGAACGCAAACGGCATCCGCCAACATAAAAATGAATTAGAATACTTTCTTAAAAATAAACAAATTGATGTCATGATGATTTCTGAAACTCATTTGACCTCAAGAAGTACGTTTAAAATAAATGGTTATATACTATATGATACCAAGGACCCTCGAGATAGAGCTTGTGGAGGTTCTGCCATTTTAATAAAGGCCCGAGTCAAACACTACCTAATGTGTGATCATCGTGAAGATTATCTCCAGGCAACGAACATTTGCGTTGAGGAATTAAATAGAAACCTAATAATTTCATCGTTATACTCCCCGCCTAGATTTTCAATATCGGAGGACCAATATTGTAAATATTTTAAATCATTAGGACCGTGTTTCCTAGCCGCTGGCGATTATAACGCTAAACATACCCTCTGGGGGTCGCGACTTATAACACCAAAGGGTCGTGTTTTATTTAACATAATTTCTAAAATGGATTTAAATGTGGTAGCGAGCGGACAACCAACATATTGGCCCACTGATCTTCAAAAAATTCCAGATGTCATAGATTTCGGCGTGGTTAAAAACATTCCCATAGAAACGATTCAAGTTAAAGCCTCCCTAGATTTATCTTCCGACCACACACCTACAATTGTTACTCCGACGACAGCTACGCAAATTAATTGGTTGAAATATAAAAAATATCTCAGTACCCATTGCACAGAAAATATTCCGCTCAGTACACCGGATTATGTAGATCGCTCTATTGACAATTTTGACAGTTTTCTGAAACTAGCTGTTCAACATTCCAATATTGCTCCCAAAAAAACAAAAACTATTAAAATATATTCCACAGATGTCGAGCATCTTTTGTCTGAAAAAAGGAGGGCTCGAAGAGAGTGGCAATTGCACAGATCCCTTCAACTTAAGAACTTACTTAAAGAGTGTACAAAAAGACTAAGAAAGTTACTGCAGACTAAGAAAACGGCTTCTCTTGAAAAATATCTTAAGGAACTTGATGCAACCCCACAATCAGACTACTCATTATGGCGTGCAGCTAGAAATCTCAAAAGGCCAGTTGTCTCTAAACCACCATTAAGAAACTTGAATGGAAGTTGGGCAAGAAATGATGTTGAAAAAGGAAATCTGTTTGTCAATCATTTAAAAAACGTATTTACCCCAAATATATCTCACGATATTGCGGTCGAGTTACCACCTGTTGCTGCTAGAGCAGCTGTTCCGCTAAGATTTGAGATAAGAGAAATCGAAAAGGCTATTTGTGATTTAAACCCCAAAAAGGCTCCTGGTTTTGACAAGATCAGCAACAAAATGCTTTTGGAGCTACCCAGCATAGCAAAGAAAATTATTCTTTTAATTTTTAATGCTATTTTACGCCTTGAATACTATCCTCAAAAGTGGAAGGTCTCCTTAGTCACCATGATACCTAAACCTGGAAAGGATCACACAAAAGTTGAGTCATATAGGCCTATAAGCTTACTTTCTAATATATCAAAGCTGTTTGAGAAGCTGTTAGCGTCAAAATTAACCCCAATTTTAAATGATAATAGATGTATTCCTAACCACCAATTCGGCTTTAGAAGAGAACACAGCACAATTGAGCAAACCCATCGTATAGTAAACGCAATAAGAAAAGCCTTTGAAGAAAAAAAATATTGTTCCGCTCTCTTCATCGATGTTTCTCAAGCTTTCGATAAAGTCTGGCATGAAGGCTTATTACATAAATTGAAGCTAAACTTACCAGTAAACATACACAAGCTGTTAGAAAGCTACTTAGTCGGTCGAAAGTTTATTATAAAAGAAGGTTATTATTTAAGCTCTCCTCAGCAAATTGACGCTGGAGTCCCTCAGGGAAGCATCCTGGGCCCACTTTTATACTTAATATATACCTCGGATATGCCAACAAACAACTACACACAAACTTCAACATTTGCTGATGATACAGCTTTTTTGAGCGTGCACGAAAACCGTCAAGAAGCATCTCGTTACCTACAGGATCATATATTTCAACTCGAACTATGGTTAAAGCAATGGAGGATAGAGGTCAATGAGCAAAAATGCGTACATATAACATTCACCTTGCGTCGGGAATCATGCCCCCCTATTAAAATCAATAATCAAATAATACCTCAAAATTCGCATGTAAAATACCTCGGTATTTATCTAGATCGCCGTTTAACGTGGAAAAGCCATATAGAGGCAAAATTAACTCAAATGAAACTAAAAGCCATCCAAATTCATTGGCTTATTGGAAGAAACTCTGTCCTTAGTCTCGACTGCAAACTTCTTCTTTACAACTCCATCTTAAAGCCAATCTGGTGCTATGGTATTCAGTTATGGGGCACTGCCTCGGCCTCTAATATCGAAAAAATTCAAAGGCGCCAAAATTAATTACTTCGAATAATCACAGCTGCCCCTTGGTATGTTAAAAACTCAAATATTCACAAGGATCTCAATGTTCCATTAGTTAAAACTATGATTACGAAATATGCAGTAAAATACTTAAAAAGGCTCGAATTGCACCCGAACCCACTAGCACGAAATATTTTAAATGATAGCGGCCACACTCGCTTAAGAAGAAGAGACACTGCGGCACTTGTCCAATTAGATGAGCGATAAACACCTATAAAAGTGAACAGAACCCGAGTTGAACAAAATTTTTGTCTGGCACTGGCAGGACAAAAAATAATATTAGGTTAAGATTTGATTAATTATTGTTAGTTCATAGTAGTATTACTTAAAGAAATCGGACAACCCTTAATTCTTATATATTCGGATAGTAATTTGGATTTTCGAAAGGTGTTTGCAGACCTTCCATCTTCAGCCTACAATATCTTCTACTGAACAACTGCGGTCTCTCTTTATGTATTTTTACAAGTTCAGCATTTTAAGATTTCGTTGGATTATCTTCCACTACATCGTTTTCAATGGTAATATTGTGAAACTTACGCAAATGGTAAAGATATACATGATATGATTTATATAAATCAATTCTTTATTTTTTAGTTTTTTTGAAAGATCCCCAAATTTATTTTTGGGAATACAAAATTTATTATTAATTAGATTTCCGTATGACGTGCTTAATTCCCCTTTATTGAAATTTTTTAACGTTTGATTAAAAAAGAAAACAGATATTATAAATGTTTTTCAATGATGAGTTTAATAGGAACATAAAATAAATATTTGAAATACTATGAGTACTCAACACGGTTTTTGCTTACTAAACATTGAGATTAGTTACAACCAGGGCTATGTCTACAATATTTTTATCTTTCTACATTTTGTATAAAGTCATTTAAAACGAATGAGAAATTCTATGCTTTTTTATGGCCTGTTCGTCGATTTCAAACGAAGACTTCGTGCGCTTAACTCACATTTAAAGCAAAAATAAATTATAAAATATTGTTTTTGTTTTACAGTCTTCATTCGACATCGACGAACAGGCCATTAATTAAAAAAAATTGTTCGATTAATCGACATTATTTAATCGATTTATTCGTTATTCGAAAATCGCCATTTTCAAATTATTCGAACAAGAGTTTGTTTTTGTTTGATCGATTAATCGAATTATTCTTAATCGGTTGACAACTCTAATGTGGGCCAAGTCCTTTCCTCAAAAATTTGCAAGGTTGAACATGCATAAACCGAGTTGGCGTATACTGGGTACGGGCTCGATTTGTATGACTATTATCAAAAAAGGTAAATGTGGCCATAAAGTATTGCCTATTAGCTGCTTACATGGATGATTATGCGCACCGTAAACTTAACGAAGTCCTCTATATGTTTAGCGGACATAGTCCTAATTTCTGGTGTAAGTCCTTGCATAGTGATTTGTTAAAGTAAACAGAAAGGAAATTTTCAGACACATTTCATTAGTATGACAGCTTGTTTTACAATTATCGCTATTGTAATTCTAAAAAACACCCTATGCATATGTATCTAATAACTGCGCGCTAACTTAACCTTATATTTCTTATGCAATGTCGCATTCATAGTTTTCCTATAGAAATAAATGTCGCCTTCTTAAGTTGCATATAGAAAAATTTTTCTTTTACGAACTTGTTCTATAGAAAAAATTGTCGCTAATAAGATTTGTGTACAGAAAGTTTGTCAGCTTTTAATCTTTGTACTAGGAAAGTGCTTTTAATTTTTTTTTATAGCAAACTAGCGGATAGCCCGGCGTGTGTTTCTACGCCTAAAAAAGAAATACGTTTTGTTTATGACATTAGAAGGAATCTTTCTATGTTTTCAATTTCATTAAAATCTCTGAGGTAGCTTCAAAGGGGCAGAAATTTCCCCCACCTCCCCTTGTGGTTAAATTTTTCAAAAAATATCTTATTAATTTTTCGATGTAAGTAGTCATTTAGGTATGTGAAAAATGTTTAACAAATGTAATGCTGAAGTGTAAATATGTGTTGTGATCTATTTATGTTTTCAATTTCATTAAAACGTATGAGGTAATTTCGGGCGGGCAGAAATCGCCCCCGAACTCCCCTAGTGGTCCGAACTTCTCAAAAAAGTGAAGCCTAAAACTATCCCTAGATAACTACCTTTCTAATGAAATCGGTTGGGTGGTTCCAGAGTCTAAAAAGGACATACAAACATTTTTTTATTTTATATGATAGATAATGGTCTCTATTTCTATAAAAAAAAAAATTGTCGCACGTACGATTTTTATTAATTGAAATTGACAGAAAATTTTTCAATTTTGCGATTTTTGGTGTCGACAATTTTTATATGCATATAAAAAAATTTTTAGTTTTTTATAGAAGTTTTTCTATGAAAAAAGCTCTAAGTTTTACGATTTTTCTTCAGAAAACTCTCGTTTTTTTAAAAATTACTACAATTGTTATTTTCTTAAGAATCATTTTCTCTTTTTTAATAAATACTATCGCTCTCTTTATTTTTTATAGAAAAATACCCGCTTCATTAAATTTTCAATAAAAAATTTGAAATTTTTTTTTAATTGTCGCTTTTATGATCAATCTATATAAAATTGTAACCTGTAGAACAATTGTCGGCTTCATGAATTTCCAAAAAAAAACACTGACAAAAGAAATATCTTTCGATTACTAGAGTTTTCTTATTTGTAGATTTTATGATGCACTGTTTTATTTTATATTTGCTATGACTTAATTTTTATTTGCTTCTGATATTGCAGTTGTTTAAACGCTTCCTGTTTTTGTAAATGCTGCAAAGTGGCTGTGAAAATTGCAATGCATAATTGAAACTTTAACGCAAAAAAGAAAGCAAAACAAGTTTTTTAATTTTCTATAACTGGTGTAGCACTTCACGGGTTTATAACTGTTAATAGATGACTTAGTATCAGAAAAATGTAAAACGATTTAAGAAAAGTTAGACTATAAAAAATGCTTAATGCTTAATACTATTACTGAAAGAAGTTTGGATTTTAAACATTTTGTTAATTGATTTCGTCGTAGGGGATACCTGTCTTAATATTTTATAGGCATGGTCATCTTTTTTTGACATTTAAAAAAGATTTTCTTGCCTTCCCTTTTATTTCTATTTTCTACAGACCTTTTGTAGACTACAACTCAAGTAGCTCTTGTGCTTCATTAAGTATTTTCCTGTGTTATAGTTATTTTTGCTCCACACTTTGCTTCACTAGCATGCATAATTTTACCATATATTATTATTTTTTAATTTTTTATCCAAGTAAGCAGACGAGAGTCTTTGAAAAAGAAGCTAAAAAAATGCAGAGAGAGAAAAAAAAGGAAATTGTAGAAGAATTGTTCTCATGCGAGTTTAAAAAGTAAGAACAGCAAAGTGTTTTGTTTACTTTGGGGCTTAGAGGTTAAATGATTAATGGGGTGTTAACATTGCTACACACTAAGTGTTTCTATGAATCATACAAACACAACAACAGCAGTAACACTAATACAAACAGAATTAAGTGAAAAGTGGTAAAGAAAACTCTAAAGAGCAACACAAACTGCTGCTTACTCAAGGCGAAAAAAAAAATTATAATAAATGCAATAAAGTTTTAATTTAAGCCTGTTGTTTATTCTCTTTGCCACACTTGCCACATGCTGTAGCAACTGAATGAACAATTATTGTTCTTATTCTTAATAATTTTTTTCCTATTGCTATTGGGAATATTGAAAACTAACAATTTAGTACAGAAGCAATTAAAAAATGTTAAAAATTGCAAAAGCTACACGCAGAGAAAAAATATGTTTGGGCATGGTTACGGCAACAACACTATGTTTAATGTAACAATATATTGTTGTCGTACACAAATAATTGTTATTTTTATTTAATATCAACAATATTATAGTTTCAGTAAACATATCAATGTTTATCCCAATTATGAATTTGAGTATTGTTACCGAAAAATAATTATTTTTCTAACAACTTAATTATGATAACTTTCTAAACATATTATATTTCTCACAACCATATCATGATATTTAATAGCCATTAAAAAATTAAAATATTAGCGGAGTTCATTCAAGTATTAGTGATGTATTAGTGCAAATGCAAAATATCATAGTTTTTTTGTAAAATCCAACAACAAAATACACAGAGATTTCGTTATATTTTATAAAAGTGCTACGATATTTCTGTGGTTTTCATGGGCAACCGCGTATGTCTTAAAACAAATTGTTCAGGAAAGCCGAAAAACCATTCTAGATCAAACTATGGGCTTGGTATTGCACATTTTAAACTTTGTCATTACGTTAAAAAATCGGAATTGATCCATCTTTTTTTCAAAAAAATGTAAAGAGCGTTCAAAATTAGGCAATATGGCATCAACATCTTAAAATCGAAAAAATGGACACACGCGGTTGTCCATGAAAACCACAGATTTTCAATTTGCTCTTTTGCAAGCCTTATATTGAACTCCGCTATTTGATAAACATTAAGAAAAATTGTAAAAAGCCACAAAATAAAAAATAGATTCAAAAATATTTAAATCTATTTTGTATTTTTATGACAGCTATGAAAGGTGATGAATCATAATATGATTGCTTCTAAATTTATTATGATTAACATGATGATAATATGATTACTTCTTAGCTTATTATGATTAACATGACAATAATATGATTAATTTCTTAGCTTATTATGATTAACATGACAATAATTTGATTACTTCTTAACTAAGTATGATTAACAGAATAATAATATGATTAAGGGAAAAATATGGTGACTACAATCATAATTTTTATCATAATATGTTGCTCTTAGAATATGTTTACCACAACCATGTTTTTTCTTTGCGTGTACTTAAAAATTAAAAATCAAATGGAAAAACTAAAACCACAAATAATGGAAAATAAAAATTTTAAGTTTTGTTGCAAATAATTTGTATATTTTAAATTTGTTCTTTTAAAGAAAATAAAAAAAAAACATTTTTTTTAGAGAAAACTTAAAAAATCGAGAATTTTTCGAACGAAAAAAATAGACAGATTTTCTATAGAAAAATTATGAAATCATGAAATGTATATCATTATTCGTTACGGTTTTACTCGTATTAACGCTTTTTCGAAAATTTGCGGCTTTATGTGAGGCCTATGGTAAGTTATGGGCTAATTGTTATGAAATTTCGTGCTATTATTTCAAGCGTTATGGAATTTAGGCACGCGAAATCTTACTACAATGTAATTATTTGTTGCAATTTTAGGCGTGTTTTCCTAAGGTGGGCTTTATCCCTTAAATTACCCTCAAAAAAACTTACGTTAGTTACCCTCGTGTATGGTTTTTACACATATGCAATGTCTGTTCAATAGTTTACAAACAAACTATACAAAGTCATAATTAACGTTATATTAAGATGTATATATCCCGTTGGTGATAAACAACAAACAATACAAAGCTTATATAAGCACTCACTTTATAAACAAAACAAACATTTTATGCAGTTCACAATATCAAAAATATTCACACTTGCCGACGAAAAATGTTGTTTTTAGTGCAAATTACACTGAAACTACATATGTGTGGAAAACCACACACGATGGGTAGCTAACTTAAGTTCTGAATTATTCCGTTACCAAAAAATATTTTTTAACCAAAAAATAGGTTTTCTGCAGCCGTATTCTGTAATTCGCTAAAGCTAAATCTCTATTGCTAAAAATCTATAAAGTTGATTTAGCGATTTTTGGGTACGAATGCAATTCTGTAACGTGCCTTGCTTAATTTTGCAATGTCATATAAATCTTATTCGCCGCAATTTAAGCTTTTAATGTCATCGCTAAAATGTTCAACTTTTGTATTCTCTAGGGCATTTTAGCGATCGAGATTAAGCTTTAGCTAAGCGAATTACAGAATACGGCTGCTGTACTTATTTTATATTGCTAACAAAGTCAAGAAGTTTCTTTAGCGTAACTCAACAGTTTTTTTGCTTATCGTGTAAAAATTATTAATTTTGTGTTCTTTTTCACACGATTTGAGTTCACACGCATTTGAGTTCATAACACTTTTTTACTAAGCCGATTATGCTGGATGTAAATACCAAATTCCGTAGGAGATCTGGAAACAATTTTTACAACAAAATTGTTCGTTTCGAAGTCTTTCTTGAAAACTAGAAGAGTTAGAGCAAAAATAACGAAAATCTATGATCACTTGTATTTCCATATAAAAATTGATTTTCTTAGGACTTTTGTATAAAAATCTTTAAATGCGTTTTTCTTAAAAACTAGAAGATCTAGAGCAAAAATAAAGAAAATCTGTGATCAATAGTGTTTCCTAATAAAAATTGATTTTCTTCGTACTTTTATGAACAATTTTAAATGCGTTTTTCTTGAAAACTAGAAGTGCTAGTGCAAAAGTAACGAAAATCTGTGGACACTAGTATTTCCATATACAATTAGATTTTCTTAGGACTTTTGTATGAAAAACTTTAAATGCGTTTTTCTTGAAAACTAGAAGAGCTAGAGAAAAAATAACGAAAATCTGTGATCACTAGTATTTCCATATACAAATTGATTTTCTTAGGACTTTTGTATGCAAATCTTTAAATGCGTTTTTCTTGAAAACTAGAAGAGCTAGACAAAAAATAACGAAAATCTGTGATCACTTGTATCTCCATATAAAAATTGATTTTCTTAGTACTTTTGTATGAAAAATTTAAATGCATTTTTATTGAAAACTAGAAGAGCTAGAGCTGTTCGAAATTATACGTGATTTCAACAGACGGAATCAAGTTAGAATTACTCAAAAAACAAGAATACCGTTTCGATAAAAGTATCATAAAAGTGAAAAAGTATCACCTGGACTGGTAAACCTTTAATATCCTCTTCGCAACTATCGGTGGAAGGATGGAGAATTACTTTCTGAATCGATCTAACAGTTACGAATCGATCAATAATTTCACTTGGCCCCCAATACAAACATCTCTACTGAATAGAGTCGTTGTTCTCATTAACTATATCAGTGCTTTGGTATATAGAACACATTTTGTTCAAATATATCTTATCGAAACAAAAAACGTCCTACCAAAATTTTTTGAAATCTGGCCATATTTGACAAAAGCTTGTACGAATTCCACTGTCTTAAAAATGTTAGGATTGACGTAAAACTTAGCGAAAAAAACTATTATAATTGCTATAATATGCCATGCCGAAATTTTGTACTTGTAAGTCCAGCGGCAGTATTCTGTAGTTCGCTTAGCTAAAGCTGAATCTCGATCGCTAAAATGTCTTAGAGAATACAAAATTTAAAAATTTTGCGATAACATTGAAAGCAAAAATTGCACCGAATTAAATTTTTATGGCTTTGCCAAATTAAGCAAGGCACGTAACAGTATTGAATTCGTAGCCAAAAATATAAAAACTAAACTAACTTTATAGATTTTTAGCGATAGGTATTTAGCTTAAGCGAATTGCAGGATAAAGATTTGGCCAAACGAACCATATAAACCTGCTCCCTGAAATCGCTTTAAGACAAACAAATCTCTCATTGATGCTGTTATTAAGTAACGATTCGGCACAAAATAACCTCAGATATGTAAATCTTAAACTCATAACATAAGTTTGTTTGCTCGCGTCCAAAATAGGGTACACTCTAGAAAATTTTACTTTATATACTGTGGTGCAGAGTATCATACGGTCGGGATTAACCGACTTCGTTTTCCTACTTTTTTTAATATGATGACGTTAACAAAACATTGTATAATTGTTTTTTTTTTCTAATTTACTTTAATAAATCTTGTATAGAAAATTGTCTATTCTTTTAAGATACTACACTCAGCATTAATATATTTTGATTGTGTTAAAATCCTTAAGTATAATTCTTCATCCTTAGAAAACAATTGTGTTGAGTGAATTTTTTTTACAAAAGCAATTTATTTGTTTCTACAAACTTCAATTGAATTAAATCCATGTTATCAATACTTGGATTGAATTTCTTGTTTATGGTTTTTTTTTTTTGTTTTTTGATGTGATCAAGCCATAAATTGAATTTTAAACCGATAACAACAAAGTGTTTTTTGAAAAGTAACAAAATAATAACATCATCAGCACGAGCAAAAACATTAACTAGCAGTACAGGATTTTAAGGATACAAAAAAAAATAATAATCCTTACAAACATATTTATGTTATCAAAATCATTTTATGAGATTAGATTTTGAAGCACTACGGAAAAATTATTAGAAGTATTGGCAGACAAACTCTTAAAATTGGACGAAACTAACATTGGTAACATGATTATGTTCCAATAAAACAAACATTGTGAGGAAGATAAACCAATTGATGAGGAAGGATACAAATATAATTTTGGTTCTTTTTGCCACAATACGAGTATCCTAGAAACAAATACAATTTTAAATTATTTTTCTTTTTAGTTTTCATCTCTATTTTACGTTTATTTTTATTTTTCATTTAGTACAAAAACTTATATTTTTCCAACTTTTTTTTCCACATGAGCTGCTTAATTTTAATTTAAACGTTTTGCCCTGTTCCGCTGTTCTGTGTGCTCTAGAAGTCCACTTTCACTTTTTTTAAGTTTTTTCATTTAATTATGCCAAGCTTGTTTTTGCAAAATCCTCTAAATAAAGAACAACAAACATCAACGTATAGAAAGTTCTTTAAGCTTGAAGTGGCTGTTTAAGGTATTCTCTTAAACTTTATAGCATTTTGCTCAGCCTTTTTTCTCTACAGCCACCGTCAATGTAAAAAAGACTTTGGTTTCCATTAACACATTATAAAGTGGAGAGGAATATAAAAAAATTAAAATAAGGAAAACGCAGAAGAGAAGTGAAAGATGAAAGAAAAAACTTATAATTTAGTGCTTAACTTTTAATGCCACAATAATGCAAAGAAGCTAAAAGAAAAAGCTCAAAACCAGAAAAGAAACTTAAGCGAAGAAGAAGAAAATTAAATTATGAAAAGCAAAAGTTTAATGTTAGAAACACTTTTTTGCGCTTAAGGCTCATTTACAGCAATTCTCCTCCATTTTTTTTGTCATAGCAGCGAGACATTTTTAAATTAATGTACAAAACATCACAACACAGAAAGAACTTATTTCTTCGAAGAACTATAAAACTTTTTTGCTTAAACTATTTATGAGAGAGAAAAACAATATTTGCCATCGTGAGTTTTCTGTAAAAAACATGTTCCATCTAGATTTTTCTATAGAAAACATCTCGATTTTTCTTTAGAAAAATTGTGGTCATTCGATATGTTTATATAGAAAAATATCAATTATTTATAGAAAAATTTTCACCATTTTTTTTTTTTTTTTTTTTGTTTCACACACAATTGTTATAGATCCTTCTATCTAATTAAAAAATATTAAGATAATTCTCTGAAAGCTTTTTGTTTTGTTAACAACTCATATCGTGCATTACCGTTGGACTACCCTTTATAAAAAAATTTTGTTTATAGTTCAAATTACTTTGCGTTCTTTAGTATTTTAGATCAGTGTAACTGCGCCTTTCTTACAATTATCTTTCAAGCATTTAATACGACAGGTTTAAAATTTCCTTAATAAGACACAATTTCTGTATAAGATTTGCACCAACAAATGCACAGTAACTAACAAACACTCTATAAATGTTTGAGGAGTGTGAACGTGTCGAGGTTTTCGTTCTCATACAAAAAAACTGAAACGAAAACTCTATTTTATTTGAGTCAAACACATGAGCGATACAAAATGAGAAATTACACGCAGAACACAAAGTAATTTGAGACAAATTAAGTTCTTAAATTTTTGCAATTATAAACTTTTTCGCAAATTTTTTTCTTTTCTTTTCGCTTCTTTATTTATTTTGTAGGTGTTGCTTTAATTTTGCATTTATAGTAGTAACTTAATGAATATAAATTTTTTAAATCGCAAATACGAATATCCAATTTGGAATTCAGCTCCACGCGATATTTCAAATTTGATTGAAAAAATCTCCTATCTGTGTCAATAATAACAACAACAACCAAAATGGGAATGTTATGAAACCAATTGCAAATTAAAGGTGCCATATCGAGCCCTAATAGCAAAAATGATGTAACCAACAAAATTTAAGATATTTGTTTTTTGATGAAAATCGATAATTTTTGATCATTTGCATAATCTATAAAAGTCTCATATCTCTGGGAAGTACCGTTACGAAACAAGAGTAAAAGCAACTTTAAACGAAACCCTAGACTTGAAGCAAAAATATAAAAAAAACCTTCTCCTGAAAATTTTATTATTATTGGTAACATAATTTTTGTTATAAGGGCTCGATATTATCCCTAACATACACTCATTTGAATTTGGTGATATTGGAACGCTATCTAACAAGAAAATATCATAATGCTTTTTTCTTGTATTATCCTCGAAAATTGGGGTATCTTGCTGTTTTTAGGGTCGATTCCGTCGGTTTTTACCTAAAACTCATGCAAATACAAACGGTGATATTTCTTGTAGATTTTCATAAAAAAAAACGGTGTATTTACTTTTTTTAGGCCAATGTGAGTATTTAAACGCTAGAAAAATGTTCTTAACATCCATTTTAAGAAGCTTGTATGTCCCAACAAGATTTAGTTCTATGGCTTTGAAATAATCAAACGATTTTGTTTTTTAGTGACCAATTTAGTATTTATTTTAAGTGTTCGAATGTACAATGCAGACTAACTCTAGAGAAATTTGCTTAATAGGTACATAATTACTTAAAAACCAGTTTTCTGTGCAGTTAGCTGACAACAACAACTTCATGAACCAAAAAAAAACTTGACGAAAGAAGTAAAACTTTTAATTTTTTTTTTTTTTTTTTTTTTTTTTTTTTTTTTGTTCTCAATTACAATTGCAATGCAAAGAATTCTTTTAAGCAAAACCAAATACATATTTACATAAATGCAGTTATGAAATGAAAAAATTAGGGAGCTATTAAAAATTCAATGAAACTTAAAAACAATATTTCAAATTTAGTGTAATTGTATTTTAGAATTAAAATAAAACAAATGATACGTCTTGCGATCTTATCCGACATGCTCCGCCCGTTGAAAGGGCTTACTTTCAAGAGACATTGAGGGAAGGTAAAGGAGCAACCTTGTGAATTGGGCGACGAAACGAGGCGTTTTTTGACTTTAGTTCCACTACACGGACTTTTCCATCTGAACCGGTGATAGCTTTTATAACACGAGCTAACTGCCATTGTTGAGGTGGAGTATTGTCTTCATGTACAATAACAAGTTGACCTTCTACAATATTTGGTGCTGACTTAAGCCATTTAGTGCGCTCTTGGAGCGATACCAAATAGTCTCTAGACCATGTGTTCCAAAATTGTTGCTTCAAAAATGTAATACGCTGCCACTGATTTAGCGATCCCGGTTTGTTGAGGTTGAAAGTTTCATCAGGAGGAGCTATTAAACCAGAACCAATAAGCAGGTGCCCTGGTGTCAGAGCTTCCCCATCATTGGGGTCATCTGATAACGGAGCGATGGGCCTAGAGTTTAAGATGGCTTCGACTTCTATTACAAGTGTCTGCAATTCTTCGAATGTAAGATAAGGCCGGCTGAAGTTCTTTAGGAGTAACGTTTTAGCCGATTTAACAGCGGCTTCCCACAAACCACCAAAATGTGGTGCCCGAGGTGGGATAAAACAAAATGTCATCCCTTTTTGCGCTGAGTAGGTCTCTATTTCACGTATGACGTTTTCTTGGAACAGGGCAGTTTTTAGTTCAGTAAGTTTGTTACATGCCCCAACAAAATTTGTAGCGTTGTCGCAATAAATTTTTTGCGGGATTCCCCTTCGACCAACAAATCGTTTAAGACACAATAAAAAGTTGTTTGTTGAAAGATCTGATACCAGCTCCAAATGTGTAGCCTTTGAGCTGAAACAAACAAAAACAGCGATATATGTCTTGTAGGGAACCTTACCGCGAACCCGATGGGTAGTTAAAATTGGGCCACAAAAATCTACACCTGTTACCAAAAATGGGCGATTTGCTCGAAGTCGATCAGCAGGTAGATTGCCCATTATTTGTTCCATTCATTTCGGCTTGTATCGAAAACAGTGCAAACAATTACGTACAACCTTTCGAACCAAATCCCGAGCATTTATAATCCAAATTTTCTGGCGCATTATACCTAGCAAAACTTTTGCCCCAGCATGAAGATTTACGCGGTGAAGATGCTCTATATACAACAATATAAACCGATGATTTTTAGGAACTAAAGCAGGAAAGCGGGCGTCGTATGGAATTGGAGCTTTAGAAAGTCTCCCACCAACGCGAAGTATTTTCGCAGATCCCGTTTTAAAACTGATCTTATGCACAAATGGGGTTAATTTCTGCAACGATGGATTTAAAGTCTTTCCCTCAGAAAGGGCAACGATGTCATCTTTGAAGTGAAGGTTTTGAATATGCTCAATTATACGCCAAAAGGTTTGATCCAATTCACCTGAATCAATTTTGACCACATCTTCTGGCTTCAAACCACGTTTCGAGGGGCATTTGTTAAATATACGATATGTAAAAGATATAATTCGAATGATTTTGTAGTATGAAGAATTATTTTTGATTATTTCTTCAATTATTGATGGAGTTATTTCGGAACATTTGAATGTTGTTGCTTTTCTTCGTTCTAGAATTTCAATCTGGGTTTCTTCATTAGTTTTGGGCCAAGTCGAATGATGATTTTGAAGAAAAGTGGGCCCGTTAAACCACATAGTTGATGGAAGCTCTAAAGCACTACACCCACGAGATACGATGTCTGCTGGATTACTTTTTGATGGAACATATCTCCACCGAACATCTCTTGTCTTATCCTGGAGTTCGGATATTCTATTAGCCACGAAACAATTAAGAGTTGATGAGTGAAGTTTAAGCCACTGCAGAACAATTTTAGAGTCAGTCCAAAACCAAACTGATGATACAAACTTGGCCATTTTTAATTTTATTTTATTCCATGTGTTGCTGAGCAAGACAGCAGCGCACAATTCAAGACGAGGGAGTGATTGTGCTTTTATTGGTGCTACTTTCGATTTAGCCATTAATAAATTTAGTTTGTATTTACCATTTTCCAAAACGCGAAAATAAATGCAGCAGCCGTAAGCACGTTGGGATGCATCGGCAAACCCATGAATTTCACCAAGTACTTCCAAAGATGTATGCACGAAACGAGGAATTTCAATATTTTCAATAAAAGGAAGGTCTTCCCTTATGGTGAACCACAAAGACTTTAACTTGTCGTCAATGACGTCATCCCAGCCAATATTTTGTAACCACATTTCTTGAAGTATAATTTTGCATCTAACAACAACTGGACTCAAAATTCCGAGAAGATCGTAGATTTTTGAAACCAATGACAAAATTTACCTTTTTGTTGGTTCGATAATGTCTGGTAACTCGAAGCGATAGCAAAATATATCTTGTTTTGTTTTCCAAGACATACCCAAAGTTTTTGTAACTTCATCCTTTGAACTTTTAATGCTGACCTCGCTTTCTAGATTTGTTGTAATGTCAACGCTATTGCTGTTCCATTTTGCCAATTTAAGTCCATGCAACTTTAATATGTAGTTTAATTCTGACTTTTTGGCTATTAACGTCTCTATATCATTTGCCCCTGTGAGAATATCATCCACATAAATATCTTCTCGCAGGGCCTTGGACCCTAAAGGGTGCGATAGACAATATTTGTCTGCAATAAAAAACAAACTACGGATTGCTAAAAATGGAGCAGAGGACAAACCATATGTTACTGTGTTGAGTTGGAACACATTCAAAGTATCTTCTTTATTGCTCCTCCACAAAATCAACTGATATCTGCGATCACGTTCGTCAATTTCAAATTGCCGATACATTTTTGAAATGTCAGCGGTAAGAGCGAATTTATTAAGTCGAAACGAAAAGAGGGTGGTGATAAGATCTTGCTGAATAGTAGCACCAACCATTAAAATATCATTTAAAGATTTGTCTGATGAGCTGCGAGCGGAGCCATCAAAGACGACGCGAAGTTTTGTGGTAGTGCTTTGGGGACGTAGTACACAGTGATGTGGAATGACAAAGTGCGAACCAACTAACGGCTGCGTATAAGGCGACATATGACCTAGTGATAAATATTCATCCATAAACTCAACATACAAACTTTTAAGTGATGAATCACGCTCCAAACGCCTTTCGACAGACAAAAAACGCTTTCTAGCCATTTCGAATGAATTTCCAAGTAGCTTAGGTGAACTTTTAAATGGTAATCGGACTTGAATTTTCCCATTACCCTTTATGATAACGTTTTCTGTGAAATGTTTTTCGCATGCTTTTTCCTCGTCAGTTTGTTTTGAGGGTACGTTGAAAAAGTCTTCAATCTCCCAAAATTTTTTTAAGGTCGATTCAAGAGAATCGTCTGCTGGTTCAAATGCTAAATTGCATGTAAGTGGAGCTAAAGCAGATTGGGATGCTATGCTTCCACCCACAATCCAACCAAAAGCTGTGTTTTGTAAAGTAGGTTTCCCGTCTCCTAATAAGATACGGCCTTCAACCAGCAAATTCAAAAATATTTCAGTGCTGATAAGCAAATCGATACGTTGGGGCTTATAAAATAAAGGGTCGGCCAGCTGCAAGGTTTTCAAAGCATCCCATTTAGAGGTTTCAATGTACTCACCAGGCTGTCGGGACGATATTGACTTTGTGACAGCAAATGTTGATGACCATTCGAAAGAGTTGAGGCGAGATTTTACAGTCAAATTAACAAAAGAATTGATTTTTGTACGAACTTCGCCGATGCCAGATACTTCTTGGATATAGGATTGAAATTTTAATTTAAGCCTTTTAGCAGTTTCTTCCGAAATGAAATTTATTTCCGAACACGAATCTAGCAGAGCTCTGGCTGGTTGAAATACACCACAAGAGTCTTTAATAAGAACGACCGCAGTTGGAATAAGAGCCTTTTTAAATGCTCTTACAATAAATGAGGTGGGATTACCGTTGGTTTCTACATGACTTCGATTGGTATTTAAAGACGTACTTGGTTCATTTGTGTCAATCGAATTGTTGGATGGTGAAACAGCATCATTTGGAGAATTGTATCTATGTAGCAGGGTATGATGTGCTAATTTACATACTCTGCATCGATATTTTGAAGGGCATTTGGAAACTATATGGCCTTTATTAAGGCAGTTTATACAATATCCGTTACGCTTTACGAAATTAAAGCGTTCTGACACGAAAAGGTTTGTAAACGACGAGCAATTTGTAATAATATGCTCCAACGAACTACAGTAAGAACAATTTGAACTTGAGTGAACAAATATTTGTGACGAACGATAAGAGTTTGGTTTTGGTTTAGCGCCCTTTGATTTATCTGAAGGGTCAACCTTTTTTGCATGGCTTTGCAAAAATTGGCTGCGATTACTCAAAACATCATAAAATGTGTCCCAAGAGGGCAATGACTTAAAATTTTGTTTCTCATCATAATTGAGTTTAGTGTCAGAATCTAATTTGGACAAAACAATATGAATGAGAACACCGTTTAGCACTTCCATTTCGCTACCAATTGACAACAATGAGCCCCGAATTGCCGAAACGGTATCAATTATTTTTCTCAGTGATTCACTATCACCTTTCGCCATATTAGGAACACTAAATAAAGCATTAATATGTTCTAAAAAGATAAGTACTTTATTATCATACCTTTCCTTCAATCTTTTTAGAGCTTTTGGATAGTTCTCTTCGGTTACCTGAAATGGTTCAACCACATCAAGCGCAGAGCCGGACAAACAATTCAACAGATAGTTAAATTTATCGATATTCGAAATCGATGGGTTTTCATCAACCATATTGTAAAAGCTGGCAATAAACCTTTCGTATTCTGCATACTTGCCATCAAACTTTGGTAACTTCAAAGAAGGAAGTCGTGACACATGTGTTGTGCCAGCAACCGTAGCGTTCATATAACTGGCTTCCATCGATATTGAGCCACGACGAGGCTTTAGATATTCTAATATTTTTGCTTTGGTTCCGATGAACAAATCCTCATTGTCACTTCGTGCAGTATCGGCAGGATAAAGCTGCTCAATTTTACCTTGGATGTGGTTTAATTGTTTAAAGTATGATTCCAAAATTTCTAAACGGCATTCCAGAATTGTGGCATCAACTTGTTTTCCATCCTTTTCAACCTTTTTTTTAAGATTTGTAATGTTTTTCTTCATATTCGCACGATCTTGTTTTAGCGCAGACAGTTCTGGACCAGCTTGAGCCTGTTTCTGCGACACTTCCGAGCCACCTTGTGCTTCAAAATCGTCTTTTTCCATTTTGTGGGTTTCCAATCGCCAGCAACTACAATATACTACTTAGGACCTCAGAGATATTTTCGGTTCGTAAATTAAGAAAACGGCAGTAACAAAATGTTTAAATTCTGAAATAATTTTATTGAAATTATCTTCACTTTATTACAGACCGTCCTGTCACGGTCGCCAATGTATGTCCCAACAAGATTTAGTTCTATGGCTTTGAAATAATCAAACGATTTTGTTTTTTAGTGACCAATTTAATATTTATTTTAAGTGTTCGAATGTACAATGCAGACTAACTCTAGAGAAATTTGCTTAATAGGTACATAATTACTTAAAAACCAGTTTTCTGTGCAGTTAGCTGACAACAACAACTTCATGAACCAAAAAAAAACTTGACGAAAGAAGTAAAACTTTTAATTTTTTTTTTTTTTTTTTTTTTTTTTTTTTTTTTTGTTGTTCTCAATTACAATTGCAATGCAAAGAATTCTTTTAAGCAAAACCAAATACATATTTACATAAATGCAGTTATGAAATGAAAAAATTAGGGAGCTATTAAAAATTCAATGAAACTTAAAAACAATATTTCAAATTTAGTGTAATTGTATTTTAGAATTAAAATAAAACAAATGATACGTCTTGCGATCTTATCCGACAAAGCTCATTTGGTTAAATAGCTACGACAATAAGCAAAATTGCCGCATTTAGAGCGAGGACAATCCTTAAGTCGTCGTTATGCGTTTACCATTTCATCGATTAATATTGAATTGATCGATTAATTGCAAAATTATTTTGCTGACAACTTTATTTCCAGAAGTGGTCCTGTTTACTGGGCCCCTCAATCGTGCGATTTAACGCCTCTTGATTACTTCTTATGGGGATATGTTATATCACTGGCTTAAACCGGCAATCAGCAACTCTTGAAGCATTAAAAGCCAATATTTTCTACAGAAATGTAGTCGATTTTCCGATGGTTCTTGAGTTTTTTGTGGCTATCGCAAAAAATAACACTAACGAACCCCTAGTCATAAGTGGGGAGTTATATAACTTTAGCAGAAACATTTTGTTGTCAAATGGAATAATTCTTCGAAATAAAAGTAAAGAAAGAATTCTTTTGTGTCGCTTATGCTTTATGATAAGTTTCGTTTTGATTTTATTTACTACAATACATATAGTTTATAGGGCAGGGCCTATATATATGCCAATTGCCACGCCTACGGTGGTTAAATTTACACTTTTTTTCTCGTTTTCTTGCAAAAAAAAAACACTTTGATGAAGGAAAACATAAAGATTTGCTCTAATATATTAAGGCCCTAAATTTGTAAAACGCAAACGCAATGCCAAAAATAACATTGAAAGCAAAAACAATGTCAAAAATTGTTATTTGTGTTTAAAAGAAAAAAATGTGGTGACTGAAATGCAAATATCACAAAAAATTTTAAATTGTCACGTAGTGCTATATGCAAAAATCTGAAAAAAAGAAATCAAAAAATGATCCAGACTCACGTATTCACTTAAGGGCTAAATGCGTTTTTCTTGAAAACTATACGAGCTAGAGAAAAAATAACGAAAATCTGTGATCACTTCTATTTCCATACAAAAATGGATTTTCTTTTGATTTTTGTATGAAAAACTTTAATTGCGTTTTTCTTGAAAACTATAAGGGCTAGAGCAAAAATTAGGTGTGGTTCACATTCAACATCGGCTCTTAATTTAACCACCCTTTATAAGAGCTAAAGCAAATATTAAGATTTTAAAATTTTTCTATACAATATTTCATAATTTTTCCATTACAAATTTCGGTTGCACGATTTTCCTGCAAAAAAAAAAAAAAATCGGTTTGAAGATTTTTGTATAGAAAAATTGTCGGTTCTAAATTTTTTTCTAAAAAAAATTTTTGGTTTTAAATTTTTTATTTAGAAAATAGTTTTTTTTTTATAAAAAAAAATGGTCGGTTTTAAAATGCTTTTTTTGAAAAAGTTCCAGATTTCTTCCAAAGAAAAACTGTAGTAGCCTTTATGATTTTTCTATAAACAATTGGGGGATTCACAAGGTGTCATAAAGTCTTATGTCTTAAAATAATAACATGAAAAAATACGATTGTTGTGAACAACCCCTCATAATTTAGTGTGCTATTTTGAATTTAAATCAGCTGATTTAAAACAAATATAAAAAATAAATAACACTGGTTTACAGCCAAAAAATACCAAGAACACCACATGCCTAGATAAGTTAATTGGGACCTCCTGAACACGAAAATCGCTGTAATTTTTTTTCCTAAGTACCGTTTTTTAGATAAAGGTACTTTGCGTTTTTCGGTGTATGGTCCCACTCAAACCCTTGTGGAGCCCAACCAAAAAGTCCGGTCGAAATAAAAATTTGTAAAGCAGTGTAATTAACTAGCATCAAAATATTTCTTAATTCTTTTTCATGAATTAATAAATTAAATTAGACCTTACCTTGATTATTTTCCATTTTGCAGACGCAAATAAGAAATAAATTTTTTTTTCGTTTGTTTACCAAACAGCAGACTCCTAAGCCGATCTTATTTGACGCCGCAAGTAATTTGTTGCAAAAATTGCTAGCCGCAGGTCAAATCAACGGCAACGGCTACAAGAACTAACGCGGTACGGCTCATCCGCGCAGCTCTGGTTTCTTCCGATTAATTACGACAGCACAATAAACATAGCAAGCAACGTTCTATTAATTTAAGACACTTTTTGTTTACAAAGCAACAACAATATTTTTAAACCATTGTAAAATGTTAGAACATTATGACAATACAACATGATAGCACACCTTGTGAATACCCCAAATATATTAATTTAAGTATTTCTACAGAAAAATGTTGCTCTAACGATTGGTTTATAATAAAAATATCGTATTTACAATTTATCTATCTCTCTTAAGATTATTCTATAGCCAGATGTTTCTATCGTGAAAGCGACCATTTGTCTATAGAATGAATAGAGAAATTGTTGCTTCTCTTTTTTATTAACATATTTTTGCATTTACGACTTTCTATAGAAAAGGTATTCGCTTTTATGTGTTTTGGTAAAAAAAAAATGTCGCTTTTACAATTTTTTTAAAAAAATTTATTTTGTGAGTTTGTTGTAGGAAAACAACTTTTAGTTTTTACATTTTTTTAAATTTTTCACAGAAAAGTAATATGTTCACAGTATTATGTTCTTTTGTTTCATTTATAATTTAAATTAAACATCACCGTATTTACTCAAGAAAAACAAGTGGTTTGTTTAATAAAACAAAACTAATTTTCTATGCTGCAGAGAAAATGTTGAGAAAAAAAGAAACACATTTTTAATAGTTTATTGATAATGAACAAATAGAAGCACAACTCTCCTTAATATAATTTCAATAAAAACTCATTTAAAGGGATGTAAATAAAAAAAAAAAAAACAAGAAGAAAATTATCTTGTTTGTTACATGTACTTTTTGCAGTTGTTTGTTTTTTGCTTTCAGTTTCTGTTTTTTTCTTTTATTTCATTTAATATCATTCTTGTTGTTGTACGTACTACTCTCAATTTATTGTAAATTACTTATTAAAGAATCTTCAATATCGAAATGTCTTTTATACTTGATGGCAACAATAAGGACATGGGAGAGTTAGCTGATGGTATACATTATCAACCATGGACTGAAAGAAATACAAGAAATATACACAAGCTCATGTTCAAATGAATGTAATACAGACACACTTGGCTTTGTACTTATCGGTTAGTGGGTGTGTGTGTGTAAAGTAATATCACCGTGAGCATTTTAAAAAGCGACTTTAAAAATAGGCACCCCCTAAGTAAAATATTTGCTACGCCATTGGCGTTACTTATATTTCAAATCAACGTAGCACATTTTCTACCAACAAATCGCTTTTTTGCGGCATTTAAGCACCAATTGTCAAATACAATGAAATTAACCATTAAGATCTTGTTTTATTTGACTATTTTCTGAGGCAAAATTTATGTTCGATGTCGTTAATGTGTCGAATTATCTCATCCCTTAGCTCTTTTCGCTTATTGACGTACACTTTTTCTTTTAAATATCCCTAAAGAAAGAAGTCAGGCGGTATCAAATCACATGCTCGTGACGGCCAATTAAATCTCCACGACGTGAGATAACAAAGCCATTGAATTTCTCGTGCCAAAGAGCCATTGTTTCGTTGGCTGTGAGGCAAGTGGCATCATCCTGTTAGAACTTCATATCGTCCATGTTCATATCCTCAAATTATGTTCGCAAGAAGTCCGTTATTATCTTTCGATAGCGATCATCATTCACGGTAACTGCTTGGCCGACCTCATTTTCGAAGAAGTACGGCCTGATGACGCCGCCAGCCCATAAACCGCAACAAATAGTCACTCTTTGTGGATTCATCGACTTTTCAACAATTACTCGTGGATTCTGGTGGTTAACGAGTCCACTGAGTTAAAAGTGTGCCTCGTCGCTGAAGATGATAGTTTTGTAAAGTCACCATTCAATTCTAAATGTTTAACCAACCATTCGCAGTATTGACTCAGTTCTGTACCTCTCCATGGTTGAATTTGTCAAACACTGGCACAAAGAAATGTCAAATTAAGTTGGGCAAAAAACTTGATGTTAACGTTATGTTAAATGCAATAAAAATAAAAAAAGTGCTGATTTTCAATCGCAAAATACTTAAATTATCCGTATTCAATCCCGATTTCGTACTTGAAATAATCCAAAAATGGGATTTATTGAAGTAAAACTAAGTTTGAATCAATCTCAAAATGCGCTTGATTCAAGTATTATAAAGTTGATTTTATCGCGAATTAGAAAGAAAAAATTATTTTATTGATATACTTACTCGTATTACACCTTAGAGAATGACACAACACTAGGTCTAGGTTCACACTATGAAAGTTTTCAAATTCAAATTTACTTTTAAACCTTCGTGGTACACATGGGGCTGGCCAGACCTTTTTTCAATGTGTATAGAAAATCAAAACATGCGTAAGCCAGATGGTTAAACACAACTAAAATTCAATCTTTTGTTTACTTGATTTAAGAATTTTGTACTTATTTCAAGAAATTCAAAATTCAAGAACTTGATTTTCGAAAGTAATCTCATTTAGGATTGTTTTGAGTACGTTTTAGTGTTATTCGTACTTGAATTTTTGAGTACGACTAGTACTTAACGTAATCATAAAAAGCTTCATTAATCCCGAGAATTTTACTTTAATTTATGCAATTCCCAGGGATACTGCTTAGATCCTTCCGGAATTGTCTGTTAAATGTTTTCTGCAACAGTTCAACATTCTTATTCCAAAAACGCAGATTCCACAATGAACTAGACTTCCCGACGACAGATAAGCATAATGGTATGTTTGGCAATCTTTTTAATGGAATGAAGATTATCTGCAAATACAAACTATAGTCATATCAAATGCTTGCAGGGTTAGATCGACTATATAGGAAATAAATGCATGTGTTCGACAGATGCACTTACACCACTTTGGCTATTGTATGGTTGAGTGCAAATAGACATATAAAGGAATGAATAAATAAATAAATGAGTGAGTGAGTAAATACATGACAAAGTGAATGAAATGATTATAAAATACAACTTCATTTCTTAATACTTTGGGCAGATGGAAAAAGGGGTTTTCGAAAAGAGGCTTTATTATAAATTTCATGGAAAAAATAAAAACTCGTTTACTTTTAAACATTCTATATAAAGCTTTTCCTTTATACACCCTTTTACTTGCCAAATGTATATGTAATGGATTCCCATAGTTTCATTATGTATTCAAGCATTACAAATGGGTCAGGCCAAGAAGATAAACTACAATTACACATAAACGCATACAGATTTATTTCTTTTTTTATGCTTCTTTTCTTTGACTTCCTTCGATTTCATTTTGCTTTCCTTTTCAGTGCAGCACAAGCTTTATAAAAAAGGAAATATGGAAAAAGTTTATGCTTTTATGGAATGAGTGCATAACAAAATAAGAGTAAAAAGAAAGTGCTTGAAAAATACTTGTAGAATGGACAACAAATCTTACATATTGGCCAATTGTCTTTTTTCCTCTAGATTTCATAAATATTTAAAGAAACTACGAGTATTTAAAATTGTGTATTCGACAGTTGCAAATCTTTGGTATTCTCTGTCAAGAATTAGAGGTTTTCCGGAGTGGATCTTTGATGGTCACTTTAAGAAATTATGAACTTATCCTTGCAATACCGGACATTTATAGTTATACAAAACTGTTGTGTGCCAGATTTTAAGAAAGTATTAATTTTATTCGTAACAGGTTAAGGCGTATTAAAGGACATTTCAAGAATAGCATTAATATGGTTTCTATTATAAAATTTAAAATTGTTATTCCTTATCTGATAAAAATAAAAGTATATCATAAATTTTTAGAAATTTAGTGTGTTGAATGAGTTTTAGGAAGGTACAAAGAACTTATGGTGAATCACAGACCGATCAAAATTAACTGACAAATTAGACACTGTCATAAAAATTTGCACGAATTCATTTTATATTACTGGAAATTATGCCACTAGTTTTAATGTAGAAATACTGCCACATATTTTGTACTAATTCTTTGCATTTTGTCAATAAATATACATATTTTTAAACATCGTCTCCATTTAGGGAAAGTTAACATATGTTGTTCCCTGACATATCAATAAACCGGTACGATACATCAAAAAAAGTAGATGTCCCGTTAGGTTAGTTGGTTAAAAAGGCCAGCAAAAATCATTCACAAAACAACAATTTAATTCGTGTAAAAAACATTTGTTTACATCCGCAATGGCAAGCGCTATGCATTACTGTTCATTGCAAAATTAAAATAGTGTTGTGGGAGTACAAGAATTCAAAGTAATGCACTTCGGACAGAACTTGTTTCTTTTGAACCCTTTCAATACAGTTAAAATGTTTGCCTTTACTCCTAGTTTTTTAAAATAATATTGTGCAGTCTGCGATTATTTGTGATGTTTACTTGTATGCCGTCTGTAGCGGACGCATACGCATTTTATGATGTTAAGTTGTGAGCGGCAATATTATCAGAGAAATTAACATACAAAATATTTTTTACACTAAAGGGCTACACAAGCACCTTCATTTTACCACAGACAATAAGAATTTCGCTGAATTGTGCCTGACATCGGTTAACAAAAAAAAAGATAAAAACAAATTGCAGAGTACATGTCAATAAACACAAATTTAAACGAATGAGAGTTTGTGAGTCCACTGATAACACTGACTGCACTGTCAACACGTGTTATTCGTAGTACATATTTCTTTCATTTCGATATTTAAAACGGAAAATAAAACATGTCTTTTGATAATGCTACATATACAAATTAAAAACAAATGTACGCTTTGTTAGTGTTTTTTTTTTATTGGCATCGAACTCAGTCCGTACTGAGAAAAGTGGACTTGAAGTAACTGTTTTTGTGTAAAATGTTTTGAGTACGAATTTTATAGTATTGTGCAGACCTTTATTGTACACGCATATCCCAAGATCAAATTAACCCATAAGCGAGCACCAGGTCCTGGCCAGGCATTTTTGACTTTTTCCAGGTTTTTTTAATATAATTATTAAATATATTAGAACGAAACTTTATGTTTTTCTCAATCAAAGTGTTTTTTACAAGAAACTGAGAAAAAAGTGTTAATTAAAACGCCGTGGGCTTGGCAATTAGCCAAATAAAAATTTTGTGCATATTGTATCCACCAGGGCCTGGCCAGGCCCTGGCATATTTTGTATAAACTGTAGTAAATAAAACCAAAATGAAACGTTTCAAAAAGCATACGCAACACATAAGAATTCTTTCTTTACTTTTTTTCGAAGAATTATTCTATTTCCCAGCAAAACGTTCCTGATATAGCCATAAAACTCCAGACATATAAAAGTAGTCCCAGCTAGCGCTGGGAAACTATCGATAGTCTTAAACTATCGAAAATATCGATAGGAAAAATATCAATATCGATATTATTATTATTTAAAATACAGCTTTGAAGACTAGAGTGGACCATCAATGAAAGGAAAATTTAAAAAGTTATCTGTTTCATAAAGGAAACCAGTTCATATGGTCCCCATACGGAAAATTTAATTTTCTCGAAAACCGACTCTAGAACAGACGGACGGACAGCCAGACGAACATGATGTCTAAGATTAAAAAAACGGGATTGGATTGGATTACATCCTAATTAATTCTGTCCGGCTGTCCGTCCGTCTGTTATAGAGTCAGTTTTCGAGAAAATTAATTTTTTCGTATGGGGACCATATTAAGGGTTGGAGATAGAGGATAAGTTTGTTCTAGAGAAATATTGGGAATGCAAAATTAATGGGGGTTGCTCATACATTTTACATCTCTAGGGGTGACTCATATTTTTACCAATTCTTTTTTTTTTTACCCTTACTTAACTAACACAAAACTGGTCTTCTTTTTTGGAAAATCGAAAAAAAAAATAATTTTGGACCACTCTAATAAAGACATGTTACAACAGCTATACACACACAGTTTTTTGCCGCAAGTTTTAACTTGCAATTATTTATTCGCGCAGAATTACAGCAATGAATACAAACAAAATGAATGGTATGTCGTATGGATTGCTTAGCTGTGCTTTTTTACTACTAACATAGGGACTAAAATGTCACATAGTTTTATGATGTCTTAAAAAAATTAAATAAAAATGCAATTGCAATTGCGAGCACCTTTTGGGTTGAGAATCAAGAACAATTTAGAACATTATCTAAAGTTACAATGAAATATCTTATAGTCCCTATTACTTTGGTTTCTTCAGAAAGGTGCATATCAGCATCACAATTTTTAAAAACAGTCATCTAAAATAAAGTGGATACATACATACGTCTCATACGTTCAATAAAGTGATACAAACAACGAACTTTAGCCTGATAAAAAACTAGTTAAAGTTTTCCTACTTAAGGACAAATATTCAGTCGATAGTATCCCAGCACTAGTCGCAGCCAGGCCCAGGGGGTCATTAGTGTGAGTTTTTCTATAGCCACAAAAAGCTCCATATTAAATACAATGAGTCCCAGCCAGGCCCTGGGGTTCGTTTGCGGAATATCATTTTGGTGTTTTCTTAAGAGTTAAAAAGATAATAAAGTTGTGTAACTTTTGGTACCGAGCTAATGTAACAGGGCGAAGGTTGCGGGTCCTGGTGTATTTCACTACAACGATCTGAAGGGTTATGATACTATTGCTAGGTAAATTAAGTTAAAATCTTATTGGTTGTTGTATTTGAATCACTTAATAAATAAATTTAAAAAAGTATTTGATTCTAAATAGAAATATCAATGTTTGAGACATTCAGAAGTGAACTTGTTGTTAACAGACAGGCAGACAGAGAAGTGGACATGTTTAAAAGGACTTTAAATTACTTAAGAAAACAGAAAATATATAAACTCTTAGATAAATAATTTGCTTGGCGCTTCAGACAAAATAGCAAACTTTTTATAACAATCGTGGAAGTAGAGGGTATAAAAGAACCTTGCAACTCAGATTTCTTGTTGCCATAGACAGGTCAGTTTTCTTTCATTATTTGCTTTAAAATTTTTTTGCATTTTTCTGTTGCAATATTTCTTTTAAGATTTTGTTCCTTTATGCTTGGATCGATATTAATAAAAAAAAATAAGTAAAATAAAACCATTAAACCAATTTTGCAATAGAATACACACATACACATATAAAAGGACATGTGTAAGGTTCTGCTTGCATTTAAGTGTATGATTGCTAAAAAAAAAAATTACTTACAACATTGACGTATAGTAAAATATGGCACAGTTGTTAAGTAACTGAATTAAAACAAGTATGAGCACTTCCCTTTACCCAACGTACCACACAGTCTTAGATCACTCATTCACTAACAAACATTATCAAAAATAATTTAAAAAATAGGTTGAATACATTTTGCCTTTACAAAAGATTTCTGTTTATGTTTGTAAGGTATAAAAAGATCGAAAAAAAAACAACCACAACAACAGCGGATTTTATGAAAAAAGTGAGAGAAAACCATGGTTTATTACTCATATCTCAGTCCTTTGTAGACCAATACGCTGAATTTCAATAGCAATATTTAACGAGAACATGTAACAGAAATATATAACAACATACAGTTACGGACAAAAAAAAAGTGTCACTAATATTTTCATAAGTTTTTTTTTTATATTTTGGGCAATTTGTAAGTTGGAGTGCCACTATATTTTATCACAAATTATTGATAATTTATAGCGTTTTAAAAATATGTACATACTTTTAAAATATATTGAATTCGAAACATTCCCTTAATTGTCAAAATTTGTGAATATGAGCTGACAATTTTCTTTACATCACAAATATTAGCGAAAATATTGTTTGTGTTAATTTGATCATCTTTATAAATTTAATTAAAAAAAACACATACAAAATTTTTAAAAATGGGCCGTGGTAAGCATAGTTCGGAGGCCGAAAGATTACTCATTGCAAGGCTGAAAAATTTAGGTAAACGCCAACGGCAAATAGCGAAATCTATTGAAAGTTCCCAGAATTTTGTTTATAATGCTTTGTTAGCTCCAAAATACACACAAAACGCATTGGTACTGGGTATACCAAAAACGACTACTAAAAAGTTAATAAAAATATAAAACTTGTATCTAGTGGTGACCTTTTCACGTCCGGTGTTAAAACAGAATTGGGAGTAGAAATTTCTACTAGAACTGGAAGTAGACGGCTAGTGGAACTTGATATATTCGGAAGATCCTCAAGGAAAGTGCCAATGCCTGCTCAAGGAAAGTGTCACTGCTTACAAAAAAACATCGCCGAAATCGACTAATATTCGCGAAAGCTCATAAAAATTGGGATGAACCTGTTCATTGAAAAAAGTTATGCAATGTGCTTTCGTCGAACGAATCTTAAATCAATTTAATTGGAAACTATGGCAAAACATGGGTAATAGCCTTTTTACACTGATCAACATCTAACATCTACCATTAATTTGCCACAATTTGCGAAGATGTTTACATCTTTCCCTAAGAAATATATAGGGTTAAAAATCAAAATCTTTTAACATCTTTAAAAGATGTTCCTATCTCATTATATATAAGTTTTTGTTAAGCTAATTGGGCCTAATGCATTAATGTAAATAAAAAACCTTTTTTTTTTACATGTTTCTCCCAACGTTTCGTCAATTATTTGTTGACATCTTCAGGGGTTGTAATTCCTAGTTAGTTTTTCACATTAAATTTTACATTGAATGTTGCACAGCTTACATAAAACATAAAACATTTAATATATAATTAAATTAAACACACAACTTAAATTAATATCACAGTTTTTCTTTTCTATTTTATTGCAACTCTATCTCGTTTTATTCCATTCAATATCTTCCGATTATTTTAGTGTCATCACTAGAAAAGTGGCAATAAGTTCTATTATTACTAGGGCATCACTGAAAGCAGCGTTACCTTTTGTCAAGTTTTCTTTTTTATTGCAATGTTTCTGTTTTAGTTATTTTTTATATTTTTAAACAAATTGAACTTTATATACATTTTTGTATTTTCTTTTTAAATTTAAGCACTTTTGTAGAAAAATGGTGACATTTTTGTTTGATGGTAGATGTTAGATGTGAGCAATGTAAACGAGTGTTTCACATTTTCTACATCTTTGATGTTAGATGCTGATCAGTGTTAAAAGCCTATAAGGTGTCAAAAAAAAGAGCAGAGTTAAACCCACGTTACACTACTAGAACATTTAACGATGGAGGGGGATGCTTTTCCTGGCATGGTAATGGGCATTTATTTTGGATAAAAAGGAACATGGACCAATATAAGAAGGTTGAAGTTCTTAGTGAAATAATGCTGCCATATGCAGAGTGCGAAACGCCACTTAATTGGCTGCTTCAGCAGGATAACGATCCGAAACACCCCTCGAGTCTTGCAAAAAAATGGATTTAAGACAACGGAGTTGATTTTATGCCTTAGACTGTGTTATCCCCGGATCTAAATCCCACAAAAATGAATGGAAGATTTTTTAAGAAAGGATTGTACCAATAAAATCCCAAAAAAAAAGACGACCTGTGGAAGAACATTCAAAAGGCGTGGTATGCTATTCCCAACCAGATTTGTCGTGGCTTGGTGGGTTCCATTACTAATCAGTGTTCCTCATCGCTCATTACACGTTTTTAAATGAACTCGTTGTTTTCTAGGCGCAATTTTATAAAACGGCACTATACGGCACCGACACTATGTTTATTGTACACAAAAAATTGTTATATATAAGCAATATTATAGTATGTAACTGTAAAAATAATAACGTTTATCGCAATTATGAATTTGAGCATTGTTGACTGAAAAATAATTATTTTGCTAGCAACTTAATAAGGATAACTTTGAAAACATAGTAAATTAATAACAACCATAACATGATAGCCATAAGATTATAACTTTCTATAACATTCATAATATGTTTAAGAAGCAATCAAAATAACTTTACTCTAATAATATTATATTAGCGCCTTTTGCGAAATAAAAGTGAGTGGTTTAACAATAAAAAAATATCCATAAAAAAACAAGTTTAAAGAAATTATATTTACTTAAAAAAAAATTAAAAGTGCCACAAAATAAAAAATCGATGCAAAACTTTTTAAATTTATTTTTTATTGTTGTGAAAGTGGTGCTGAATCATAACATTATTACTTCTAAATTTATTACGATTAGCATGACCCCAGTAAAAAATGTGCTCCAAAAGGAGCAGGTTTTGTGTATGAATTCATACCACAAATCGCGTCAAACCTGCTGATGGGATGCCTGATTTTTGTATGGGGTGTTCCCGGTTTGGAGGACTATTTTCTGCTGACAATAAGCGCTTCTTTTAACATGCAAACAAAGCACTCCTAAATTGCTTTTTAGGGGCTTACTATATTAACATTTTCATTAATGTGTTGCTTTTACTTTTGTTTAAATGCCTTTTTCCAATCATTTTCGCATATTTTTATTTTTTTTCGGTTTGCAACCTTCTTGATTGTCAGCAGTAAAATAGCGGCATTTTTGTATATTTTATTTTATAATTTAAAAAAGCTCATTTATTGAAGCGCTCGATTATGCGCTTTTTCTCTTAAGTGCTTAAAAAACCCAAATTTTTTTTACTGGGACAGTAATATGACTACATCTTATCTTATTATGATTAACGTGAAAATAACTTCTTAACTTAGTATAATTAACAGGATAATAAAATGATTAACCCTGCACGCCTACTCTTTGTCGAATCGACGAAGCTCATTTCCTTTTTATCACATAACATTTTTAGGTGTATTCAAATTACGCCCTTTTTTTCAACAACGTTAGCTGATGACGAAAACTTTAAAAAAAATAATCAATTTGAAAACACAAAAAAGTGCTAAAATTCTTTTATTTTTTATTATAAAAAGTTATTTTTGGGAATACAAAATGTATTATTAATAAGATTTCTGTATGACGTGCTAAGTTCCCAATTTTTCATATTTGATAAATAAACTGAGATTTATTGTTGAGGGAAAGCTAGCTTCTATGCGCATTTCACTGGTTGCTTAGGCCAGCTCATCAGGAAACCTTTTCCAAAGATTTTAGAAAAGCCAAAAATATTAAACAAATAAAACCCTAAAGCGAATAAGAGTTATAAACACTCTTAGTCTTACTTGTAACAATATCAAAGCTTAAACAAAACACCAACAATAAACAGTGAGTTTATCTTTTCTTACATTCCCCTACAATTGGTTGGCTTTTTTCCGACTCGAATTGTAGTTGTAAGTGGGTTAAAAGAAAAAACAAAATTAAAAATCAAATTGCATTTATTTTAATAAAATGCTCAACTTAAGAAATTTTTGTACATTTTTTTCCTTTAAAACACGTTCCGCTAGAATTTTTTAAAAAAGTTCGTCGATTCGACGAAGAGTAACCGTATGTACCAAAATGAAGAGTAACTTTTCAGGGTTAAGGGAAAAATATAATTAAGTTTTATTACGAATATATTTATTTGGTCATAATAAGATTAAATAACAATCGCAATATGGTGACTGCAATCATGAATCTTATCATAATATGTTGCTCTTAGAATATTTTTACCACAACCATGTTTATTCTTTGGGCGTGGAAGGGACATGAAAATGTTAATGATTAATAAATTAGAATTTATTTAAATGAATTTTTATGTTCTAGAAATGCAAATATACATACATTCATACATGAATACATGAATACAGAAATTCAAATTCATTTATAAAACTTAAAGTAGTAGCCAAAAATACGTCATACGAAGATCGTATTAATAATAAACATTGTATTCCCGAAAATAACTTTGATAGAACTCGGGAATTTTTGCTTCTTATTTTACTTTGTAAACATGAAAATAATGTATGTTTTTCTTCTTGTAGTGTTGCTGTTGTTTCTACAAAAAAACAAGCAGGTCGTTCTTACCATCTTTTGCAGTGTTGTTGTTGTTTCTACAACAAACTTTTACAAAAACACGCCTATGCACGCATATTGATTTCATTTTAAAGTACGAACCGAACTGAAAGTAAATACAAAAAACACAAATTTAGTACGAGTTTTCTCTTTCCGTGTATTTATTAAAAAGTTGCATAACTTATGTCGTCGCATTGGAAATTTATTCTCAATATTTACTCTATAGATGTTTCTTCATAGCATACACAGGGTGGTGCATAAGTAGCGTTATGATTTATTATAAACTTTGGCACGTCACAGTTTCATAGGACTAGAAATGACACTGGCAAATTTCGTGAAGTTATCTCCATAATTTACCCTAGGCCCCATATAAACCCTACTCTCGGAAAAAAGTTTAGTACGCTTAAACCCGTAATTAATAACGCTATTATAACAAACTAGAAACCACACTAATAAATTTCGTGATGATCGGTCCAAAATTTACTACCCAGTAAAAAATGTTCTCCAAAAGGAGCAGGTTTTGTGTATGAATTCATACCACAAATCGCTTCAAACCTGCTGATGGGATGCCTGATTTTTGTATGGGGTGTTCCCGGTTTGGAGGACTATTTTCTGCTGACAATAAGCGCTTATTTTAACATGCAAACAAAGCACTCCTAAAGGGCTTTTTAGGGGCTTACTATATAAACATATTCATTAATGTTTTGCTTTTACTTTTGTTTAAATGACTTTTCCAGCTATTTTCGCATATTTTTTTTCGTTTTGCAACCTTCTTCGTTGTCAGCACTAAAATAGCAGCTTTTTTGTATATTTTATTCTATATCATTTACTGCTTTATAAAAGCTCTTTTATTGAAGCGCTCGATTATGCGCTTTTTCTCTGAAGTGCTTCAAAAAACCCAAATTTTTTTTACTGGGTATAGGCCTCATACAAAGCCCACTCTAGTAAAATAATTTAATACGCCTAAAACCCTAGCCGATGTAGATATTGCGGTAAACTTTTTTTCACATTAGCTTCATATGGCCAGAAAAATTGATATGCAATTTTGTGATATACGATCCATAATAAACCTTATTTCCATCTATTTTTATAAAGATATATAAATAATAAATAAACATCATATAGATATTACTCCTAAAACATTCGAACTGTCGGTGGAAGGTACCACAACAGCCGAATATAGCACTCTTACTTGTTAGTACATCAAATCTACTATTTTCTTTGTTGTTGTTTCTTCTATTTGTCGATGATAATATCAGTATGAAGGAAATAAGTATCAAATAATCCAAGCACAAAATATTTAATAACAGGATGTTTATAAATGCGAATACACATACATATAAATAAATATACTTCTATTTGTGTGTGTGTGTTTGTATGTTGAAATTATCCATCATATTATATATACAACTAAACAATGTAAAAAAAGGAAGTGAATTTATTAAATTTATAACCTTATTTTGAATTATAAATCAATTTATGTTATACTCGATATTGTCATTATTACGAACGTCTTCATCATAATAATGTAACTAGAACTTGATGATGTTGTATTCAGTTACAATTGATGTGTGTTCGTTTTGCAAAAAAGGTGTTTTATATTAATACAATAAAATAAGATTATTATGTAGGCAAGGATAATAACGTATATTGGAAAAAAAAGAAGAATTTAGGAAAATGGGGAAAGAAATATAAGAGAAAAATTTTTTTGTATAAATTTTAAGGTGAAAAATATGTTGCCGATGATATTTCTAGACGGAATTTCTCTAAATTTGCTATTTGTATGAAATTTTTTCAAAAGTATTATAAATTTTTTTCGCAATATCTAAAGGCCGGACATACCGAAAAACTTTATTAAGCGAAGCCCAAATAACTTAAGTATTTTATGGTATGTTATTCAAAAAGTTTTATGATATTGTAACGCAAATTACTTTAGCTAAGAACTAGTTTAATTTATTAGTTATATTGTATTTTTAAGTAATTTCTAGTGTCCAACCGAACGCATTTTTTGAGACCGAACCCGAACTTCGGTAAATTTTGACAAGTTCGGCCAAACCCGAACTCGAACCCGAACTTTTTGTTAAAAAATATCAACAATGGTACTATTTTTAATGTATATATTTAAAACAAAATAAAATTTCGGAAAATTATTACATTTACACTTTTGGAAGGATGCAACATGAAAAGATAAATTGCACTTTATAGTGGTGGCATGTCATAACGTCCAGTGTCATAGTGTTATAACGTCCATCAAAGAAATGTCATAGCGCCCGCGTACGTTATGACACTTTGCAAAGTGTCATAATGTCCACAACTTAACTTATAATGACAAATATTAAAATGTGTAAAATTTGTTTTGAAATATCAAAATAAGTACACTCATAAAATTATTACAGTAACTGATTGTAGGTTATTAAATTCGTTTTCGGTACTGTTAAAATTGAATAAAAATATAGTTATTTTACGAATAAATTTATTTTTCAACATTTATGTTTGTTATTAAAAAAACAAACTACCAAAAAATAATGTTTTCCATATTTTTTTTTGTTAATTTGTTTGATTTTTATCGGTTAAAATATATTTTTTAAAAGAAAAAACTATTCAATTTTAACGAATATGATGTTCAATAAATAAAAAACTTAGAAATTACTGAAAAAATCATTTGTTTTAAATGAAATGTAAATGATCCGTTTTTTAAATGAATTTTAATTTGTTTCAAATGAATTTTCGTTTGAATTTAACTACATAATATTTTGAGTGTAAGTATAATGCCAAAAATTCTTACAAGCAAGAATGTAAACAAATTTGGGATCATAGACGGCCTTCGGCCGGGCGCAAGGATTTTCTTCTCTATGGTATAACAAATACCGGCTTCGCTAACTTAAGCTCATCTGCACAGCCGGCCTTCGGCCAGGCGCAAGGATTTTCTCCTCTATGGTATAATAAACACCGGCTTCGCTAAGTAAAGCTTCTAAAATCTGCCTTGTTTCCGAACAAAAGCCGATTATGCAGAGAAGTTATAGTTAGCGAAGCCGGTGTTTGTTATACCATAGGGGAGAAAATCCTTGCGCCCGGCCGAAGGCCGGCTGTGCAGAGAAGCTTTAATAAGCGAAGCCGGTGTTTGTTATGCCATAGAGGATAAAATCCTTGCGCCCAAAAGTGTTTTCGTTATATATTTAATATATACACCCAGAAAAAAACCGCAAAACAATTTTTAAAAAGTTTTTTACCATACTATGTTTCATTTAACCAAATCATTGTCACCGACAACCATATTATGGTTAAATTCGTTTCTTTAAAAATAGCTTTGTTGGTTGGGACCATAATGAAACATGTTTTTCTCTGCGTGTATGCAGATATTTTTTTGTATTTAACTTCTTTAGTAATTATGGACCTAATGACACTTTTGAAAGTGTCATAATGTCCATTTGCAAAGTGAACATGGACACTATGACTGTGGACGTTATGACATGCCACCCTTTATAGTAGTCAAAACTATTTTATAGTTAAAAAATATTTAGTAATTGCTAATAATTAGTAAATGCAAATATTTTTTACCGTCTTCTTAAAATTACACATCTAAAGACATTTTTTATACACTTAAGCATTTTATTAAGTCATCGCTGTATTTTTCAAACTAATAATCATAGAGAAAAATAGTTTTATTGATTTCGTATTATTTTCATAAACAATGATGCCAAATTATAATTTGAAATTATAATAAATATGTTATTTCATAAAAAAGTTCGGTGTTCGGTAAAAATTTCGCCGAACACCGATCTTTGACCGAACATAATTTTTTGCCGAACTCCGTAACCGAACGCGAACGTTCGGTCGGACACTAGTATTCTAGTGTAAAAATCACTGCAAAGAATTTTCTAGTACAAATGTTATGTAAAAATTGTTATGAATAATTGTACTTCAAACAAATGTAACAAAATGTACAAATTCAGCCAAAATGTTAATCCATAATGTATTAGCTGAATAAGTTTAGATAATAAAAGTGGTGTAGAGCCATCTTGCTGTGAGGGCTAGTTTAAACATAAAAGTGTGTATATCACAATATTGAGCTGTGAATTTAAGCTGCAAGTTACGGTTGTGAAAGTGACTAAGTTCTTAATAAAGTTTTTGAGCCGAAAAAGTGTTGTGTTTATTTTACTTTATAAAAGTTGCAATAAAATAACTTAAGAGGTTTATTATAAAAGATGTAAACCAAAAAAAGTTATTGAACAGGCACTAACGTAACAATATAAAAGCAATAAATGTTCTCTATGAAATAGTATGTTCAAATTAATATTTGATGTCGACATAATTTTAAGATAAAATAATTTTTAAAAGAAGTTAGTCAAGAAATATTAATTTTTGAAATTCTATTTCGTTTATTCTCTTCAATTAGGCGGAAGTTCTTATTTTACAAAATGAAATAGGTTTCAAGCACTTAGGTAACCAACATTATTGGCAATATTATTTCTGTTTTGTAGCTAACTACTATAAAAATTATCCTTTTGCTGGCCAAAAACATAAGTTCAATGCTCAGGTAAGGCACCCCTGCAAATAATATTGGACTACCTGATCCATTTTGATAAAATGGACTAATCCATTAACTGGTCTAATGTAATGCAAGCATGGACCATGTCATAACGAAATGTTTTCGTTTTTAAACGACTTCAAAACTAATCCTCTTGAGTTTACCATGAAATAGTTGTAAGACTACTTCTTTGTAATTCAAAGCTGGGTTATATTGTCCTGCCCTAGGACATCGTAATGTTAAATAGACCATGTTATTTACATATTTTTGGGTTACTTTTGGACCAGTCCTAGTCCCTTGCGGGCTTCATTTTACACCCTTGTTTGGACAGGTCCTCTTATTTGCAGGAACTCCGTAAACGGAGATTGTGGTACACACCGTAAAATTAAACTGTACAATTTGTTTACTTTCCACCACTATTGGTGAATGAGGGTATACATAGTTTATCATTCCTTGTGCAACTTTTTGTATGTTTATCAAAGATCCCACGAAGTATTTATGTTCTGGCATGTTGGCATGTCTGTCCGTCTGTCTGTTAAGCCATCTGTTGATGTAACGCTTTCCTTCGACCGACTAAAAAAAAAGAACAATATTCAGTTCTGCTTCTGTGATACTTAGTTTAATATAATTTAATTATATTGATATTTTCCGAGTTATGGACCTCTAAAGTTTTCATATAAACTTGCATTTCCCTCTACATTTCTGAACGTATATGGCCAATATGCAAAATTTATTTAAAACTTTTTAAATCTTTAGCTCCTAATACTGTTTATACAAAATTTATATCAAAATGTTACGGAAGTGCACTAGGTAATAAAAATGTAATCAAATAAACCCCAGCTTCTCTAAATAAAGCTGTTCTGCATAGCCGGCCTTCGGCCGGGCGCAAGGATTTTTTCCTCTATGTTATAACAAACACCGGCTTAAGCTTCTCAGCATAGTGATATTTTTTACTTTTATTTATATTTTTGCATTTGTTTTGTTTAATTAAATTTATGTTTTATGTTGCGTTTATGTAAAACAGAATGTGTGTTAAATATTCAAAATGCAGAACTATTGACGAAGGATTATATATCTAATAAAATATCCCTGATGATGTTGGGAATCTCCAATGAAACGTCGGAAAAATAAATTATGAAATAATCTTTTATTTGCATAGAATACATGACCTTAATAAGCCCAATTTAGAATTTTCTAAACAAATCAATAATAAAATAAGGAAAAGGTCGATAAAAAACTTAAATAAAAATATTCGCTTCAATTTGTTTTCACTTCTCCTAAGCAGTTTGAGATTGAAATTCAGCAAAGTGGGTTTGTTAGGATATGAGTTACGAATCCAAATGTGGAGCAACCAGCCTAAAAAATAATTTTTTTTTTTTTAATAAAAACTAACATAAATTGTGGCGAAATCAATGGACTGATAAAAACTTTGCACAAATTCGTTTTATATGAATTAATTCGTGAAATTAGTTTATAATTTACATTAAGCACCATAGAAAATCTACACTCGGAAAGCAGTTTAGTACGCCTTTAACTGTAACGGATAACGCTATTGTAATAAAATTTGGTCTGTCCGTTTTTATAAGACAGTTAGTGTTAAAATAATCGTCGTCTTATAAACGTTTGTGTTTTTAGCAAAACAAACAGTTTTGGCTACGAGAATTGAAGAAATCTAGCTTTGTCTTTTAACAGCCACCTTTATTTTTTATATTTCACTGTAAGATTAACCTACTACATCACTTTTATTAAATTAAATTAAATTAAATATAATTAATTAAATATTTTATAATAAAATTATGTTTTTTGAAACCCCTTGATTTTCGAGCCCAATAGTACTAAATAATTTTTTATATTTTTTTTTTGTTTTATTTTTAGAAACAAAAACAAATTGTACTTAAAATTCATTAGTACATGTTTAATATAGATAGCTAAAAAAAAATAACAAATACATGTTCATTAATTATACATATATAATAGGGTGAGTAAAATTTTGTTCTCATCAAAAGCACATCGCGATTCTTGTTCACTAAGTCATTTTAAAAAACTTTGCTAAAGGAGCCATATGTCAAATATAAATTTCGAGCCCCCAGATTTTTCAAATTAGTTTTCCAAAATATTCAAGAAAAGAGGCAAAAAAAATGGTATTTGCTCTAGCCAAACCTGTATGATGCAATTTTTAGGATCGATAAAATAGACGAATATTTCTCAAAATGCTTAAACGAAAATAAATAGAAACTGGGAATTATTTCCTTCCGAAGGTAACTTTATATTATATTCAACATTTTTCATTTTTCGAATTTATTCTATGAGCTAAATTTCAGTTATGTATTTTATATTATATTCAACATTTTTCATTTTTCGAATTTATTCTATGAGCTAAATTTTAGTTATGTATTTTATAAAGCTTTTTTTTGTAATAGTTCTATTCCTACAATTTTTCAGAAATTGAATATAATATAAAGTTACCTTCGGAAGGAAATAATTCCCAGTTTCTATTTGTTTAAATAGTTGAGTTAAATACATTCAATTTATAAAGTAACACTATCCAGTGAGACACAAAGAATGCTGACGACGGCCGTAGCGGGCCAGAAAATGCATTACATTCTGCTGGTGTCTAATAATTGTAAATTTTTCTGTACATTCAATATACCTCATTGCTTTCCAACGGAAGGCTAAGGTAAAATGTAAATAGAAAATACAATATAATAGTCTGGTAGTGTATAAAGTCATTTCTGAAAAATTGTAGGAATAGAACTATTACAAAAAAGCTTTATAAAATACATAACTGAAATTTAGCTCATAGAATAAATTCGAAAAATGAAAAATGTTGAATATGATATAAAGTTACCTTCGGAAGGAAATAATTCCCAGTTTCTATTTGTTTAAATAGTTGAGTTAAATACATTCAATTTATAAAGTAACACTATCCAGTGAGACACAAAGAATGCTGACGACGGCCGTAGCGGGCCAGAAAATGCATTACATTCTGCTGGTGTCTAATAATTGTAAATTTTTCTGAACATTCAATATACCTCATTGCTTTCCAACGGAAGGCTAAGGTAAAATGTAAATAGAAAATACAATATAATAGTCTGGTAGTGTATAAAGTCATTTCTGAAAAATTGTAGGAATAGAACTATTACAAAAAAGCTTTATAAAATACATAACTGAAATTTAGCTCATAGAATAAATTCGAAAAATGAAAAATGTTGAATATAATATAAAGTTACCTTCGGAAGGAAATAATTCCCAGTTTCTATTTGTTTAAATAGTTGAGTTAAATACATTCAATTTATAAAGTAACACTATCCAGTGAGACACAAAGAATACTGAAGACGGCCGTAGCGGGCCAGAAAATGCATAACATTCTGCTGGTGTCTAATAATTGTAAATTTTTCTGTACATTCAATATACCTCATTGCTTTCCAACGGAAGGCTAAGGTAAAATGTAAATAGAAAATACAATATAATAGTCTGGTAGTGTATACAGTCATTTCTGAAAAAAAAGTGGAGGAATAGAACTATTACAAAAAAGCTTTATAAAATACATAACTGAAATTTAGCTCATAGAATAAATTCGAAAAATGAAAAATGTTGAATTTAAACGAAAATAAAAATTTAACATCATATTTTGTTTAGTCTATACACATGTGTCTGCTCTGGCGTATAATTAATGGAAAATATTTGCAGTCTAATATAAATCAGACGTCCAGTTGTGCTGTTTTGAATTTCTTTGAACGGTAATGAAATTCAATTTTTTACTACTGGCTCAAGAAAATATTCATAAACGATATTTTTCCTTTATGTTTATATTTTTTTTAAAATTTTGTTGTAGTTTGTATTTGTAGAATTGTAGAATTTGTAGTTGCGTCTGTTGTTGTTTTCACCATTTCCGGTGTATAGTATCTGGCAGAAGGTAATTTCGCATAAATGATTGGAAAAAGGAAAAAATAACTTAAGGTGTTAATTGAAAACAATAAAAAAATACAGGCTAACTAAAGGAAAGGAAATAAAGTTCCTTACATATTCATGTAAAAACGTACCAAACAGAGTAAAAGTAAAAGGGAGTAAGAGTGCAAAAGTGAATTTATGACGGCGGTATAAAAAATATTTTAAACGTGATTTGAATGCAATTCAAAATGTTTCTTTTTTTCTAACATTTGTAGCTTATGTTGTTGTTGTTTTTGAAATATTTATTTACGAACACGGAATTTGGGAAAAATTTTGAAAATAACTTTTTAATCAAATTGCCCCTAGGAAATAGGAAACAAAATTAAAATATAAAATATTTTTTAAACAGTGAGATTTTAAATTTAAAAACTGGCAACCAAAATTCTGAGTTAAAAGGGAGTTACGTAAAGTGTTTAAAAAAAATTAATAAAAACTGGGAATTAAGTATTGTAAGGAGCACGTTTAATTGTCCGCTTGATTGCGGTTGCATTTCTTGCTGCAGTATCCAAGACTTCTGTAAATCGGTCGACAGCTATTTGGATGTCAGATGCATTTTTTAGGGGAATGCACTGTGATAGGTGAGAGCTCACACACATTTTATACTTTAACCAATTTGTGTTTCTGTTTGGATAGGAAATAAAGTTTGCAGCTGCAGCGTCAGAGTTACCTTTTAAAATGAGGATTGAAGGTGAATGATCAGACGAAAGATCATAGGAGGAACTAACTAGTACCTGATCGCGCTTGATGTTTTTAATTACAGCAAAGTCAATAAGGTCTGGTAGCTTATTGACGTCGGTTGGCCAATAGGTAGGCTCACCCCTCGATACCACATCAAAATTATTTGCAGTTACGGTATTGTATAGCTGATTACCTCTAGGACTAATAAGTCTGGAGCCCCAATATGTATGTTTAGCGTTGTAGTCGCCAGCAGCAATGAATTTCTGGCCCAATGTGGAGAAGAAGTTGAGAAATTTATCGTTTACAATTTTGTGCCTCCGGGGACAATAAACGGATGTTAACGTTAGATTGAAATCAGTAAGATTTATAGATGTGGCCTGGATACAATCTTCTTCGAACTCTGGCAATAGTAAGTGTCTGATGTGTTTGTGCACAATTATGGCTGTGCCACTACAAGCTCTTCCGCTGGGATGTTTTGTGTCATACGTAAGGTATCCATTTACCCTAAAGCAGTTTTTATGAGTAAAGTGTGTTTCAGAGACAAGAAGTACATCGATTTCATGCCTATGAAGAAAGTTTGCAACTTCGTGTTTATGTTGGGATAACCCGTTTGCATTCCAGAAATAGTGAGTTTATCTTTTCTTACATCCCCCTACAATTGGTTGGGTTCTTTCCGAATCGAATTTTAGTTGTAAGTGGGTAAAAAGAAAAAACAAAATTAAAAAGCTAATTGTTTCATTCTATTGTCTTCGCAACAAAACAGCAAAAAAAAAACCAATTTGGCAATTCAGTTTTCTGCACGGGCACATGCAAGTATATTACCAAAGTTATTTACGGGAATACCGAATTTATTATTATGATTTTTGTATGACGTGCTAAATTCCCAATTTTTCATATTTGATAAATACACTGAAATTTGTTGTTGAGGGAAAGCTAGCTTCTCTTTTATTAAATTCCTTTGAAATAACAAATGTATTTGTAATTCAGCTTTCTAACTGTTAAGAATATAATAAAAAAATTACACTAATAAAATTCAGTTTAGCTCAATAAAAGTATAATGTCTCAGCGGAATTGCTTAAATATGTTACATACTGTTATGAAATAAACAAAACAATGCATAATCATAGCTTAAATTCAATTTAGCTAGTTGAGTTGATATTTAAGATAAACTTTAACAAAAAATTATCGTTTTAAAGCAAATTCAGAACTCTTAACTTTAAGTATTCGCGAAAGTAATGTAAAAAAGCTTTTGTTCCATGAATGTGCTGAGAATCAACTGGAAGTTGGCCAGATTTTTACCGTCGAATCATCTTTAGGGATGAGGCTCATTTCTGGCATAACGGGACAAAGAAAAATTTCCGAATTTTGTATTCATAAAAAATACCAATATTTGACGCGGCTCAAATTTTTTTTTGAACACATTCGAAAAATATAAGCGGTTTATATAATAAAAATAACTTATACAAATTTATAATTCTCACATTGTATTTGCTGAAATTGTTGAGTTAAATACAGAACATTTATAAAGTATCACTATCCAGTGTTACACAAAGGGTGCTGACGAAGGCCGTAGCAGGCCAGAAAATACATAAAATTCTGCTGGTGTTTTACTATTGTAACCTTATTCGGTGGGTATGGATAAAAAACGACGCTTAACTATTTTGAGTACAATCGGCGAAGGCTAAGCCTTCACCCATGCCCACCAAAGTTTGAGAAAAATCTTAAAGCACGAATGTGTTGCCTCATAGCTTGCAAAATATTAATTTTTCATAAAAATCGTTTACTAAGAAGTTGTTACTAGTGAAGGTTCCAATAAAAAGCAAACAACAGTGCGAATTTTTTTTCTTTAGAACTATAGTCCAACGCATATCATTTGTTTCCAACATACCTACTCGCTATCTCTATTATTTAAGGGGGGCTCCCATACAAAATTGTCAATACAGACTAGAAAGCCCCATAGCTGCGAAACATAGTGTTTGCAGGGCCGTTAAAACCAAGTACTACAGTGCAAGCGAAGTGTTAACTTCTCATTATCTCATAAAAAGTAGTCTGGGAATACACCACTTCTGTGCTGATAGCCTCATATCTCCAACACTTAGGGTGGTAGTTTAATGAAATTCATAAAAACCAAACTTTATTTTTTATCCACATCATTTGTTTTTAACATACCTACCCGCTATATATATTTCTTAAGGTGGCTTCCACACAAAATATTCAATACAGACTAGGAATATATTGAAGAAAATCAAAAGTTGTCATCAGATTTGAATCGCTTATAACTTTTCTTGTTTGCAACTGTTTTTCATATGTTTAGTCGAATTTATACGGAAAGCTGCGTTTTCCAATTTTTTATGATTCTTTAAGAACAAAATTTTAAAATTTTGCTAAAAAATTATTATTATTTTTTGCCAAAAAATATGTTTCTCAAACGACAGCGCTATTAGAAAATCTTTAAACTCTTCTTAAAGGTAATTTTATTGTGGCATTTATTTTTATATTTATCTATCTATATATGTATATAAAATAGGATGTGTGTATGTATGTATGTAAGTATGTATGTATGTAACGTATGGACTCCAAAACGTCTGTGCCGATTTGATGAAATCTTCAGAATATTCAGGCGGGTGACACTGTGTAGTCTGATTTTTTACTTTCAGTCTGCGGGCGGAGGGGCGTGGCAAAATCAAATTTTCATTTTGCACCACCAATGACTTCTAAATAATTTGGACGATATTTTATTTAAAATGATCGCCATGGTCCAACTTAGATTTATACGAAAAGAACATTTTCCCCGCCCACTTTTACGCCCACTTTTTTTCGAATTACCTAAAATCAGAAAACGGCTCCATCGATTTGACTAATTTTTCTTTCAAATGTTCGTATCTTTTTAACGGATTTTAAAAATCGAACGCAAAAATTTTTCCTAATTTGGACAGGACAACGTCTGTCGGGTCAGCTACTAAATAACAAAAATGTTCTTGAACAAGGGTGAATTAAAAATTTGATTTTTTTTAGTGGCTTATTTGATATTTTTCAGTTCATTTTGTTTAATAAGAGATAAAGGAAAAACTTGTTAACAATTTTTTTACCAAATTATTATTTTCCATGTTATGAAACATAAAAGTCAGATTTCATGTAAAAATATAATTTTTCTCCAACTTTGGTGGAGCGGGTGAGACCCAAAGAAATCCAACTTTTGATTTTTACGGTCACTCTAACGTACATGTCTAAAACTTCAATGTTAACTAAAATTTGGCTTAAACATAAGGTTAGGTTAGGTTCCATTTGCAGCCGTGATCAAGCACACCTCACGTGGGTCCATTAATTAGTTCCCGTTGTGTTACGATGTCACACCGTCTCCCATGGGTCCTATGTTATCTGGCTGCTAGTGTTCCCACGCAGCCATCCGGTCGATTCTGTAAAGGAGTGGATCCTGTTTAAATCAACATCAGAGAGACAAGTTTTGTCCCCAAGGGCTCTTCGACCAAACATTTTGAGTCTTAGATCTCCGAAGGCCGGACAATTACAGAAAAGATGTTCCGTTTACTCTTCCTCCTCCTCCTCGCCGCAACTTCTACATAAGTCATTGTTAGGGAGCCCTAGCCTCTGGGCGTGCCTCCCAATGGGCCAGTGGCCAGTAATAACCGCAACCAGGTTCCTAAGATGATGTTTGGACAGATGTAATGCCCGCCGTGTCCTTTTTTCATCTATGATGGGCCATATTTTCCTGATTTCCCTACAGGTAGTTTCATCGTGACACCTCTGACTGGCGATAATATGAAACTTGTGCGCCATGAGTTGCGTACTCCTTGGGAGTGAAACACCAACATTATTTGTTGAACCGTCTCGATTCAATGTGGTGCCTGCATACGCCAACGAATCCGCCATGCAGTTCCCCAGTATGTCCCTGTATCCGGGGACCCAATTAAGGATGACCAGTGAATGTCTCGCTATCTCCTCCAGAGACATCCGGCATTCTCGGACAATTCTCGATGTGATAAACACATTCTCCAGGGACCTTATGGCCGCCTTATATATATATATGTTCCCGACGATCCTATAAGGAGCATAGGGCCCCATATGGCCGCCTTGCTATCGGTAATAATGTGAATATCCCTTCCAGATATATCACCGTACCGGATGCGTCTCGCTGCTACGTAGATGGCCATTATCTCGGCCTGGATGACACTGCAGTGGTCCGACAGCCTTATAGGAATGCTCCAGTTTAGCTGCTCGGAGTATATGCCCGAACCGACACCATACAGTGTTTTAGACCCGTCCGTGAAAATTTGAATCGCGTTCGCGGGAATTTGTAGGTCATCATAGTGGACCACGTTATCCAAAATGCTTACCGTGAAGCCAGTATCAAAGATTGGCTCGGGTGTGACATAATCAACATCCATGTGCCAATTAATTTCGTTCAGAATATTAGCATGTCCGATATTGTAATCCCTCCATGCTCCAGTGGCCCTTAGTCTTACCACCGCGTTCGCAGCTAGCCCTTTCGCCAAAATGTCTGGTGGTAACCAGTTTAAAATCGTAAACAGTGCCTTAGAGGGGGTTGTTCTAATGGCACCTGTTACCGCTATCGCCACCATTCTCATTGTACATTCAAACCTAGTTTAATGACTCTTCACCTCGAGCGCCGGCCACCAAACAGCTGCCCCGTAGAATAGAATGGGCTTAATGACACATTCGTATAGCCAGTATACATTTTTCGGGTTAATTCCCCAGTTTAGGCCAATGGCCCTTTTGCAGCAATATAATGCAGTTGCCGCCTTATTAGTCCTGGAAATGGTGTTCATCCTCCAGTTCAGTTTCCTGTCCAATATTAGCCCATATTCCCAGGTTCTTTTGTAGCTCCGCTGGGATAATGCCATCCGGGCCTGGAGATTTAATGGGATGGAAGCTTTTGACCGCCCATTCCACACGATGGCGAGTTTTCGGAATATTAGAGATATCCCGAGTGCCACTAAATGTTACCTCCCTAGGCACATCATCAGTGCAACCTGGGAAGTGTGTATTCATCAGGACCTCAAGGGTGTACCGACTGTTTTTGGTCCAGGATCCATCCATCACCGTATATACGATGGAATAGCTGGTTTGGAGGATAAAAACTTACGAAGCAGACTTGTCTCCGAGGAGTTTTACACGTCGCTGCAGATTCTTCCATGACTGTCTCTTGGCCTTCCTGATAAGATTTTTGAATCCATTTACTGAGGAAATGTAATTTTCCAAATACCATTACGTTTTGCCTCATTAAAGAGTTTCCTGCTTTCCTTGCGTCTTTCAGCAATCTCCGCATTCCACCATATGGGCTTAGCTTTGCCCTTCCTTTCGATTCTTTTACAGGATTCGTTTGTTGCCTCAATTAAGACACCAGTCAATGACTCCACTGCGGAGTCGAGCATGGACACACTGTCTATGAGAACCGGGCTCATAGGCAGCTTGTCACCGAGTACACTCGCATAGATAGACCAATTGGTCCTTCTTCTTTTCGTGTAGGGTTTAGCTGAAATAATTCTAAAGGAAAAATTGAAATCAATATACATGTGATCAGAGAAGGAATAGTCCCTTGACACGTTCCAATCGCTAATCATTACCGCGAACTTATCACTAATAAGCGTAATATCAAGAGCCTCCCTTCTGTTAGTCACAATAAAGGTGAGCTCACTACCCCTATTAACTACTGTTAGTTCGTTTTCTACAATGAAGTCCAAAAGCGACTCACCTCGTGGATTGACATCCGAGCTTCCCCAGACGGTATGATGTGCGTTAGCATCAGCACATATTATTAGGGGGATGTTGCGCCTGTAAGCATACGACATCGGCTTCCTGGTTGTGGAGTTTGGAGAATTAGCGCCCTGGTCATATGTCATGTAGCAGCTCATAAACCAAACTTGTCTGGATCTGCATTCTACTGCGCCAGGGCAGGTGTCCTTATCGCTAAAATCAGAAAGAATGTAAGCTTTAAGGATGTTTTTGACCATAACGCAAGCCCTGGTCTTACCTTGATCGGCTTCGTACAGAGTACTATAGCCGTCAAAACTGAGTCCGCAAACCCTGTCTCTATACAACAATGGTTCTTGGATACATATAAGCTCCTCCGTGCCTGAAGCCAATCGGAGGAGAAGGGCAGCTGACGCCGCTTTAGAGTGATGAAGGTTGATTTGTGTAACCTTCATCATAGTTCATCGCTATGTGTGACTGTGACGTCCTCATCGTCCGCCACTTCCATATTGCCAAAGAAGTCACCCACAAGTCCACTGACCGATTGAGTGTCTTCATTGGCCGATGACGTAGCGGAATCGTCTTCCATATGCTCCGTTGATGCTGTTGTTGTGGTGGTAGTCACCGGAGCTTGAGGCTTCCCTTTGTCATCACCTTTGTAGACTCGGAGGAAGATAGTTCCAAATCCATAGAATATCTTCCCTTGTGTCTTCCGAAGTGACGGCAGAGAGTCACTGTTTATTATAACAGTGGCCTTCCTGGACTCTTCAACAGATTCAGAAACCCTCACTACTTTCCAGTCCTGTGTGGGCAACTGGGGGTTACTGATCTGTATAATTTCCAGGATCTCCTTGGGATCGGATGGCTCAGCGGGGATCTTGGCAATAGATCTGGGCCTTTGCGGAACATCGGCCAGAGGTATTGCCTCAATCTTAGCGCCCTGCCAAACTTCCCCCAGGGACTTCAGGGCATCCTTGTATACCAGCGCTGAACGCTCATCTGCACACGCTATCAGTGCCTGAAGCCAATCGAAGGAGAAGGGCAGCTGACGCCGCTTTAGAGTGATGAAGGTTGATTTGTGTAACCTTCATCATAGTTCATCGCTGTGGACGACTGGGACGTTGGCATCCTCTGGGTCGTCGTCCGATTCCAGAAGGATGTCCTCATCGTCCGCCACTTCCATATTGCCAGAGAAGTCACCCACAAGTCCACTGACCGATTGAGTGTCTTCATTGGCCGATGACGTAGCGGAATCGTCTTCCATATGCTCCGTTGATGCTGTTGTTGTGGTGGTAGTCACCGGAGCTTGAGGCTTCCCTTTGTCATCACCTTTGTAGACTCGGAGGAAGATAGTTCCAAATCCATAGAATATCTTCCCCTGCGTCTTCCGAAGTGACGGCAGAGAGTCACTGTTTATTATAACAGTGGCCTTTCTGGACTCTTCAACAGATTCAGAAACCCTCACTACTTTCCAGTCCTGTGTGGGTAGCTGGGGGTTACTGATCTGTATAATTTCCAGGATCTCCTTGGGGTCGGATGGCTCAGCGGGGATCTTGGCAATAGATCTGGGCCTTTGCGGTACATCGGCCAGAGGTATTGCCTCAATCTTAGCGCCCTGCCAAACTTCCCCCATGGACTTCACGGCATCCTTGTATAGCAGCGCTGAACGCTCATCTGCACACGCTATCAGTTTAATGTGACCTTGAAACCAGCCGGCATCTTCACATTGTGGTGATGGTCCAGGGTTACCCCTTAAGACATTCAGGAACATAAAGTATTTGAAATATTGAAGGAATATGACTATTGCAAGAAAGACGTACACTCAGAAGAAAAAATCAATCCATCCGAAATCAAATAAATCCGAAGCGGGTTTAATAGTACGGTGAGTACGGATTTTCTTGAATCAAGCTTAGACAGATTGATTAAACAACGGATTTTCAATCGCAAAGTACTTAAATTATCCATTTTCAATCCCGTTTTCTTACTTGAAATAATCCGAAAATGAGATTGATTTAAGTAAACTAAGATTGAATCAATCTCAAAATGCGCTTGATTCAAGTATAATAAAGTTGATTTTATCCTGAATCAGAAAGAAAAAATTATATTGACTGACTTACTTACCCGTATTGCACCTTATAGAATGATAAAACAAAAACATCATGCCCGATATTGTTTTTACTTTAGAAATCTTACACAGAAAGAAAAACACTCGGGATAAATCAAGTTTTTTATGATTACTTTAAATACGAGTCGTACTCAAAAATTCGAGTACGAATAACACTAAAACGTACTCAAAACAATCCCAATTGGGATTACTTTCGAAAATCAATACTGGAATTTCTTGAAATAAGTCTAAAATTCTTAAATCAAGTAAAAAAAGTTAAACTTTTCGTTGTATTTAACCCTTCGCCTTACTCATGTTTTGATTTTCTATACACATTGAAAAAAGGTGTAGCCAGACTCATGTGTACCACAAAGGTTTTGCTTTGTATAAAAATCATTTATTGGGATTCTAAAAACCTGTTTCAGAAGTTGTGACATTGAAGTAAGAGTTAAGGCTCAGTTAGGCGAACGTTGCTGTTCCCGTAATGTACCGCACCGTACTGTAAGCACGTTGGTGCACTTATAGAACGTTTAAAAACGTGTCATATGTTTTCCAATACATAAACAAAAAGCAATAGTATACATAAAACAAAACACACAGTGATGGGAATCAAATATGTTCAAATGGTTACCGTTGTGCAGAAAAGGTACCACGTGATTTAAATGGTATTAAAACAGTATTTTGTGTATGTAAAAAATTTTAATAATTTAATATTTTTATTGTAGATTTACAATAAATAAATTTGTATTTTAGCATATATAAATTTTTAGCATACATATATTGTAAATGTGCATACACCAAACAAGGTTTTGATACCATTTTAAAGTCTTTTATATGTTTCACATTTCCATTGTATGTGTATATGCATTTGTTTATTTTAAACATCTAAACATATGTATATTTGGAAATATGTTGTATTGTAAGTTGTTTTGTCGCAATTCCATAGATATACTGAAAAAAGTACCAACAAAAAAGAGCAAAATTACCCGCATTCAATGTAACATACAAGCCGCCCATCACTGCCTTACAAATGTCACGTAACAACGGCATGAAATTCTATTTTATACAGATTGGTACGTTGCAACTACGGTACATTGCATTTCGGTAAGCTTTTGTATTGGTTTTCATATAACAAAAACCGAACAGCTGATGGATACAGTACAGATACGGTACAGCAACGTTCGCCTAACTGAGCCTTTAGCCAAAGCCACACCTCGTTCTGCCACAACTTGTAAATTTTGAACTTTGTTCTTTGCATCTTGAAATGACTTGTTGGCGTTCCAATTTTCTGGGTCTGTTTTTAAAAGATCGATTGAAATATCGCATGCTTCGAAAACAAATAAGACTGGTTTTGGAAATTAATCTTTGAATTTCTTTATTTTTAAGGTTGAATTCTGTTAACACTTACTACTTCGTACTCGCTTTTTGGCGTATGTAGATTTTTTGCCATTCAACTCAACGTTCTGGTGTTGGTATGTTCATCAAAAAACGCTAAGGTAGCCAATTTTGGGATGAAGTACCACTGATGATGGACCACTTAACGTGGCGCGTTCAACTGATTCATTATTAATTTTGTAGTTGTCCAACTACTTCATAAGACTAAGAAAGTTAAAAGGAGCTTATCGAGGGCATTGGCAGAAGTAGCAGTTTTTGATATTTTTTCTTTTAATAAATGAACTAAATTCTAGCAAGGCATCGAATTTTGATTTGTCCTTGCAATATTGCAGGGATTTCGAAAAGTGCATAAGTTTAAAAAATATATAATGTTCTTCACCCAGCTGGCCCGATTAATAGCTACTCAAGCTTTTATTGTTGGATAGAACTTAGATCTATCACCCAAAAAAATAAGAATCAAATGAAGTAATTATTTATAATATTCTCTTGGTGACATGTATTTAAGCTGGCCTTTAATAAAATCCTCAAAGCGTCATGTATTGATAAGGGAAAAAACCCTCATGTCACTACTTCTAAAACTTACTTTAAGAATTTATTGCAGATCATAGAACTACATCGTAAGAACTGTAATTAATTTGTAAACAAAGCAAAAGCAAAACGTTTAATTTTTAAACGTTTGTTGGGTAATAGTAATAATATCATAAACTGGGTAAAAAGGTGAAAACCGGTATAGCTCAGGAACGGTAATAGCGACTTCAAAAATATTTGGTTATATGTTTTTAAGAATAAAATGATCTTTGTAACTGCATTGTTGGTTTGTATCATTTTCATAAACATTTTAAAACTTATAAAGCGTTATTTACAAAATGTGTGGAAAAATTACGATAAGTTTTAATGTAGGGTGCATAAATGAGCAAATACATTGCAAAAACTTATAGTCTTTGTACACCAAAATAAAGCTTGGACATTTTTCTTTTAAACTATTTCCTTAAAAAATTCCAGATGTCATCGATTTTGGCGTGGTTAAAAACATCCCCACAGAAACGATTCACGTTGAAGCTTCCCTAGAATTATCTTCCGACCACACACCTACAATTGTTACTATAATGAACCCCAATAGAATTGTATCTCCGACTGGTTACCTAGCGACGTCAGCCACACAAATAAATTGGTTAAAATATAAAAAATATCTCAGTGCCCATTGCACAGAAAATATTCCGCTCAGTACACCGGAGTATGTAGATCGTTCTATTGATAATTTTGACAGTTTTCTGAAACTAGCTGTTCAACATTCCAATATTGCCCCCAAAAAAACAAAAACTATTAAAATATATTCCACAGATGTCGAGCGTCTCTTGTCTGAAAAAAGGAGGGCACGAAGAGAGTGGCAATTGCACAGATCCCCTCAACTTAAGAACTTGCTAAAAGAGTGTACAAAAAGATTAAGAAAGTTATTGCAGACTCAGAAAACGGCTTCTCTGGAAAAATATCTTAAGGAACTTGATGCAACTCCACAATCGGACTACTCATTATGGCGTGCAGCTAGAAATCTCAAAAGGCCAGTTGTCTCTAAACCACCATTAAGAAACTTGAATGGAAGTTGGGCAAGAAATGATGTTGAAAAAGGAAATCTGTTTGTAAGTCACTTGAAAAACGTATTTACACCTAATATATCTCACAATATTGCGGTCGATTTACCACCTGTTGCTGCTAGAGCAGCTATTCCCCTAAGATTTGAGATAAGAGAAATCGAAAAGGTTATTTGTGACTTAAACACTAAGAAGGCACCTGGCATTGATAAGATCAGCAATAAAATGCTATTAGAGCTACCTCGCGTAGCAAAGAAAATTATTCTTTTTATTTTTAACGCTATTTTACGACTTGAATACTATCCTCAAAAATGGAAGGTTTCCTTAGTTAACATGATACCAAAGCCAGGCAAAGATCATACAAAAGTTGAGTCCTATAGGCCTATTAGCTTATTATCAAATATGTCAAAGCTGTTTGAGAAATTATTAGTTTCAAAATTAACACCAATTTTAAGTGAAAATAGATGTATTCCAAACCATCAATTCGGATTTAGAAGAAAACACAGCACAATTGAACAAACTCATCGAATAGTAAATGTCATAAGAAAAACATTTGAAGAAAAAAAATATTGCTCAGCACTCTTCATCGATGTTTCGCAAGCTTTTGACAAAGTCTGGCATGAAGGCTTATTACACAAATTGAAGCAAAATTTACCAGCAAACACACACAAACTGTTAGAAAGCTACTTAGTCGGTCGTCAATTTATTATTAAAGAAGGAAATTTCTTAAGTTCACCTCAGCCAATTGGCGCTGGAGTCCCACAGGGCAGCATCCTGGGCCCTCTATTATACTTAATTTATACTTCGGACATGCCAACAAACAACTACACCCAAACTTCAACATTTGCAGACGATACAGCTTTTCTAAGCGTCCACGAAAACCGTTATGAAGCATCTCGTTATCTACAACATCATATATTTCAACTAGAAATATGGCTAAGACAATGGAGGATAATGGTCAATGAGCAAAAATGTGTACATATAACATTCACCCTGCGCCGGGAATCTTGCCCCCCTATTACAATCAATAATCAAATTATTCCTCAACATTCGCATTTAAAATATCTCGGTATACATCTGGATCGGCGATTTACGTGGAAATGCCATATAGAGGCAAAATTAACTCAAATGAAACTAAAAGCCATCCAAATTCATTGGCTTATTGGAAGAAATTCTGTTCTTAGTCTCGATTGCAAGCTTCTACTTTACAACTCTATCTTAAAGCCTATCTGGTGCTACGGTATTCAACTATGGGGCACTGCCTCGGCCTCTAATATCGAAAAAATTCAAAGGCGCCAAAATAAACTTCTTCGAATAATCACAGCCGCCCCCTGGTATGTTAAAAACTCAAACATTCATAAGGATCTCAACGTGCCATTAGTAAAAACTATGATTACAAAATATGCAGTAAAATATTTAAAAAGACTTGAACAACACCCAAATCCTTTAGCTCGAAATATTTTAAATCATGGCGGTCACACTCGCTTAAGGAGAAGAGACACTGCAGCACTTACCCAACTAGATGAGCGATAAACACCTATATAAGTGAACAGAACCCGTGATGAAGTAAATTTTTGTCTGGCACTGGCAGGACATAAATAAAGTATTAGGATAAGATTTGATTAATTATTGTTAGTTCATATTAAATATATGAAGATTCAATAAATAAATAATGTATATAAAAAAATTTTTCTTTTAAACTATTTCCTTAAAAGTAAAGAAAATCGTGGTTTTTGACAAAGTTATGATGAAAACTTAAAACCGTCAGACGCGATTTTTGGCAAAAATTCGACTTGAGCGACCTCTAAACCTCCTCCGAAAAATCTGAAAAAAATCTCAAAAATACTTTACCTTATAAGCTTTTAAATAATGCTTGAGCCTCAAAATTTTTCAAAAAATTGCAAAGACTTTGTAAATTACACTTATCAATTTCATATAGTTCTGAGGAACATAAAGTTTGGCAAATTGACGAAAAATTTGATAAGTGCAAAGTTAAAAAGCTGTTTTGTGCAACAGGGTCCTGTTGTGCTCAAAAAAGTGGTGCAAAATTTGACCAGCAGGATTGCGTTCATAAAGCCATTAGCCGGAAATTATTAATAATTAGGGAGCTAAAATTATGTTAAAAGCTGAGTTATTAAATATTTGTAGAAAAATAATTATAAAAATTTGATAAACAATTTGTCCAATTAACAAGCTCGTAGTATCGTCGTATTCATTGTATAATATCGAGCCCTAACAGCGAAAATAATGTAAGCGACATGATTTTAAATTTTCGGTTTTTTTTTTAATAAATGACTTTATTGGCAACACTTGCATCATCTCCTAAAATATCATGGTCACATAATGTACCGTTACGATTTTATAGCAAAAACAATTTTAATGTAAGCGACAAATTTCATACAAAGTTAATATGAAATAAAACAAAAAAGCTCTCTCCTGTAAAATTTGATTTTTGGCGCTTACATTATTTTCGCGGTTAGGGGTCGATATAATATTTTTATACTATATTAATTTTACAATGACGCTATAAGTTGATTGTTTATGTTTTAAAGTATGGTTTTTATTTTAATTTATTTTATTTAAATTTTTCATATATTTTTATTATTTGGAAAAAACAGGACCTTAATGTCATTCCCTACTAATTTATTTAAACAACGTTTAATATTGATATTTAAGTTAATGATGCAAAACTATTCGCTATTTAATTTTTTATTGTGTAGTAATTAATTTTTTGTGTTATTTTAACAGCCCACTATTGAAAAGATGGAAACTCCAAAAGTATTATTTTTTTTAATTTAAATTAACTATTTTTAATTTTTCGAATTTATTCTATGAGCTAAATTTCAGTTATGTATTTTATAAAGCTTTTTTTTTTTTTTTTTTTTTTTTTGTAATAGTTCTATTCCTACAATTTTTCAGAAATGACTTCATACACTACCAGACTATTATATTGTATTTTCATTTTACATTTTACCTTAGCCTTCCGTTGGAAAGCAATGAGGTATATAGAATGAACAGAAAAATTTTTACAATTATTAGACACCAGCAGAATGTAATGCATTTTCTGGCCCGCTACGGCCGTCGTCAGCATTCTTTGTGTCTCACTGGATAGTGTTGCTTTATAAATTGAATGTATTTAACTCAACTATTTTAACTATTTTTAATTGAAATGTTTTGTGAGTTAACGAGTGATATTTTCATTATTTTGTATTGTCCACCATTGTATTGTTTTCAAAATCAAAAATGGGTCGGCAATACCTTGTAAATGAAAAGAAACAAAACTGGATAGTAAATTTCCCAAACAACTTTGTAAGTATTAAATTTAAATCAAATTTTTAATCGAAAGTATAACGCCTGTATTTATAAAAAAGTTTTAAATTTAATAAAGGTTTACAAAACAAATTTTGTATGCAAATTCCCCTTAATAAACGTTTGTTAAATTTAATAATCGTCTATAAATACGGGAGTAAATCTACTAAGAATTAATTCTAGTATAGTTATAATAGAAATAATTTACTGGACTTCTTTAAGGCTTACCTGGTAATTTATGGCAGACTGTGGCATTTATGCATAAAACTAAAACAATGGTTAAAATTTTTTTTAACTTCAATAAATTTGAATGAAAGATCATACATTGCCACCTTCAAAACTAGAGGGTACCATGAGCCAGCATCAATTTCAGTACGGTTCAGTTAATTTGCAAGCGTGTGTTTGTTTGTTTGTACGTACACACTTCAGCAATACACATCATGACAATACGAAAAAGGTGATTTTTTCATAAATCGAGTAGCAATTATGCAAACAATAACAACTGCCACAATGCACTTATTGCAACAAAATATATGTACATCAAAAAATGTGAATAATTGAAATGTGGATATTTATTGGAGGTTTTACGTTTTTTTCTTTAATGCTCAAACCCTTTTGCAGAACAATTGTTAATTGGAATACAAAAAAAAATAAGACCGAATTGTTAGTAGGGGTAAAGTAAAAGGTTTCCTTTTAAAAATTTAACACACTTTTTAACTGGGAAGTCATTAAGACTTGAATTTAAATTTAAGAAAGATTTGTTTTCCAATAGAGTTTGTTAGGTAAAGTTTATAATCCAGACTAAGGGTAAAATTTTTTTGCAATGAATGACCTTTGCCGTTACATGACATATTTTAATTAAGAATCGATCTAAATATAAACCGATATATTTTTTTCATTCGAATGTTAATGTTGATTAATGAGTTCATCATACTGGTTTCAAAGTAAATGCTGAATTACATTTGACATTTATCAATTTCAGACGAACTCAATCGAGCAATGCGTTAAAGTTACTCAGGCTTATTATGAAAATGGGCGTTCAAATCAAAATACATATCGTGCGAGTTAAGTAAATGAAAGAATTTTTATTAAAGTTCAAATCAATCTTTATTTCTCAACAGTTATCTTAAGACTAAACATTACTAAAAATGAAATAATAAATAATATTATGGAAATACTTAAAACGAGAGAGAATTTAAAATAAAGATAAAAGAAAATGAATATTAAAGAGCAAAAAAAGAAATTGAATAAACATTATTAAAAGTAAATGTAAAGAAATAGTTTTTAAATAGTGTTGTCAATTTGATCTCGTAACTACTCTCCCACTTAAATTGAAGACACTCCAGAGTCTTTTATATACATATATGTATTACAAGATAAAATTGACAAAATTCCAAACCATTACACCAAAATGTTCTATAGGTTCATATATATGTACATTATTTTGTTTTTTTTTTTTTTAATATAAATACAACATGTTTATCATTTATATAAATATACATGTTCATAATTATGAAATTCTTTTAGTAATAATAAATATAAAAATTCAATTTTTATTATTAAACTGTTCTGTATTAAGATCACCATTATATTTTGTCTTTCTTTTAACATTTGATACATGAACATTTTCTAAATTACTAATTCTAAATTTTGGTTCTTCCTTGTGTCTTAATGATTTATAGTTCTTAATGTAACCTACCTCTCTTTGATCATCGTAAATTTCCCTATTCATGTTTCTCTTGTCTATGTACCTTTTCTTATTGGCTATCATAACTTTATAAACTCTAGTCTTGTCACAGTAACCATATTGTACCTGAAAAGGTTTTTCTCCCGTAACGGAATGTATGCTATTGTTATAAAATTCTACTGATTTACTTATCTTATCCTTGATACTCAGATTTTTCCGTTCTATGTTCAATATTCGAATTTTCTCGCTAAGTGTGCTATGTAGTCGTTCAATATCAGCGTTGCCCGTATGATTATTGGGTTTCACTAAATGTAATTCAATACCCTCGTGTCCTAAGTAATCCTTAATATTAACGCTTTTAAATTCATTATCAGTTATAAGTTTATTGAAGTGTCCATTCTGAGATGTATACATCCTTAATTTCTCAATAATAGTCTGATTAGTCCTGTCTTCTAAGTAATAAGCAGTAGCAAATTTGGAAAACCTATCTATAAATGTCAAAAAGTTTGACTTTGAATTAGTATAAATATCCATGTGTACTATTTGTTTTATATCCGTAGGAGTTTCCGTCAATTTAAATTTTGGTCCTATGGGATTTCGATCGAATTTGGCTCTACTACATACATCACAATTATTGATGTATTTCTGGACTAGTAATTTTAAATCGGGAAAGTAAATATGTTTTTTCAACCCTTGGTAATTCTCATTAATACCAGTATGACAGGTTTCATTTCTATGATAATGGTGAATTTTTCTATAAGCTTCATCTTCCGATGGCATGTCCATGGCATGGTAGGAACATCTTACAAACTTTATGTCATTATGACCCTCAAATAATTCAATAATTTTCTGCTGCAGAATATTGTATTTGTGATCGCTCAGTTGTGTAAAAATTCCTATCTTTCCCTTAGTTATATGGTGCCTAAGTATATCCTCAAAATTACCCCTCAAATCATCAGAATTGATGTAAATTTTCTTATTCCCATGTTTAATCTCAACTTCCCGAATCTTATCATCTGTCAAAATAATTTGAGTCTTAAACCTGTTAACTATCGTATCCAAAATACCGATATGATTATGAGTATTCTCCTCCTGAGAGTGCATTGTACCATTATCACAATTACCATAAAGTGAATCATCAGAATCCTCCAATAAGTTTATCTGTCCCGTATCATTATCTATTCGACTTAAAAAATCAGCCACCTGATTATCCTTTCCCTTAATGTAGTTCACGGTTAAATTAAAATCACTCAATTTTATAATCCATCTATAGAGCCTCGGATTCAATTCCCTACTTTGGGATTTAACAAAAAGCCATCTTAGTGGCTGATGGTCAGACAGAATTTCAAATTTGACACCATATAAATAAGGGCGGAAATAATTCGTTGCCCAAACAATGGCCAGGAGCTCTCTCTCCGTCGCTGAATAATTCCTTTCATGTTGATTTAAAGTCCTGCTCGCAAAACAAATTGGGTGCCCATTTTGTTGCAAAGCTGCACCAATTGAGTAAAGACTAGCGTCAGTTATTAGCTGAAATGGCTTTTTAAAATCAGGGTATTTAAGAACAGGGGCTTCAGTTATAATATTTTTCAGTTTATCGAAAGCATTAATAAAGTTTGGATCATTCAAATTCAATTTCACTTCTTTCTTCAGATACACTATCATGGGATATGCAACCCTAGAATAATCCCTTATAAATTTTCGATAGTATCCAGTCATACCCAAAAAAGATTTTATCCCTTTGACTGTGCTAGGTAACCTAAGCTTCAAAATTGTCTCAATATTGGCCGGGTTTGGTCTCACCCCCTCAGGCGTCAAAATATGGCCCAAATATAAAGTTTCCCTCGCAAAAAACTTACATTTGTTCACCTGTATTTTAAGATTTGCCTTCCTCAATTTTTCAAAGACCCTTTTAATATTCTGAACATGTTCCTGGAAACTCGTAGAAAATATCAAAATATCATCAAGATATACTACGCAGATCCTATTAATGAGATCCCCAAGGACAGTATTTATCATTCGCTGGAATGTAGCAGGTGCATTTTTTAAACCAAAGGGCATCCTTACATATTCAAAATGACCATATGGCGTAGAAAATGCTGTTTTCGACCGGTCTTCGTCTTTAACAAGAATTTGGTGAAAACCCTTAGCCAAATCAATCGTGGAAAAATATTGAGCCCGTCCCAGTTTATCCAAAATGGAGTCAATATTCGGTATGGGAAATTTATCATCGACTGTCACTTCGTTCAATTTCCGATAATCGATAACAATTCTCCATTTCTTCTCGCCAGAATTATCCATTTTTTTCGGAACAATCCATAATGGGCTATTGTATGGAGAATTGCTCTCAATAATTATTCCCTGTCTTAACATATCACTAATTTGTCTACAAATTTCCTGTTCGTGAACATGAGGATAACGATACATCCTGGTGTATATAGGTCTATCCGTAATAGTACGAATCTCATGTTCAATATCATTCGTATATTCCAAAATTTGTCCTTCCAAAAATATCAAGTCATTGTATTCACCCAAAATATCATGTAAACTGGATTTTTCCCTAACATTAAGATTATTATACAAATTATCCAATACATTCTCGTTCATCTCCAAAGTCTCCAGCTGATGTATTTCATGTCCCGAGTATGGAAAAATCTTACTAAAAGCTATAACACTGCCATTAATCGTAAGAGTTTCCCTCTCCATATCGATAACAGCCCCTAATGGTCGCAAAATATTCTGTCCTAAAATAGCGTCAAACTGTTTACCACTAAACATTGTCAGCTTCCATGACATCGTAGCATCCTCACAAAATTCCTTCGGTAATTCAGTTATAATTTCTTGATTAATACATGTTCTGCCATTTATCGATGTAAAAGATATAGAATGTTTTAAAAAAAATCGTCTGTATTGTAAAAGCCTGTTTTGGTCCAGTAATGAGGTGGTAGAACCCGTATCAATCAAGACCCTAATTTTGTCATCACCGATCGAAAGCTGAACTATTGGAAGTGTCTTGTAAAGGCTGTCATATGAAAATTTACCTGTTCCTCCTCTACGTCATTTATCTCTATTTCCTGTAAGTGATCAACTTCCATATTATTGTTATTATTGTTGTGTGCAAAATTCCCGGACTGATTTGATCTACGCTGGTTTTGTGAATTTTCACAATGTCTGAAATTTTGATTACCTGAAATAGGAATATTTGAATTATTGTTATTAGATTGATAATTGTTTCCGTTTTGTCTCGAATTGCCGTAAAAATCCTGTCTATTAAAACCATTGTGACCCCGATTTCTATAACAATTATTTGTTTGGTTACTCTTATTATCGAAACCTATTTGGTGTCTACTTTTATTCTGGTTATTTACATTGTCTTTTGAATTTTCCTCTCTTATCAATCCCTCTTTTTCCAAGAAATTGAAAGCATCTCTTAACTTAAAAAAATTTCTATTAATAACTACTGAAGCTAAATTTACATCTATATTATTTAAAAATGTTTTTAAAATAATTTTTTCAGCATATGCTGGGCTAAATTCTACAGGTTTTTCCACGTCGCACACTGGGGATTTCGCGGAAAAAAGTCAAATTGTCAACATAGTCTTCAAGCAATATGCAGTGATATGTTGCAATTTTAGACTAAATGGTACAATCAAATCAAACAGATTTACTCCGATCTGACTGCCAGTTTTTTTTTATATCCGTCTCAAACTCAGAACTTGTGTGTTTTACCGAACCAACTTAATTTAAACCTAAGAATTTAAATACGAATATTATTTTACTATGTGAGCTAACGTTTTTCTTTTTTTTTCTATTTAAAGTAGTATATTTCAGTATACTAAAATTGAAAAAAAAAATCTGCAGGAACTTAAGTTTTTTTTTTTTTTGTATTTTTATGGACATATAACAAAAATCCCATTTTTCTCCAAACATTTGGACCTGGAATTTTTTCTTTACTTTTCCTCAGTTTGAAATCACACCGAATACATTGTCTTATATCTGTTTTAACATTATTAATCAATTTCAAGTGCCACCAGGTGCCACCTCTCAAGTTTTTGCATTACACAGTACAACATTTTTCAGCTGATTGATTCGGGACTCAATTCTGATAAGGCTCTTTTGTTTAACATAACTCGAGAACCACTCGTCGGATTTTGCTGAAAAAAATTTAGAAAAATCAAGAATTACAATTACTTTCATCTGTTTATATAACATTTTGCTACATAAGCAACAGTTTCGCAGTTATAAATAAATGTATGAAGAAAAAAAATATTTTTTGCCCAAAAAATTTAAATTTTTTATTTTAAATTCATAAAAAATCCAAAACAGTAAAAAAAAGTTTCAAGTTTTATTACTTTCACGTAAAGTCGCATAACCTATGAAAAAAATGAGACATAAATCATGAAAATCGATGAACGCGTTTCGCTTTTATTCACAATTAAGTGAAGTTATGCATTTCAAAAATTTGCTCGAGATATGCACAAAATTCTTTGCAAAAACATTTATGACTTTTTTTATGATTCCCAGAATTAAAAAAAAAAAAAAAAAAAAGCAATAAACAAAAGGTTATTTGATTTTTATGATTGCGGTAGCAAAGTAATAAGCGGTAATAAATGTGCGTGGAAAATTGAAAGGAAACAAGTTAGAGTGCTATATTCGGCTGTGCCGAATCTTTGATACCCTCCACCGACAGTTCGAATGTTTAAGGAGTAATATCTGTATGATGTTATTATAATCTTAAGCTGTGACGATTTGTTATTAATTATGGTTTAAGGCAACCAAACTGTTTTCCGGTAGAAGGGTTTATATGGGGCCTAGGGTAAATTATGGACCGATCATCACGAAATTTCACAGCGTCATTTCTACTCCTTTAAAACTGTGACGTACCAATTTCTGTTATGATAGCATTATTAAATATGGTTTTAGGTGTGCTGAACTGTTTTCCGGGAGTAGTGTTTCTATGGGGCCTAGGGTAAATTTTGTACCGATCTTCACGAAATTTCACAGTATCATTTATAGTCCTATAAAACTGTGACGGGCCAAAATTTGTTATGATTGCATTATTTTTTACGGTTTTAGGCGTACTAAACTGTTTTCCGGTAGTAGGGTTTATATGGAGCCCGAGGTAAATTATGGACCGATCGTCACGAAATTTCACAGTGTTATTTCTTGTCCTAAAAAACTGTGACGTACCAAATTTTGTTACGCTAGCGTTATTTTTTACGGTTTTAGGCGTACTAAACTGTTTTCCGGGAGTAGGGTTTATATGGGGCCCAGGGTAAATTATGGACCGATCTTCACGAAATTACACAGTTTTATTTCTTATCCTATAAAACTTTGATGTACCAAATTTTGTTATGATAGCATTATTTTTTACGGATTTAGGCGTACTAAACTGTTTTCCGGGAGTAAGGTTTATATGGGGCCCAGGGTAAGTTATGGACCGATCTTCACGGAATAACACAATTTTATTTCTTGTCCAATAAAACTTTGATGTACCAAATTTTGTTATGATAGCATTATTTTTTACGTTTTTAGGCGTACTAAGTTGTTTTCCGGAAGCAGGTTTTATATGGGGCCTATGGTAAATTATGGACCGATCTTCACGAAACTTCACAGTTTAATTTCTAGTCCTATGTACCTGTGACTTGCCAAAATTTGTAATGATAGCGTTGTTAGTTAGGGTTTTAGGCTTAATATACTGTTTTCCGGGAGTAGGGCTTATATGGGGCCTAGGGTAAATTATTGATGGATCTTCACGAAATTTCACAGCGTGATTTCCAGTTGAATAAAACGAATTGTTGCGAAATCTTATATCATTCTGTGCATTTTTGCACCATTTATGTTAGTTTTTGTAACAAAATTATCAATTATTTTTAGGTGGTGGTTCCACATTTTGATTCATAGCTCAGATCCTATTGAACCGATTTTGCTGAATTTCAATCCCAAACTGCTTAGGATAACTACAAGTAATTTGACACCAAGTTTGTTGATTTCTTTTGAGTTTTTCGAAAGTGAGCGTGTTTTCAACAGACGGACAGACGGACAGACGGACAGACAGACGGACATGGCTAAATCGACTTAAAATTACTCAAGGACCCAGAATATATATACTTTATAGGGTCTGAGATGAATAGTAAAAAAGTTTCACACGGAATGACAAACTGAATATACCCTCTTCACAACTAATTGTGGTGGAGGGTATAAAAAGGTAAGTGCACTTTTTTAATTATTTGGGTTTTTTTTCGTTGGCTACCTGCATGATTTTTTTACACAAATTGCACCCACATTTATGAGTGGTCATGTTTTAGAACGTTTCGAAAATTTTAAACGCACACGAAACAGGTATATAGACTCCCTTAAAAGATGCGCGAATTCATAAGTACCTTTCAGTAAAATGTTGAAACTTACGTAGTATTTATAGGTGTTCACTGATCGATTTTTGTCATTCAACAAGTGCTGGCGAACGCGAAATTATTTAATTATAACTGAAACTAAGGACCAAGAGTTTTATGGCAATGGAAAGTTTTTCTATTTCTCATGGGGTTTTATGCTCGAAGCTTCTGGAATTTGACAAAGACAGAACAAAATTAAAACAGTTTTTGCAACAATTGCACGTTGGCTTAAACGATACTAGAGCATGTGAAATTTTGGATACAATATATAAACACTTTTACTATAACTTCAAACAAAGATGGCAGGATTCTAACCGTACGAAGTCGCGATTTGAAAAAAAGAATGTAAATTGGCTTGAAGGCACATTTACAATTAAGTTTACTGAGGCTGAATGTTCTACCAGTTCTGCACTTGGTCGGCCCCGAAAATCGTTTGAGGAGTGCTGTGATCGCGCCAAACGATACAAAAGGGATGAAGTACGTTCTATGTTTCCTCAAGAAGTAATTGATTTTTCTTCTAATATTTCAAAAACCAACCACAAAATTTGTACATTAAAAACTTTGGGGATGTTTACAAAGCTTGAACTTACAAAAGAAAAATACGAGTATCTAATGCATTGGTTACAAAATGAAGGATATAACATACTCGTACCATACAAACAACTCACGAAAGAAAAAACTAACAGTTATCCTCTAGAAATTTCTATCACTGAAAGTTCAGGCAGTGTACCTCTGCAAAATCTGTTGGATCATACTGCTAAAAGAGTCCTAGAGACCAAATCAGTAAAGGAAATAAATAATATTGAAAGCGGAAATCTAACAATGTACTATAAATGGGGATGTGATGGGGCATCTGGTCAAAGCGAATACCAACAGAGGTTTTCAGATGATCAAATTTCTGACTCTCATTTATATATGACATCAGTTGTACCACTAAAATTATCATTGAGTGATGACATAAATAAATTAGTATGGAACAACAATAAACCTTCTTCCACACAATATTGTAGAACACTACAGTTTGCGTACGTTAAAGAGACACCTCAAGTTATACGAGAAGAAAAGAGAAGAGTCGATGAGGAGATATCTCAACTAAAAGAATTTGAGTTAACAGTAAATAATCGTAACTTTAAAGTTAAACATGAATTATATTTTACAATGATTGACGGCAAGACAGCACAATCAGTAACAGAGACACCAGCAGCATCTTCTTGTTTTATTTGTGGAGCAACAACATCCAAGATGAATAAAATCGAAGAAGTTCAAGCTATGCCCGTAAATGAACAAGCACTGCAATTTGGTATGTCACCACTTCATGCGCGTATTAAGCTGATGGAGTGTCTTTTGCATGTAGCTTACAATCTTGAATTTAAACGTGGAAGAGTCGACTCAAATACTCGTCCGATAAGAGAAGCCCGAAAATGTTTGATAAAGCGTGAAATTAAAGAGAAAATTGGAATACAGGTTGATACTGTTAAACAAGGCTCTGGTACGACAAATTCAGGAAATACGTCACGAAGATTCTTTGCTAATCCTGCTTTAATTTCCGAAATCACGGGTCTAGATGAAGACATAATCAAGAGGTTTTCAACAATTCTCGAAGCTATAACCATTACCGAGGCACTAGATCCGAAAAAATTTGGTGATTTTTGTCTGGAGACGGCAAAAAAGTTTGTTGCACTGTACGAGTGGTACAATATGCCACCAACACTCCACAAAATTCTGATTCATGGAAAATATATAATTGAAAAGTGTATTTTTCCTGTAGGCTTATTATCCGAAGAGGCTCAGGAAAGTCGTAACAAAGACTATAAAAAATATCGCCTTAGACACTCCAGAAAATGCAGTCGAATTGCCACGAACGAAGATATTATGCACCGAATGATGGTAACATCAGATCCCATGATCTCACACTTGACTCCTTCATTTAGCCAGAAAAAGCATAGTGATATAAGCGACGAAGTTAAGGCTCTTTTAGAATAATAAATTAAAAAGTAGATTTAAAATATATAATAAATTAAAAATTAAAAAAATCATTTAAATTTTTTGTTAGTTAGGGCTTTTTACATTGTAGGTAACGATATACATTTGTCTAGCTTTCTTTATTTTGATTACTTTTGTATATAACTATATAAATAAAACTAAGTTTGTGATGAAATTAAAAATAGATTTAAAATAAATAATGAATTAAAAAAATCATTTACATTTTTTTTTTGTTAGTTAGGGCTTTTTACATTGTAGGTAACGATATATATTTCTCTAACTTTCTTTATTTTGATTACTTTTGTGTATTACTATATAAATAAAACTAAATTTGTAATGAAATCATTATATTTTTTGAAAAATATACTTTTTTCCTCACCTCCATACAAAAATCCCCAGTGTGCGTCGTACTCGAATTTCTCATTTATCTTACACAAAATACTTCTTAAATATTTATAATAATTTGTAATACCATTGTTTTTTGCAGCAAAAGCTTCTTGATATAACTGATGATAGGTTTCTTTAACTCCAAAATTGCTTATCAGAGCATCTTTTGTCTCCTCCCACGATGGATTCGGTCCCAAAGTTCTTATTACGTGAAGAGCTTCTCCTTGTAATTTATTTATTACAATTCTTTGATAAATGTATTGCTTAGCATCTGGTTGTGATTGAACAAGAGCAAATAAAGTTTCAACTTCTCTTAAAAAAGACGTCAAGGCATATTCATTATCACCTCTAAATTCATGTATTCGTTGAGCATCTTTCAAGATCTCATTTATAGACAAAGATAATGCCGACAACATGATGATTATGTATGTAAAGTATTCTCATAAGTTTACTCAATTTAGTAATAATAATGTTCTTATACACAATGCAAAGTCTCTTAACTTTTACTTCAATATAAGTGATATACTTGTTGTTAATTTACTCCACACTTGGAGCTCTTTCCTTCTTGTGTTGTTGTTGTTCTTAATTTTTCATATGGCAAAGGTGGTGGGTTTTTATTTTTAACATATATTTTGTTATTGTTAAAAAAAAAAACCAATATTAAAATTTTGTAACGGTTTTATTTAAAAAACAAATGTTTTGTTTATTTTTCAAGGTTTTTTTTGTAATTTCTTTTTATGTTTTTGCAAAGTACCAATTTTTTATTATGAGTTATAGATTTGTACTTTTGTTTTATATTGTTAACTGTACTTTTTTATATTTATAGGTATATATGTATTTTTTTTTTTTTTACTTCAAGTTAAGTATAAGTTCAATACAAAATTTGTATTTTACTCCCTATAGGTATTAATTATTATTAATAAACTTTAGTTTTAAGCGGTTCGAATTAAATAGACTGCGCCAGTTAAGTAAATGAAAGAATTTTTATTAAAGTTCAAATCAATCTTTATTTCTCAACAGTTATCTTAAGACTAAACATTACTAAAAATGAAATAATAAATAATATTATGGAAATACTTAAAACGAGAGAGAATTTAAAATAAAGATTAAAGAAAATGAATATTAAAGAGCAAAAAAAGAAATTGAATAAACATTATTAAAAGTAAATGTAAAGAAATAGTTTTTAAATAGTGTTGTCAATTTGATCTCGTAACTTGCGCTTCGTGATTTTTTCGATCAATTTAGTCGCCCAAATATGCATACAATCGGAAAATCGTACAAAAATTTGAGCAAACCAGGTCTCTAGGAGATGTGAAAACACCAGTGCATGCGCGTATAGCACGTACTGCAGAAAACATTGCTGCTGTTCGCGATAGTGTGGCTGAAGAGCCGTCCACCTCAACTCATAGTCGTGCCCAACAATTGCACCTCTCACGCTCGTTGCTGATGAACATTATGCATAAGGACTTGAATTTCCACGCTTACAAGGTGCAATTGCCTCAAGAACTAAAGCCTCTTGACCATTACAAACGTCGTCAATGGTCAGAATGGTGGCTCAATTTTCTAAGAAAATCGAATTCTGTGATGAGGCACATTTTCGCCTCAGTGGATTCGTCAATAAGCAGAATTGCCGCATTTGGGCGAATGGTAATCCAAGAGTGATTGTCGAAAAAACAATCCACACACAAAGACTGACTGTTTGGTGCGGTTTATGGGCTGGCGGCATCATCGGGCCGTATTTTTTTCAAAATGAGGCCAGTCAGGCAGTTACTGTGAATGGTGTTAGCTATCGTGAGATGATAACGAACTTTTTATGGCCAGAATTGAAAGATATAGATGTGGACGATATGTGGTTTCAACAAGACGGTGCCACTTGCCACATAGCTAACGAACCAATGGCTCTTTTGCCCGACAAATTGAATGGCCGTGTTATCTCACGTGGTGGCGATGTCAATTGGCCGCCAAGATAATGTGATTTGACACCGTTGGACTTTTTTCTTTGGGGTTTTTTGAAAGAAAAGGTGTACGTCAATAAGTCAGCAACAATTCCAGAGCTATAAGTTATTTCAATAGTTGAAGGATATCTGACAAAACAATTTTTGCAAAAATAATTTGTTTACCGTGCGGGAATCTTTCCCTCTTGCTGGAAGGTGGCCAATGTTCAGCCAATCCCCAAGAAGGGTGAGGCTACTTACCCTGACAATTACCGCCCAATCGCAATTTGCTCTTCGCTCTCGAAGGTGATGGAGAGCATGGTTAATTACCATCTTGTGAAATATCTGGAGATAAATTCAATTCTCAGTGACAGACAGTATGGTTTTCGTGGTGGCCGATCTACAAGAGACCTGTTAGCGTTTCTTTCAGAACGTTGGAGTCGGTCCATTCACCGCTTTGGTGAATGCAAAGTGGTTGCTCTAGATATTTCCAAGGCGTTTGATCGGGTGTGGCATGGTGCGCTTGTGTCAAAGCTTATTGCTTTTGGTGTCGGTAATGATTTCACTCGATTTATATCGAGTTTCCTCAGTGATCGCACTATACGTGTTGTTATAGATGGGATTGCATCAAACGAGTTTCAGCTAAATTCAGGGGTACCGCAAGGTTCTGTCCTTTCTCCTACGCTATTTCTTATGTTTCTTAATGACCTTCTTGGTCATACTTCAAATCCTATCTACTCTTTTGCAGATGACAGCAACATTTGTCATTCATATTCCTTCGATCATAGGCCAAGCCTTGTTGAGATTGGGGGCAAAAGGCAGAATATGAATGACACTCATAATCAGGACCTGGCTGCAATCTCTGAGTGGGGTCTAGCGAATAGGGTCGAATTTAATGCACGCAAGACCCAATGTTGTATGTTGAACCACAGACGGGCCGTGGGACTAACTATGTCATCTGTATTAATGGGTGGCATGGATATTGAGGAATCGGATACTCTTGATGTTCTGGGCATGAGAATATAGTGCGATTTCCGCTGGAATAAACACGTTTTTAAAGTGTCGAAAGAGGCATTCAAGTGTTTATGTTTTTTAAAACGGTGCAAGACTTACTTCACTTCATCCGATCTCCTTACTATCTATACCACCTATATCCGACCGAAGATGGAATACAACTCCCATATATGGGCAGGGGCTTCAAAGTCTATTTTGAACCTTCTGGACCGTGTACAAAGGAGGGCGGTGAAGCTCATCAATGACAGTAGGGTATCCAACTCTATTGACTCATTGGAGCATCGTCGGAATGTGGGTTGTGTGACACTTTTCTATCGATATTACCATGGGAGGTGTTCCACTGAGATATTCCACCCGCCCGAGTATTTCTTCGTAATACTCGCTCATCCAGTGGATCACATCCGTTTGTAGTCGATTGTCCTGTGTTTCGCACAACGCATTATAGAGAAAATTCGTTTTTCAGTCGAACTATCCGTATGTGGAATAAACTTCCCGCAGAGGTCTTCCCCGGTACTTATAATTTATTAAGATTCAAGTCAAATGTCCACAAACACTATTCCCTCTTTCCTCCTTCCCAAACCTTATTTTCCCGATCAACACAATGCGCTGCATATATAGGGGGCATCCCCTGAGTGTTGGTTTATCGTTATAAAAAAAAACTTTAACCTCCTTTTAAATGTGAATATTAATAGACAATTTAGTACCGTCCCTAAAATCCCCATTAAGAAAAAAGATCTCATATGGATGCTAATATCTAGATAATATTTGACCAAAATAACTCCTTTATGTATTTCAACCTCTATTCATCACTTTGTTTTCGCGAGCCGTTGATTGCTCATCGTTTCCAAATAAGTTTTATATCGAAAATTCGTCTGTAAATACTATGGTGTTTGGGCTTTGCATATTATAATCTTAGGATTGTTTTCATTAAATGGCACTGTTATTAAATTGATGAATATTTTGTTTTCAAATTAACAGTTTTTTAATTTTTTTTGTGGCATATTTTTAACAATTTTCAGCTCAGCGTTTTAAGATTTTATTACATATTTAATGAGCATATAATGTGTTTTTAGAGCATATTTCTGGTTTTCCTAATTATTATCAGATTGTTGTTGGTTCCATTATTGTCAAGATTTGCAACGAAAGATTTAACAAAATTAAAAATTAATTATTCGGCAAAGTATCAAAATCGCGATTTTTTTAAATCCGAATTTCATGATTCGGAAACTCGAAACCACACACTTATTACTGAATTAAGAATTCCCTAATTTAAAAAGCGAAGGTGGGGTTTGTTATACCATTGTGGTAAACTTATTTCATAAGCATATTAAGAAACTCCTTTGTTATCTTAAAATATTTCATCACATAAGCATTGATTTTCAAGTTTATTTTTCTTTAGTTGTTTTTGAATTAATAAAAACTTGACCTCTATTATTTTTATCTAACTTCAATAATCATTAAATTTTGATGACCCTGAGAATTGAAACCATGTCTGCAAACAGCTCTGGAGATGATTTTGTACCACTTTCACCACAACTTTCCGTGTTCCGCCGTTTTGGAAGATGAATCCAGCTGAATGCTTCAAGCAAGTCGAAAGTTTATCTATCGATACAGCGTTTGGCAAAACAAATGCAAGCTATTTTGTCAGTAAGTAGTGAGTCGCTTAGTAAATTAGCGCTTATGGCAGACAAAATTGCCGACACTTTGGAATCATGGGAAGTAATTGCAGTTTCCACATGTCAACGAATAGTTCCTCAGAGAAAAACGTGGATGATCCTACTACACAAGTTGAAGCTTTAGCTCGAGGGCGCTTTAGTTCATGCTGCCTTTAAGAACTCCTCTCTCTGTCTTTTTTTGTTTTTTTTTTTTTAATGTGTTCATATATTTTTTGTTAAAGAAACTGATATTTTTACTTCTATTTTTGTTCTAAAAAATAATATTAAGGGTCCTCATGATATAAGTCTCGTAATGTGTGCAAACTGTGCATTCTTACGCCCTCGTAAATGAACTGTCAAAAATTTAATGAGAATTCATTTACACAAACTGCTTAAATTTGCCCAACAATTATGACTCGTAAACTTGCGCTCTTCAATTGTGCATTTATACAAACAAATTTTTTAAATGCTTACCGCCGTTTTCAATGAAAACTTCAAGTGTTAATAAATCACAAACAATAAATTCTTGGAATAACATAAGCATATTAGTGTTTTGGCTTTCTTTATGCATGTTTAAAAACAAATTTCATTTATTATTCACAAATTTCAACTTTTTTATTATATTTTTGATTATTTTTTTTAATATATTTTTTTTATTGACGTTTCAGTTTGAAATGACAGTAATTGTTTAAAATTACACAAAATTTAAAAAGGATCTTCATGAAACGAGTCTCGCAAGTTTACCCATTTGCACAAATGGCAATTTTAAGCGATATCATGAAGACCCTTATTGTTTTATAAAGGTTGGCATAAGTACGTACGTCTGGTATATTTAACGAAACATATACAAATAATAAAGTATATAAAAGTACAAAATGAAAGCAATATGGCAATTTTTGTTTATAATGGAAAACGGATATTGATACATTTATTTTAAATCTTTTTATATCATTTACAATTGTAAAAAGGGGGTAAGCCTTTAAGTTTGTCACTCAATTTGTCAGCAAATACGAGAAATAAAGAAAATATATAAATGTCTAAGGGAAAACAAACTAATTTTGTGATCACATGTTGTTAATCTAACTAACTTTTTTGAGTTTGAACTTTCAAATCTAAATTGCGTATTAATTATATATGTAAGCGTCGAAATAAAAAAATAACCTTATTTTTGGATCATAAATCTTTTTTAAATTAGAATTTAATAATAACTTATAAGTCCCTAAAGGTATAAAGTGAAGCAAAGTTAATTTTGGGATCATTGAAAATCGCATTTAACACATTTAGCGCCATGTGCGGCACCGGGGCAAACGACCTGAGTACTCGTTCGGGCCGCGTGTTCAGATATCCACACGCAACCTTAGTATCCTTAATCGTGAATGTGGCATAGAGCACACGATTTACATTGGGTTTATATACATGGAATGAATCTGTGGCCCTAGGAGAAGTTGGATTTGTGCTTGGCCCGAGTAAATTGCATACCCATAATGCGTCAGAGGCTGACAACATATAGGGCTATTTCGTTCAATGAGAACAGGTATTTTTATCATTTCTATACTGAAATAAACCACTTTTTGCCAAATCAAAACAATGTTGACATTCAAATCCAAGTTTTTTTATTTTTAAAAATTCATGTTTTTACTTGAATGTTAAATGTTCACCGGTGCACACACGGAAAATTGCGGAAAAACCATGGAAAAACTGAAAATTTTCACTTTCTGTCTTTAATAAGTAAACCAACACATAATGATTACAGGAAAAAAAAATTTTTGGCCCGAATGAGTGAATTGCGATTTTGGGGCTTGGCGCTAGATCATTTAATAAAATTTTTTAACAAAATAATGAATATAACATAAACAAAAGTATATGTTGTGACCACTATCATTTTTAAAAATATTAAAATTTTAGTAAAGGGTGTTTTTTAAAGCCCGATAGAACTAACGAAAGTGTTTGAAAATATAAACAACTTTGGCCAAGAAGAGCCCAAAATCATGTTGAAACATTGTTAATTTTTAATATTTTGACACCTATATATAATTTAGGGGTTGTTTTCTTTACAAAATAAACCCCTTAATTTTTTGTGCCAGGTTTTACAACTTTAAGTTGTATCTGGCTTAAAAAAACGCCCTTTATAAAGATCGAAAATATCTTAAGCATCTTAGTTTACAAAAAAAAAAAAAAAAAACATTTTATTAGTGTCTAAAAAGAAAAACAAGCTTTTTTGTGATCATTCATGTTTTTAACAAAAATTCGATTTTTTGTATGAAAACAGCAAAAAACATATGAAATCGCTCGAAATTTGCGATTTTATATTTATTATTAATCGCTTATGTTCTTGAATACTCTCAAAATTTTGCAAAATTAAAATTTTTTTGTATAAAAATAAAAAAACCAGAAAGAAAGTATAGAAAGTCAGCCCGACCATATAATGCGTACACCAAATTATAAGAAACATGCATTTTAGAGTTTCCCTATTTAGGATATATGGGAAGCTTGGACCCGCCAGAACAAATTTATGTTATAAGGCTAAGATTTTTGTTAAAGTTCATTGAGCTGAATATTATTTTGATGTCTTATTCTATTTGAGATTTGTTTGCCTTTAAGTGATTTTAGAAAGGGGGTTTGTATCGGATCTTTTGTTTATTTTGGACCTACCATGGCAATATGACAAACATTACATATTAGCTATTGTAAAATTTATTGATATACAAATTGTTAAAACTTCTTATCTGGAATAGTTCGGCAGCCAGCTGGACGGACGGACATCCAGCTGGCTGCTCAGCAACCAACCCATTAATCTCTCCTCTATTGTGGTGTGGCTATATATTATTTTCTGATTACTAAAATTCCAAAAAAATTAAAACCTTCAATAATATACATACGTACATCAAATCTTTTCTATCTTCATCTGTAACTGTCTAAATAAAGGAATGGACAAATTTTGCGATCACTTATATTCACTTATATTATAATCATAATAAATTCAAAAGTAAGCGTCAAAATGCAAAAAAAAAATTACGAGGGGATTTTGAAAAATGTTTATTGTAGGACAACATCGGTTTTGGACTAAAAATTAATTTTTTTGTGTTTCAAAATCCAAAAATATGAATGGTGAAGACAAAAGGAAGATTTTTTATTCCCTAGAAAATACCTAGGGATATGTTATAAAAGATAAGGTCGATGGTTTTGTTTTATTTAAAATTTAGTTTAACTCGCTTATAGTACCTTTAAAAAGCGTCGAAATATAAAAACTACCTTATTTTGCATACAATTTTCAATGTTATTTCTATCCAAATTATTAAACTTCTAAAAATGCGGAACATTTATATTAACATACATATTGGTAGAAAAACGTTCTTATTTTAAAATGCCCAAGTATTTAAAAAAAACTAATAATTCTATAAGTAATTTGTGATCATTGGTAGAGTTAAGTGTAATATCGGATAGATTTACACCATTTCGGACTATACATATGCTTTTTTTTAATAGTATTTTTTTCCTTATTTTGTTAATTTTTTTCTCCTCATTATTTGTGAATTTTTTTTTTCCTTTTCTGCTTAATTTCATTACACATTTTGCGAAAGAAATAAAATTGATTGTTTTAAAAAAATCGTTTAAAATTCTGTGATTTATAACAATTGAATCGATAAATTAATTGAGAAAACACTTTATTCCTCTTTTACCACGATTTACAAAAATAAAATAAGGTAAAATTGTAAAAACTAAATTACGGCGGTGCGCAAAATGACCCCAGGAAATATGGCCCCAAAAGGAAAATGAAAAACGGCCCCAAAATTTTACATGAGACACAACAACACGCAATTTTGGCGCAATTTTTTTTTTTTTTTTTTGGGTTATTTTTCATTTTTTCGTTAGGGTGTTTTTGCATTTTAAGTGGAATGAAAAATGACCCCAATATCAAGGAATGAAAAATGGCCCCAAATAAAATCACAATTTTTACTTTGAGGCTATTTTTCATCTACTAATAAAAAATGCAAGTTTAAAGAAATGAAAAATCACCCCAAACATTTTTACACAAATTTTATAAAATTCTATGTAAAAGTTTCTAGGGATAACATAAAAAACCAGAATTCTTATACCAAAGTAGAGAAAATCCTTGCCGGTTATACAGAGATGCTTTAGTTAGCGAAGCCGGTGTTTGTTATACCATAGAGGAAAAAATCCTTGAGCCCGGCCGAAGGCCGGCTATTACGAGAAGAGTTCGTTATACCATAGAAAAGAAAATCCTTGCGCCCGGCCGAAGGCCGGCTATGTAGTGAAGCTTTAGTGAGCGAAGCCAGTGTTCGTTATACCAAAGAGAAGAAAATCCTTTCACCCGGCCGAAGGCCAGCTATACAAAGAAGCTTTAGTAAGCGAAGCCAGTGTTCGTTATACCATAGAGAAAAAAAGCCTTGCGCCCGGCCGAAGGCCGTCTATAACGTAGAGCTTAGCAAAGCCAGTGTTCGTTAAACCATAGAGAAAAAAATCCTTGTGCATGGCCGAAAGCCCAACCGTGCTATCAATCGTACGATTTTTAAAACCAAAACTGTATAATTATCCGGATTTTGAAATCGGGATTCTAAGTTTGTGATTTTTAGTTTTGGGCATATGAACTCCACCGAAAATGTTAAATGTCACTTTCTTTGTGTTCTTTTTTGGGGTTAAAATTCATTATAAATTTTGAGGTGATTTTTCATAATGAAGAATAACCCCAAATTTAGGGTCATATTTCATTTTATTTTTAGGGTTATTTTTCATTTTTTTGGGGTAATTTTTCACTAAAAAAATGGGACCATATTGCATTATGAAAAATAGCCCCAAATTTGGGGTCAATTTTCATTTATTTTTTGGGGCCATATTTCCTGGGGCCATATTTCGTAGCGCCCTAAATTACAGCATAAAGTTTGTTAACAGACTTTTTTTGGTTTTTACAACCTAAAACGAATATGTGGGATCATATAAAAGAAATAGTTGTAAAAAAAAGTTTTGATTTTTTTATAATTCAGATTTTACAAGCCGTCCGATATATCGGACGCTATGCACGGTGGACCGATCCACATATATAAATAAAAACAGGTTTTTTTAATCAAAACGGTTTTATTTGTGTTAAAAATATGTTTACATATGAGCAAAATATATAAATGGCATATTTTATGTTAGAGAACCTAATACATGGTATCCCATAAAACATTTGGGATGAAGGCCAACATTACATTTCAAACATTTAAACTTCGATTTTCCACCACATTTATGAGCACATCGACGTTCTGTGCTTATGGGAACAATCCAATGGTCTTTGCCATCATACTTTGTTGTGGATAAGGGCTTGGCTGGTTTTTGTCCTTGTCGTGGTGGAGTTCCATATTTTACAAGTAGACTTTGAGCTACATATCTTCCAAATGCAAACAAGGATTCCGTATCTTTATTGCAACCATTTTTTCTAGCTAACGGCCAACCATTTTCAACCGACACATCTTAAAATACGCAAAAATTGGCCACCGCCATTTTTTTTACACATTCTTGTGCGAAGATATGCAACAGCTTGGTCGCATTTATCTACTCCGCCCATATGTTTGTTATAGCTGGCAATAAGAGAAGGCTGCGGAACAGAAACTTTTGTTTTTTTTTTTTCATTGGACCAACGTGTGGCAGATGTTAACGTCCAGCTTTCAAAATCTGTTGCTGTTGAATCTTGACAACTTTTATTTTCCTGCGAAGTTAATTTTTCGAAAAATTCTGGATTTGTGAAGCTTGGTAATCCTTTTCCCAATGCGCAATTTTCCTCTTTTTGGATTGAGACTTTTGGCTGTAGGAAATATCGCCCAAAGAAAAATGGCCAAAAAAAAAAAATGAAAAATCGCCCAAATGAATAATCGCCCAAGCGAACATGAAAAATGACCCAAAAAGGTAAATATGAAATTTTGCCCAAAAAAAACGAAAAAGGGCCCAAAAAGAAAATGAAAAATGCCCCGAAAAGCATAAACGAATTTTTTCCCAAAAAAATATAAAAAAAAATTACTAAATTTGCAAAAAAGTGTTTATTATTCATATAAATTTAGGTGACATGTCATAACGTCCAGTGTCGTAGTGTCCTTGGATACTTTTAAAGTGTCATAATGTCCATCGAAGACGAGGACGAGGACGTTATGACACTTTGCAACGTCCATAACTTAACTTATAATCAAAAATGTGTAAATTTTCATAATGAAAAATCACCCAAATTTAAAAAACGAAAATCACCCAACAATAACGATAAATAGCCCAAAATTTTTGGGCCATTTTTCATATGAAATCAGGCCCAATTTTACATGCAATTTTTTTGGGCGATTTTTAATTTTTTTTTTTTGGCGATTTTTCTTTGGGCGATATTTCCTACAGCCGAGACTTTTGTATTTCATTTTTGTAGGAATCCCGTAAGGATGGTAGCGGTACATTATCGTCACTATCGGTTTCATCATTTAATGTCTTTTCATTTGAAGATGTGGTTTCATTGGTATCGTCTCCCTTCCGAGCTAAACGTTGTACTTTGCAGTTGGTATGAAGCAATGTGCGCCCCAAGCAGCAAAGGTTCCCCACGTGTTCATCGTCAGACTTTATGCGTATAAGTTGTATCATGCACAAGCATAAAAGTTGTGTGCAGCTGTGCGTATGATTGTTGAATTATTTGCTACGTATACGTAACTTCGTTCATATTTCTGTGCCAATAAGGAAAAGAGCATAGTCTATGTATTTTAGTTTTGTAAGAGATCTTTTTTAAATTTTAAAGGTAATAGTTACCCTACTGCGGCTATAATTTTTTAAGTTTTTCTTTCCAAGGATCTCAAACTTCAGCCAACTTCAGCACTTTTTGCGACATATTTATTATGTTTAGCTATTAGTATTGTGATTATTTTATTGAACTATTTATGGTTTTTAATCCAAATTTTTAATATTTTTAATTAGGCTTAAGTTCATTAAATTTAATTTTCATTAAATTATTTTTATGAAGAAAGGAATTTTACAACATGAAAATTAATTAAAATTTATTGATAATTTTTCATTCTTGACTCAATCTGGGCTCGAACCCAGGTGTTTACGGACAGGTTACCCTGACATGTTTCGATTGCAACCACTCAATCTCCTCAGAGGGCTTGCCGTTTAACACTCGCAGCCATCGACGACTGCTGACGTCATTAGTCAAACATCAATCCTTAAACCAAATTGTATTCAACCTTTGGTAGATCGAAATTTGCTTTGAATGATTATCTATTTTAATTCATTTTAACATGTTATTCCTTTACTTCTGTTTTTTCGTACTTTTGTCAAGAATTCTTCTTGAAGTTCATAGTACATATTTTTTGTTTTTTCATTTTTTGTCTTTCTTATTCTTGTTGACCTTTTCAGCACAACTTGAAGGACAAATGCAAACATAGAGCTCGTGCCTTAGCTTTTAACAATTATTAGTATTGTGGTTATTTTATTGAACTATTTATGGTTTTTAATCCAAATTTTTAATATTTTTAATTAGGCTTAAGTTCATTAAATTTAATTTTCATTAAATTATTTTTATGAAGAAAGGAATTTTACAACATGAAAATTAATTAAAATTTATTGATAATTTTTCATTCTTGACTCAATCTGGGCTCGAACCCAGGTGTTTACGGACAGGTTACCCTGACATGTTTCGATTGCAACCACTCAATCTCCTCAGAGGGCTTGCCGTTTAACACTCGCAGCCATCGACGACTGCTGACGTCATTAGTCAAACATCAATCCTTAAACCAAATTGTATTCAACCTTTGGTAGATCGAAATTTGCTTTGAATGATTATCTATTTTAATTCATTTTAACATGTTATTCCTTTACTTCTGTTTTTTCGTACTTTTGTCAAGAATTCTTCTTGAAGTTCAAAGTACATATTTTTTGTTTTTTCATTTTTTGTCTTTCTTATTCTTGTTGACCTTTTCAGCACAACTTGAAGGACAAATGCAAACATAGAGCTCGTGCCTTAGCTTTTAACAATTATTAGTATTGTGGTTATTTTATTGAACTATTTATGGTTTTTAATCCAAATTTTTAATATTTTTAATTAGGCTTAAGTTCATTAAATTTAATTTTCATTAAATTATTTTTATGAAGAAAGGAATTTTACAACATGAAAATTAACTAAAATTTATTGATAATTTTTCATTCTTGACTCAATCTGGGCTCGAACCCAGGTGTTTACGGACAGGTTACCCTGACATGTTTCGATTGCAACCACTCAATCTCCTCAGAGGGCTTGCCGTTTAACACTCGCAGCCATCGACGACTGCTGACGTCATTAGTCAAACATCAATCCTTAAACCAAATTGTATTCAACCTTTGGTAGATCGAAATTTGCTTTGAATGATTATCTATTTTAATTCATTTTAACATGTTATTCCTTTACTTCTGTTTTTTCGTACTTTTGTCAAGAATTCTTCTTGAAGTTCAAAGTACATATTTTTTGTTTTTTCATTTTTTGTCTTTCTTATTCTTGTTGACCTTTTCAGCACAACTTGAAGGACAAATGCAAACATAGAGCTCGTGCCTTAGCTTTTAACAATTATTAGTATTGTGGTTATTTTATTGAACTATTTATGGTTTTTAATCCAAATTTTTAATATTTTTAATTAGGCTTAAGTTCATTAAATTTAATTTTCATTAAATTATTTTTATGAAGAAAGGAATTTTACAACATGAAAATTAATTAAAATTTATTGATAATTTTTCATTCTTGACTCAATCTGGGCTCGAACCCAGGTGTTTACGGACAGGTTACCCTGACATGTTTCGATTGCAACCACTCAATCTCCTCAGAGGGCTTGCCGTTTAACACTCGCAGCCATCGACGACTGCTGACGTCATTAGTCAAACATCAATCCTTAAACCAAATTGTATTCAACCTTTGGTAGATCGAAATTTGCTTTGAATGATTATCTATTTTAATTCATTTTAACATGTTATTCCTTTACTTCTGTTTTTTCGTACTTTTGTCAAGAATTCTTCTTGAAGTTCAAAGTACATATTTTTTGTTTTTTCATTTTTTGTCTTTTTTTATTCTTGTTGACCTTTTCAGCACAACTTGAAGGACAAATGCAAACATAGAGCTCGTGCCTTAGCTTTTAACAATTATTAGTATTGTGGTTATTTTATTGAACTATTTATGGTTTTTAATCCAAATTTTTAATATTTTTAATTAGGCTTAAGTTCATTAAATTTAATTTTCAGTAAATTATTTTTATGAAGAAAGGAATTTTACAACATGAAAATTAATTAAAATTTATTGATAATTTTTCATTCTTGACTCAATCTGGGCTCGAACCCAGGTGTTTACGGACAGGTTACCCTGACATGTTTCGATTGCAACCACTCAATCTCCTCAGAGGGCTTGCCGTTTAACACTCGCAGCCATCGACGACTGCTGACGTCATAAGTCAAACATCAATCCTTAAACCAAATTGTATTCAACCTTTGGTAGATCGAAATTTGCTTTGAATGATTATCTATTTTAATTCATTTTAACATGTTATTCCTTTACTTCTGTTTTTTCGTACTTTTGTCAAGAATTCTTCTTGAAGTTCAAAGTACATATTTTTTGTTTTTTCATTTTTTGTCTTCCTTATTCTTGTTGACCTTTTCAGCACAACTTGAAGGACAAATGCAAACATAGAGCTCGTGCCTTAGCTTTTAACAATTATTAGTATTGTGGTTATTTTATTGAACTATTTATGGTTTTTAATCCAAATTTTTAATATTTTTAATTAGGCTTAAGTTCATTAAATTTAATTTTCATTAAATTATTTTTATGAAGAAAGGAATTTTACAGCATGAAAATTAATTAAAATTTATTGATAATTTTTCATTCTTGACTCAATCTGGGCTCGAACCCAGGTGTTTACGGACAGGTTACCCTGACAAATTTCGATCTACCAAAGGTTGAATACAATTTGGTTTAAGGATTGATGTTTGACTAATGACGTCAGCAGTCGTCGATGGCTGCGAGTGTTAAACGGCAAGCCCTCTGAGGAGATTGAGTGGTTGCAATCGAAACATGTCAGGGTAACCTGTCCGTAAACACCTGGGTTCGAGCCCAGATTGAGTCAAGAATGAAAAATTATCAATAAATTTTAATTAATTTTCATGTTGTAAAATTCCTTTCTTCATAAAAATAATTTAATGAAAATTAAATTTAATGAACTTAAGCCTAATTAAAAATATTAAAAATTTGGATTAAAAACCATAAATAGTTCAATAAAATAACCACAATACTAATAATTGTTAAAAGCTAAGGCACGAGCTCTATGTTTGCATTTGTCCTTCAAGTTGTGCTGAAAAGGTCAACAAGAATAAGAAAGACAAAAAATGAAAAAACAAAAAATATGTACTTTGAACTTCAAGAAGAATTCTTGACAAAAGTACGAAAAAACAGAAGTAAAGGAATAACATGTTAAAATGAATTAAAATAGATAATCATTCAAAGCAAATTTCGATCTACCAAAGGTTGAATACAATTTGGTTTAAGGATTGATGTTTGACTAATGACGTCAGCAGTCGTCGATGGCTGCGAGTGTTAAACGGCAAGCCCTCTGAGGAGATTGAGTGGTTGCAATCGAAACATGTCAGGGTAACCTGTCCGTAAACACCTGGGTTCGAGCCCAGATTGAGTCAAGAATGAAAAATTATCAATAAATTTTAATTAATTTTCATGTTGTAAAATTCCTTTCTTCATAAAAATAATTTAATGAAAATTAAATTTAATGAACTTAAGCCTAATTAAAAATATTAAAAATTTGGATTAAAAACCATAAATAGTTCAATAAAATAACCACAATACTAATAATTGTTAAAAGCTAAGGCACGAGCTCTATGTTTGCATTTGTCCTTCAAGTTGTGCTGAAAAGGTCAACAAGAATAAGAAAGACAAAAAATGAAAAAACAAAAAATATGTACTTTGAACTTCAAGAAGAATTCTTGACAAAAGTACGAAAAAACAGAAGTAAAGGAATAACATGTTAAAATGAATTAAAATAGATAATCATTCAAAGCAAATTTCGATCTACCAAAGGTTGAATACAATTTGGTTTAAGGATTGATGTTTGACTAATGACGTCAGCAGTCGTCGATGGCTGCGAGTGTTAAACGGCAAGCCCTCTGAGGAGATTGAGTGGTTGCAATCGAAACATGTCAGGGTAACCTGTCCGTAAACACCTGGGTTCGAGCCCAGATTGAGTCAAGAATGAAAAATTATCAATAAATTTTAATTAATTTTCATGTTGTAAAATTCCTTTCTTCATAAAAATAATTTAATGAAAATTAAATTTAATGAACTTAAGCCTAATTAAAAATATTAAAAATTTATTATGTTTATTTATGTAAATATTATTATTTATGTAAATATTATTTGGAAAACTGTTATTTCTAATAGTTGTATTTGTCGTGGTTTATTCTGATACTTAAATGCTTGCTTTGTTATACAGAGTAGCGCAGAAGGAGCTATTTAATTGGAAAAACTACACAATCGAAAACGTACCAAAAAAATTAAATTTAACTTTTTCAAAATTCTCGGACTTTATTCACAATTTGATCATAAGTGCTTATCACCAATTCCAGATAAATGACTACGTTAACACGCGAAACTGCAGGATTTGGTTGATATACATTATGCACCAATTTTTTTTTTAATTTCCTAGGTTAATCCCGCGATGCTCTATGCTTGTCCGCAGGAAAGAAACCAGAGTCTCTTGCAGGAATCGAACCCGCAAAATCGGCGCTGATAGACTAGCTCGCTACCAGCTAGCGTAGAAAGAATTTTTTTTTCTTAAAATACCACTTAATTTTTTGATCCGCTATAGTCACCTTACGTCAAAAATCATCACTATTTCAAACTCTATCGGGAATAAAGATTAATGTAGTATACCATAAAATTCTTAAGAAAAAATAGCGAAACAATGTATATTTTTGTCCCGATTTTTAAGAAACTTCAGAAAAATATACCCTAAAGTTATACAAAGGCAAAATAGTCCAAAACTGAAGACTAACCTTTAAATGCACTTGGGGTCAAAAAAAGCTCCAAACTTTTTGAACTTTGAAAAATCTGTCAATTTGAATGGTGCTACAACTCATACATCAAATGTTGATATCGATAGTTTCAAAGTTCCTCACTAAACCACAAATATTTTATTTATTTTTCAAAATTTGCAAGTTAATAATTTAAGGGCACTCTACGTGCATGCAGGAAATGTACGTCACCTAGAGCCCTCTTACATTGTAGGATTTCTGTCGCTGCATTTTTTCTCATTTCTGTTTTATAGTTGCATTTACGTTTACATTGTGTAATTTTAATCGCAGCACGTTTTTTTATTTTTAACTTTTCCTTTTCAAGTGCATACGCTAAATATTTGCGTTAAAACTAAAATAAATTTTGTTTTGTCAAATACTAGAATAATCAGAGAACGAACAAGGAAGCAAAACGAATGGTAAGCGTAAATGTTTTGATGCACCCGGTTAAATTCCTCTATTTCCGCTCACCACAAAGTCAGAGTTGCAGCGACAAAAAAATCTCACAATGTAAACAGGCATCTACAGGATGTCATTTTATTGGAAAAAGAAATAAATATATAATAATCGGGGGAAAAAATGTGTTTAACAGTTTATAGCTCATTCTGCGCTACCCTGTATGTGATTATAGTATATTGTAATTGCTACTAGAGCTTAATACTTTCTAAAAACTTTTAACAGAAAATTGGGTTGAATCATTATCTCTATGATAAATAAAAGTATAAAGTTGAATATGAGTTTAAGTTTATCAAATATAACTTTTTATTATGAGACTGTTTAAAATTTTGTTCTTCTTAATATTTAAAGTAAATTAGTAAAATTAAAAACTTGTTGCAGGTTCTTAATATTAAACTTTTTTATAGTTTTTAGCTAAAGGCTTTAAAACGAATGACTTTCTGTAGCAAGTTATACGAATGTATATGTTTGTGTAGATAAGCTACCCAACAAACATGAAGTCAAACCTTTGATATGAAATGACTTTATCATTTGACATCAAACACATTTCTCCAACGTTTTTTAAAATTTTGATTTGAGCATTTAAAATAAAATTTATAATGATTTGAAAATAAACATTTGACATCAAATGTGCTATCGATTTGATGTCAAATTGGTATCAAATGTAAAATTCAAAAGAAAAAAAATCTTAGCAATACTTAAGCGAAAAATAACCACATTCGTGGTTAAATGTGTTTATTTATTTTCTGTGAAAAACAAAAACTATTTGTTAGTAATTACAAAGATTTCGAATACGAATAAATATAAAATAAGACGGGAAAGTGAAGAATTTTAAGCTTGTTCTATGATCGCGGTGCTACAATCCTCAAAATAAAAGGGAGCCAAGTATTTTTTCTTTCCAAGAATTTGGGGACGGAATGAACACTATTTCATCTTTTAGCTATAGTGCCAAGTGCTTTGAAAAATTTTTATTTATGTTCCACATTATATTTTAATCCGCATTTAAAAAAAATATTTGAGAATTACGTTTGAAAGCAAGCAAGACATTTTTCAATTTGAAAATAATTTTCTCTCTTTGTAGAAAATGCTGTGGTTTTCAAATTATTTTCAAAGCATTATTTCAAATAATTTTTAATTTGAAATCAAACCTGCGTGTTTTTTTGGGCAATAATAGGGTTGCATGTGTGAAAGTGTGTGTTTTTAACAATGTTTCTATTGTTAAATTGTTTGACTTTTATTTAGATATGTGTGTAATTTTGTTTGAGAATTGTTTTTGTATCGGTAAGTGGTGCTTCCCAGCGGGAAAACTCAGAAGAACTTCTTACTTCAGGCCGTTTATAAATTTAACTGTTAAAAAGGCCTCGGCTCTTTCGTATTAAAAGATGAGGTACTCATTTCACATTCGCTTCTATGAGAAGTGAGTAGATAAGGAACAACATTTTTTGTATTGTTTTTTTTTTGCACAAGCATAAGCAAATTAATATTTTTTTTGGCCTAGTTACCATTCTTATGTACCTGCAAAAGAAGCAAGTGCGGAAGGCCTACAATGACGACGTGTGTAAAAAAGACATGAGCGTGGAATGGAGCAAGCAGATCTTGTGTATCTAAAAGAAGGAGTACCGAGGCCTTCTAGAAGGGATCCGTACTCCTTCTTTTACCCGCTGGATTGCGGTTCTGCTTCATTGTGTGTGTGTGTGTGTATGTGTTAAACTGTTGTTTTGTTTCCCGTGTTATCTTAAGCTCACAAAACACATGTTTTGGTTAAATGTTTTTAATAAAATTTTATTTCTCCGATTAAATAGTTTTTTTTTCAGTAAGTGTAATTTAAAATTGTTATCTTTGGATGGAATTATTTTTTTTTATTTAAAAAAAAATTTGTTTGGTTATCTTAAAAAATGTTAAGAAAATCCCTTATGGTTCCTTTTATTTTTGTTTAATCATTCGTATAAATTATATCAAATAGTGAAAATAATTGCATTTAAGATAAGTGTGTTAGAGATAGGGATAATAAAGGGAAATAGTTTTAGTTAAGATAACTTAAATAAAAAGCGATTAAATTAATTGAAGTATTTTAGTTAGTGTTTTAGTACATAAATTATTTTGATAGTTTATATAATTTTTTACTTATAGCATTTAGAATAAAAACATAGAAGGGGTTAGCTAGGAATATGTAAGGCATATTAATCATCATCATAAGTGGCTATTCACAACCTGGGTAGGTCTTTAGCCGAGTTAAGAATTGATCGCCATGCGCTTCGATCTTCTGCGCTTTTTCTCCAATTTCGGATATTCAGATCAGAAAGTTGTTGTTGAACCTGATCTTTTCAGCGGACCTTCGGCCGTCACCTCTTGCGCATACCTTCGGGATCGTATTCAAGAATCTTCTTAGCCGGAGCATCTGCTTCCATTTACACAACATGTCCTAGCCAGCGCAGTCTTTGTATCTTTATGCGCTTCACTATATCAATGTCGGTATACAGCTCATGGTTCATACGATGCCGATAATCTCCGCTAACACAAACCGGTGCATATATTTTACGAAGAATTTTTCTCTCGAAAACACCAAGTACAGCTTCATCTGCCTGCGCAAGTACCCATGCCTCTGCGCTATACAAAAGCACTGGTAGTATAAGTGCCTTGTAGAGTGTTATTTTTGTGTTTCGGGAGAGGGCTTTAGATTTGCCCGCTCAGCCCAAAGTAGCATCTATTTGCTAGTATAATGCTTCTTCGAATTTCCAGACTGGTGTTGTTGGTTTTATTTATGGTGGATCCAAGGTACAAAAACTCTTCCACAACCCCGAAGTTAAAGTTACCAACATTCACAGTTCCATCCAATCTAGTAGATTTTCTATTCGTTGAAACCATAAACTTAGTTTTTGCTTCATTAACTGCCAGACCCATTTTTTGTGACTCCTTCTCAATATTTGCAAAGGCAGCAGTTACGTCTTGCAATGTTCTTCGCACGATATCAATGTCATCTGCATATGCGAGGAGCATGCGGCTTTTGGTGAAGATCGTGCCATTTCTATTAACTGCAGCGTCGCGTATCACCTTTTCTAATACGATGTTTAAGAGGTCGCATGATAAACAGTCACCTTGTCTGAATCCCCGTGTGGTGGTAAACGGTTCGGAATGATCATTTCCAATTTTTACTGATGATTTCGTATCAGTTAGAGTCATCTGGCATAGCCTTATCAACTTTGCCGGGATGCCAAATTCAGACATGGCCTGATATACCTTTGCTCGAATCGGGCTGTCAAAATGGCCTTGTAATCATCAAACAGATGGTAGGTGTCGATTTGCTTTTCGTGGGTTTTTTCCAGGATTTGACGTAATGTAAATATCTGGTCTGAGGTGGCTTTACCAGGTCTAAAACCGCATTGGTAAGGGCCAATTATTTCGTTGACTTTTGGTTTTAGTCGTTCACACAATATTATTGCCAGGATCTTATAAGCGATGGGAAGAAGACTTATCCCCCTATAATTGGCGCAAGCAAATTTATCTCCCTTTTTATGAACGGGACACAGCACACTAAGACTCAAATTATCGGGCATGCATTCCTTTAGCCAAATAGTACCAATAAGTTGATGCATGCACCTAATCAACTCATCGCATCCGGCCTTAAATAGCTCTGCAGGCAAACCATCGGCGCCCGCAGCCTTGTTGTTCTTCAGGCGGTGTATAGCTAGTTTCAACTCACTTTGGCTGGGCGGCGTATATTCGACACCGTCAGCGCAGGTTGGATCGGGCGAATCTTCGCTGCCACTTTCCTCAGATACCAGCAACTGGGAGAAATGTTCTCTCCTTCTTTTCAGCACACTCGCCCTATCCAGCACCAGGTTTCCATGTTGATCTTTGCTGGAGGTAATGCAAGTACCAAAGCCCTCTGTCTGGTGTTTAACTTTCTGATAAAACTTTCGAGCTTCATTACGCGTCCTACACATCTCGATTTCTTCGCACTTGAGCCTTTCCATTTCCTTTTTCTTCTTTCGAAATAGGCGTTTCTCCTCTCTCCTTTTCTCCTGGTATCTCTCTCGAGCACCTCGCGTTGCTACTGTTTCGAGTGTTGCCAAATATGCTGCATTTTTTTGCTCAGTAGCGTTGCGACACTCTTGGTCGTACCATGGGTTCTTCGGAACTGGTCCCTGATATCCAAGTAAGTCCTGTGCAGCGTTTTCCAAGGAGTGTACGATGTGATGCCATTGAGCACGAACATTATCGGGACAAGGAGTGCTCGCTTGGAGCAGCTGGGTAACTCGAGCGGTATAAGCGATGGCAGTGCGTTGTGTGCGCAGCTTCGCGACGTCTAGTTTTCTCCGAACAAGGACTCGTACATTTCTTGCCATACTCAGTCGTGTGCGTACCTTGGCTGCGACAAGGTAGTGGTCCGAGTCAATGTTGGCGCCTCGGATCGAGCGAACGTCCATGACACTGGATGCGTGTCTTCCGTCAATCACAACGTGGTCGATCTGGTTTTTTGTGGCTTGATCAGGGGATATCCACGTCGCTTTATGGATGTCAGGATGTTGGAATCTGGTGCTGCTAACTACCATGTTGTGTGCCGCTGCGAAGGAAATCAGTCTCATGCCATTGTCAGCTGTTTCCTCATGAAGACTAAATTTTCCGACCGTTGGACTTAAAATACTCTCCTTACCTATTTTTGCGTTAAAATCACCCAGAACAATTTTAACGTCATGGCTTGGACAGCGGTCGTTCACCTTCTCTAGGCGCTCGTAGAATGTATCTTTAGTCTTTTCGTCCTTATCCTCTGTAGGGGCATAGGCACATATTAGGCTGATATTAAAAAACTTTGCCCTGATGCGGATTGTTGCCAGGCGTGCATCGACAGGTGCAAATCGGGAAACCAGGTGACTAATTTTTTTACTAACAACAAACCCACATCCAAATTCGTGCCTTGTTTCATGGCAGCTATAATAAATGTCACCCTTAGTTGTTTTGGTGACACCGTGCCCATTCCATCGCATTTCCTAAATGGCAGTTGCATGCGATCTGTACCTCTCAAGTACATCCACCAATTGGGTAGATGCACCTGGTCTGTACAAAGTTCGTACATTACAGGTGCAAATCCTTAAATCATGGGGTTCCGTTTCTTATAATTCTTATTTCTTTTCATTGTAAGTGTTTTTTTTCTGGAGGTGGGTTACAAACCCAACGCCCCAACCTAATGTTTATAGTTCTTTAGGTGAACCAGGCGCAGCACATGTTAGTTCGCTCATCAGACTAATTTCCGGGGAGCTATCCAGGTGGCACCGCGAGGAGGTATGTGTCTGCTTGAAATAAAAAGGAGACCAAGATAGGCGCTGCGTTTTACCAAGTAAAAACCGATCAGGCCGTTGCTTGGTATTTATATCTCCATGCCACCATATTATTTATTGTTGTTATTATTACAAAACAAAAGATAATTTTTAAAGGTTTGGTGGTTTGGTGTCTAATTTCCCACTGGAAAACTCGAAGCAAAGTTGTCTGACAAAATTTCATTTAGAGCGTACTCTAGTTTTTTTTGACAAGCCATACGACAGCAGCTGTGTATAATTTTTTGTTTTGTTTATTTTAAAAAATTTGTTGTAAGGAATCCCTGCTGTGAGGAAACAGACAGCGGCGGTGCACTATTGACGGAATTATAAGCCGGCTAAAATTGATATATTATAATAAAGATATATGTATATATGTTCTTTTAGGAAACTTTGTTATATTGTTATATCTTCAATTGGTATCTTCGAATTAAAAAAAAAAAATTATGATGGCTAAACTTCCTTAATTTATAAGGACGATTTTGAAACCGACAACGACTTTGGTGTCTGCAAAAACTAAGAAAAACAAGGACTATGTCAGCAGCAATAAACATGTACGTTTGTGACTGAATATTATATACTGCAAAATAACAATTTTGACAAAAATGCAAAATTACATGAGAGTTGAAAAGTTGACAAGTCAGATGTAAAAAACATGTTCCGTATGAGAGGCTTTATATATATTCTTATATTCTGGATGTTTAAAGAAATGTTTTACGCTATCTATAAAAGTGATCCAACATTGCTAAAAGCTTTGTATTTATTTCTAATTGCAATAAATTAATTACGGCTAACATTTTTTAACATCTAAGTAAAAAAATTTAAGTTAAGTAGTGCCATTAAACTGTGATTATAGGCTCCATATATTTTTTTTTTCATATGGCATTTGATCATAAAGGGTTTCAACTTGAAATTTTTATTTTGCACAATTTGTATTCAAGGCGTAGACTAGCATTAAAATATAAAGAATAATTTTTTTTTGCTATGAGAAGTAGCTCCAAAAGCATATTGTTACTGATCTTATTAATACCAAGGGATTTCTTGGGGCTTAAATCACAAATAGGCTTTTCGAATTCTCTTATCTCAAATCTAAGAGGAATAGCCTGCTATTTTTTTTTAAACAATTTGTATCAAATAATAAAATAAATAAATATGTATAATAAAAAATTTTAAAAACGTACACAAAAATGTTTTTTGAATGAAAGTATATTATTTGTTCACCTTTTTAAATTTGACTTAAAATGTTTTGCCAAAATGCCACAGATAAATAAAAGACAAATGTTTCTATCTGTGTCCGTTATAGACTTTAAAACAAAGCAATCGATGTTCTCCAAACCGTAAGATGTTGTGAAGATGGTTTCAGGCTAATCATTTTTTTTTTAAATTAGGACCACAAGGACCGCCTCTTCAAAACTATCTGACAAATTCAAATGAAATTTAAAGCATGTATAGATCCCTATTTAGATAGACATATAAGTTTTGCATGTTTTCAAAAATTGGACTACAAGAAGGGGCAACATGGTGGTAGCACACACTGAGTATCTGGTACTGTTAAATAAACAAACAGATTTATTTTTCAATATCATATCAAGACCAACTTTCATTTGTTAAAGGGGGCTAAGGGAAAATTTCTTAAGTTAACTATTTTAATTAAAAAAAAAATAAAATCAATTTGTTTATTTACTGTTATGTATTTATTGTCATGACTTATCAATTGTAATTCTTTCAAATCTTTTTTAATTAAAAAAAATAACAATTAATAAAAAACCAATTAGAAAACAAGGTTTTCTCATTGAAAGTAAGGGGTTTTTATTCTGTTTAATTTTCCTTTGAGATACTTACAAATACTTATCAATTCTTAATTTGTAATATTTACAAAATAAAAAAAAAATTAAATAACAAATAAAAAAAAATGTATGGACCAAAATACAAAAACAAAATAATAAGAATAAAACAGGAAAAAAGCATTAGATAATTACGAACAAGCCCAGAAATTACGCGAAACAAACCTATCAAAAGGCAACAACAAACAATTGCTTTTAAGCAGTGGTCGGCTTTTTAAAATGGCCAAAGAAACATAAAAAATAATCGCCAATTTTTTTTAACTAAACCATTAATCCATTATTATAAATTAAATCAACTTAACTGCAAAAAATATTGTTAATATCAAAATATATTTAATTGAAACTATTATTTTTTGTTTACTTGTGCAAATTTCTTTAAATCTTTAATTAAAATCACAGAATTTTCATGTGAATTTAGGGGGTAATTTTGTTGTTCACTTCACCTTGCGTTGAGAAAATGTTCATATAAAATTTTTTGAATTTTCAAAACTTCAAAAAATTTTATATGAAAATTTTCTCAACGCAAGTTGAAGTAAACAACAAAATTACCCCTTAATGTTTTTTTTTTTTTTTAACTCTGTTTTTCAAACATTTTTATTAAATCGCAAAACAATTTTAATCTCTTTCCGCCTACTACTGCTTTAAGTTAAAGATTGTTGTATTGGACAACAGCAAACGCTTAAAATGGCATTAAAAAGGTTAAAAATTTAACAGGCATTAAGCGACTTTTGTGTGAAACCCTAACGAGTCAATGTAGAGTAAGTCAGATTTATTAAGATTGGCTTATAATTTATAGTTTCGTAGTAAATACCATTCCTGAAATATTTGAACTTCCAGTGGAGGGTATCAAAGATTTGAATAAAGCAATCTTACTTGCTTTTTTAAACAGTTTGATAAAAATAACATTTTATTTGAAAATAAGTGGGTTTAATTTATATACAATCTTGTTTCTGCCACTTTTCATTCAGATCCTTTTTTGTGATATTTAATGTTCTTACTTGTGTTAATAGTTTGGGGTCTACAAAATAATTATTATTTTTTGTGGTTTGATTTCAGGTTCAGTTTTTTCGCTTTTGTGTTTCTAATTTAATGGTAAAATGAGACCAGTAGGGAATACAATGAGAATTTTTTTTTTGTTTTTTTTCATTTAGCCTTAAAGCTAAATACAAAAAAAAAAAGTTTGGATATTTTGCTGTTTGTTTGCTTCAGAGTAAAAAAACATAACGCAACATTAATTTTCAAATAAATATGTAGCTGGAAGAAAATAAACATACTCTGCAACATTTTAACTCTCACATAGAAGGAGAAATTGTTTTTAGAGCAATCCTTTTAATAGCACTTAGACCTATTTAACTGTTTTTTTAAAGAAGTCTTAATTGGGTTTGGAGTAAGAAAAGGGTTATTATTCTACTTAAATTTTAATTGAATTTATTTAGCTTTTTATTAATTTAGATTTTTATTTAGATTTTTATTAATTTATGTTAAAGTTATATTTAAACATAAATATTTGCTATCAAATTAAAATAATGCTTCCAAAACTATAATAAATTATAATCTGTTTTACGAAAGAGGTTTTTTATAAAAATAATTAAAAAAGGAGGCTATCAACTATTTTGGGATCTTTTCTGTTTTTTTTTTTTTTTTTTTTTTTTTTTTTTTGTTTCCAGCTAAAGAGAAATCTTAATCTAATGCTGCGCTGCAGGCAGGAAATTTCATAAAATTCTTGACTCATATTAAGACAACCGTGGATACCTTGTGGAGCTATTTTCCACCATAGCATGATGTCAAAGTCTTCTTTAAGGCTAAAGTTTTCGTTGGCATACTGATTGACGTCAGCAATGAAACTTTAAACCATTTTTTAACGTCTTAAAAATGCAAGTGGCAACAGATAAACTTCTCAAACTCACAACATGTATGTATGTATTAACCTGTGATATCTCATTTATTCACTGCGAATATGAATATTCGATTTTTTTTTTTTTTGGGTTACGGTTACATTTTCTGTTTTTATTAAGAACGATTAAAATAACACGACTTATTTTAATTTGCATCCGTTAAGTAATTTTTTAAATTTTCTTAAATAAGAACGCAAATCTTTATATTACAGAAACTTCTTTAAAGTCAACAATCGTTTTTAAATAAAATTTTGAGGAATTGTACTCAAGCGATTTTGAAAAAAACGTATTTATTTGTGATTCAGCAATTTGGAAAAAAATCTGGCAACATTTATGAAAAACTGTAACAAAAAAAAAAAAAAAAAAAAATTAAGTCAATGCTATAACTATGGGTGTATCTGGATATGTGCGAGTATGAAACACAATAAGTATGATAAAAAACATGAATGAAATCCAATGCGCATGGATATACACAAGTATGGGAATAAACAGATACGAGTACGCACGTACGTATTGAAAATTTACGATATGTGCTAAAGTACATTAATTTTTTTTATACCCATTGACTTTCTCTGATGGTGACAACAATTAAAATACTGTTGTGAATAATGAAAGTGGTTACTAAAAAATTTCATCGAATGCAAGATAATTCAATTATTAAATATAAGAAATAGCCGATTATTCGAGACCAAAAAACCGATTTCTCGAATACTTCGAAAACCGGCCCTTTTAAACAACCGGTTTTAAAAAACCGCAAAATAGAAAAAAATCGATTTTTCGAATATTTCGGAAATCGGTTTTGACAACTCTAATCAATACTGATATGGTTTTTACTTTAAAAACTTCATGTACATATAAAACTGAAAATATAAACTAAATGAGAGGCAAGAGTTCTCAATATTACTTTTTAAACACAAAAATAATGTGTTTTCGCCTTGTTCTGTTGCAATCGGTTTTAACTACTTGTGTGTTGTTTTTGCATTGTCTGCAATAAAATTTGATAAGTTAAATGAGATTAAAACGCTACCTTTGTAATTTTGTAATATGCCATGTCAATTTTCTACCCACATGTGATTTCATATGTATGTCAGAATTAGAGTTTTACCTAAGATTTATAATTTATATGTTCACATGTTGGTATGTAACGTACATTTGACATAACTTATCTAAATTTATGTATTTTTTATCTTTTGTATAATATATCTGCTATTATAATTTATATTTATTACAATTTTAATTAAGTTTTGCCGCCACAAACAATTGTGTTAAAAAAAACAACTGATGTCAGATGCTTTGTCACTTAAAAACAGAACTCCTTCTAAATCAAAAATGGCATATATACTGTACACAGAGAAATACCACATGAAATTTTTTGGAAGGGTTCAGACGACATGTACTAATTTAGCATGTGAAAAAGTGACAATTCACATGACATATACACATAATGTAAACATAGCTTAACAAAGCCATTGCAAAATACATATCGTGTACAAGTGCCTTTAAGCTGCTGTCAGAAACTAACAATAAGCCCTACAAATAAATATAAAAAAAAAACCAAATCTGAATGAAAAAATATATGATTCTGTACGGTATGTACGATTAGTTTTGCACATTGCTAAATCAGTTGACAGTTTCATTACACTTTACGAAAAGTTTCCTTAAGTTCGCATGGACATTATGGTTGGGCCTTTACGTTATAGTCTTAGTAATGAGAAAGGATGCTCTAAAAATGTGGTTACATCCATATAAAACCACAGTGTGTATCGACATGCAAACAGTGGAATTGTTACGAGAAATTATTGAACAAATTCTAAAACTACCGCGACTTGAGTAGGATTAGGCTGCTTTTACGCGACGTTTCTCAAGCCAATTTCTAATTTTGTATCAAGTTAACTGATAAAGTGTTACAACAATATTTAATTGAATTTAAAATATCTGCAATAATCTATACTGCATTTAATTTTGGCCAAACTGTACAATTTTGCAAAACATTTAAGTGAAGTAAATTGAAGACTTTTTTAGAGAAATGTTTCTTCTTAAACTGGGTGCATTCCACAAGTATTCTATTTAAATATTTTGATAAGCAATTTATTAAATGCACAAATTTCAATAATGAAAAAAATAACTCCAGCACAAAATAATTAAATGCCAGAAAATGAAACATTTATATCAATGTACTTAAGTGTAGACAGGGTTGTGCAAAATACATGCTTTAATATATTTGAAATAATTTATACAAAATACAGCTAAGTCGTGTATTTTAAATACAAAATACACCACTTAAATTTATTTTAAATATAAAATACTAAATATTAAATATTTATTTTTATTTAAATCAAAATGTACAATATACATATGTACTCTTGTAAGTATATAAGTAAGTATAATATTCCCTTCAGTAACAGCCTTAGCGCAAAACTAGTGTATTTCCTTTCTTATAAACGATGAATTTTAAAATGTAAAGGTTTTTAAGCCCTGCGCTCACTTTTTGACATTAATTATCAGTAAACTTAGGCAAATCATCATGAATAGATTCAACTTGAATAAAGGTTACCAAATTATAAAATTTGATTTTACAATCGATCGATACGTGCTCATGCTTATCAATAAATTAAATTTCTACATATGGAGTTGGAGCCCAATCGAAAAATGCACCGTTTAGTGTGGTTTTTACGCTGGTGAGTTCATCTGACTATTAAATAATTTAAATTGTCATAAGACCTCCAATACTCCTTAAAAATATTCCGTTAAAAAGACCATTAGCAAATCGCCAGCTCATTATTGGATTGGCGCATATACCAAAAAGTCGTAATGGAGGAAAACGATAATAAAGGTTTACATGAATTTGTCTAAAAGGCTCCGTGCAATAACTCCCAGGTGCAATAAGTCCCAAGAAAAAAATGAAATAAGACCCAACAATTTTTCAAACAAATGTGGGAGTAATTTAATTATGAAATAGATCCCAGCCCTCTCGGTTTTATTTTATTTTTTTTGGAAGTTATTTCATTGTTTGCCTGGGAGTTATTTCATAATGAAATAAAATCCAAATGAAATAAGTCCCCGAAAAAATTAACGTGGAAGTTATTTCATTTTATTTTGGTTTTCGGTGTTATTTCATTTGCTGTGGGAGTTATTTCATTTTTGTGGGAGTTTTTTAATTTTCAATTATTTGCAATTTCTTAAAATTGTTTAAAATTTTAAACGGTATTTAAAACGGGATATTTCAAACTATTTGAATAAAATGACTTAAGTTTATCAAAGAAAAAAATTTAGCTAATTGCAATTGCAGTGTTACCGGCTATGCAGTGAAGCTTTAGTTAGCGAAGACGGTATTTGTTATACCATAGATGAGAAAATCCTTGCGCCCGGCCGAAGGCCGGCTATGCAGAGAAGCTTTAGTTAGCGAAGCCGGGGTTTGCTTTGGTTAGCGAAGCCGATGTTTGTTATAACATAGAGGAGGTAATCCTTGTACCCGGCGTGCTTAAACTGCAGGCAGTTGCCATTGCAGGAGGTCAGGATATAATAAAATACCCCATTTGTTGTCAAAATGTCGAGGACTCAAGGTTAGTTTTTTGGTAACCTAATATGTAAATATTCAAGTAAAACGAATACATATACAATAAATTTCTTTGGAGTTGTTTCATTTTTTTTGGGTCTTATTTCATTTCTTTTCGATGGACTGTTTTTGGAAGTTATTTCATTAATGTCATTAGAAGTTATTTCGTTATGAAATAACTCCCAAAAGTTGGGGTTTGCTTCATTTAAGACTTGGAAATTATTTAATTTTTTTTGGGATTTATTTCTTTTTTCCAGTTTGGGACTTATTTCATTTATTTTGGGATTTAATTCATTGGGAGTTATTGCACTGGGACTTATTGCACCTGGGAGTTATTGCACGGAGCCGTCTAAAATTATGCCAGATAGATTTTTAATACCCTTCACCGAAGCTAAAAGGGTATATATAACTTTGTCATTCCGTTTGTAATTTCTACAATATTGATACTACACCCTATTAAGTATATATTTTCTTGGTCCTTATGAAAAGCGAAGTTCAAATCCGGTTGTCCGTCTGTCTGTTGAAATGGGTTTTCCGAAGCCCCCTGATATGATTGGGGTAAATTTATGTCAGGTATTCTTATTATAATTTTGCTATTTAAATTCACCCAGATCGTTCCAAAAGTGGCTGAGATATGAGAACGTCTACCTCCCGTACAAAAACTATCAAAAACTGTATAAAAAACTTGAATTTTTGGACTGTCATATGAGCTATGGTTACGCCTTATATATCAAAATGCTTTAGCAGAAAATATTTTCTGAAAATTTCGGAAAAATCGGTTCAGATCCGAAAAAGTTATGGCCAAAATAATTTTTTTTTTTTAAATACCAACTTTCGAGAACCATAGATCTTCCCGAGTCCAAGCTTTATAACTCAAGTAAATGGTAAATTTCTTCCTAAACACGTCAGTATTTAAACCTGTCAATTCGGTTTGAAAATGGTTAAGTTATAATCAAAATACTGAAATCCCAAAAATTATTTTTTTTATACCCTAAACCGAAGCATAACGCCCAATATGATTTTCGTTATCACGCTTCTTTATTATTTCATCTATTTATCGAATTAATTTTAACAAATAGAAACTAGGAATTTTTGTGTTTTTTTGCTACTTAAAAACTCGCCAAAGTAGTGCCTTTACAAAAAGAAAACAATCAAACACACATACATGGCACAAACTATTTTGGTGAATATATTTTACTTTAACGGTTCACAACTCAAATAAGTTGATTTGTAATTTTTGTATAATGGTTTACAACTTTGCTATATTGCGGTGAACAAAAACGTCAAAACTAATTACAACTCAACTGTGTTGAGTTGTGAACAGTAAACGGGTCATATTTCATTTTTAAGGTATTCATACAGCGTTCCTTCATGGTTCAGTTGTCTAGGGGGTGTGTTAAGTTAGAAGCTGTGAGTTCCCTGATTCGACTATTTGTTTTTTAAAAACGATTTAAAAAAACTATACCAGTTTTCGCTTTTTAAATTTAATTTATAATGTAGTTTTAAGTATTGTAAATATGTATGTATATGTAAAAACTATTTAGTTTTTGTCTAGTTGCTCTGTATTCTGCTCGCACAATGGTGAAAGGTATATAAGATTCGGCACAGCCGAATATAGCACTCTTACTTGTTTTATTTTCACAACAACTTTAGCTTTAGGGTTTTATTTGTTTAATATTTTTGGCTTTTCTAAAATCATTGGAAAAGGTTTCCTGATGAGCTGGTCTAAGCAACCGGCAAAATGCGCATGGAAGCTAGCTTTCCCTCAACAATAAATTTCAGTGTATTTATCAAATATGAAAAACTGGGAATTTAGCACGTCATACGGAAATCGTATTAATAATTTCGGCATAGGTTTGAAGAAAAATTAAAATTTTCTGCACTTTCATGAACGAATCGAACCCTATGTTAATTAATAAGCTCGAGCCCACAATTGATTTTTAATAAATTTTATTCTTTATTTTTTTCAATATTCCTCCAACCCTTGGAAGGCATCTTCAGGAATAATAAAAAAAACGAGTTACAATATTAAAACACACAACGACTAATCACGTTCACATGTAAAGTTGCAATTGAACGAAGTTAAAAAAATACTATTTATTTAGTTGAAAGTGAAAATTATTGTTTTGTGCCGCATGCGCCACTTTTATAAATTTATTTATAAGAATGTAATTGTCAAAGAAAAATACGAAAATGGCAGTGGTGGCTTCATCGAATACATATTGGTTGAAATTTTAAATAAAAATGAAAAGCTTCTAATTGGCACGGTGTACAGACCTAATAGATCTATTTGCATTGACTCGTTTCTTGAACAACTAATCCTTTACCCTTGGATATGATCATATTATACTCATTGGTGATTTAAATGCAAATATCTTGGAAGCTTATACCTTGGCTTGACTTAAGTCAACAACTCACTTGACATCTACTTCTAGTACCTTGCTTGATCTTTGTTTTATAAACAACTACTTTCATTTACAACTATTTCAACAGGTTTCTGCGCCTGTATTTTCCCGCAATGATTTATTGTTTCTGTCATATAACTTTAAGCTTGTAAATAACAATAAACCGCAAATATTGAAATACAGAAACTTCGAGAATATAAACTATCAATCTCTTGTTCCTGAACTATGAAGCATTAATTGGGATCTAATTTACTTAATGCCGTCCGTTGATAAACAGCTGCTATTTTTACAAAACAAACTTAATTATCTTCAAGAAAAATATATGCCTTTAAAAACAAAAGTCATTTGCTACAAAAAACCTTGGTTTACACCAGAGCTAAAACCACTTATTAAAGAAAGAAACCATGCATACGCGAGATAGAGCCGGTTTAAAATACGAGAGTTTAATGTTACTATAAATCTTTAAGAACTGCAGTAAATTTACAAATAAGGATGAAGAAAATACAGTTTTACCAAAATAAATTTAAAACACTTGTTGATTCAAGTAAAAAGTCGGCTGAAATTCGGAAAATGGGCCTTGTTTCTCAGGACAATAGTGATGATCATCCAATTGACGTAAACTAGCTTAACCAGCAATTTGTCAATGCCACAAATCGACTCTGATTTTTATGATGGTGTTAATAATAATGAAATGGTTGAGTTTAATTTTATGCATTTTACACAAGAAGAAGTACCTTAATCATTTCTAAGTATTAAATCAAACGCCACTGGTTTTTACAACCTAATTCCAAGTTTGTTAAGCTGACTCTACCTTTCACCTTATGTCATTTCGCCGATTTGTTCAACACCATAAAACAACCTCGAAATTCCCAACTATGTGGAGGCATGCTTAAATAATACCAGTAAAAAAACTGATAAAACATACCGCCCAATTGCAATATTGTCTTTTCTGTCAAAAGTTTTGGAGAAATTATTACATGCACAAATAAGTTGTTATTTTAATGAACACTCTTTGTTAAATGAACGGCAATCTGGTTTTAGGCCAAAACATAGCTGTTTGACTTCTCTTATTGATATTTCTGATGGAATAAGATGCCAAATTGATAAACCTAAAATAATATCTTTCCATATTTTATTTGATCATTCTAAGGCTTTTGACACCGTTGACCACTCTGTATTATGCCTAAAGATGAAAAGAATGTACAATTTTTCTAAAATTGCGTTAAAGCTTATATCATCATACTTAAGTAATAGAAGTCAAAGTGTTTGTTCCGGTGAAAATATATCCACAAGTTGATTGATGCCAAGAGGTGTGCCACAGGGCTATATACTTTGACCGCTTTTATACTCCATTTACGCCAATTATCTCCTGTTGCAGGTTACACATTGTTTAATACAAATGTACGCTGATGATGTCTAATTGTATACAAGTTGCAGCAAATCAAATGTGTCTAACTCTGTTGGGATTTACGAAGAATATTTTAATGGGCATCTGCAAATGGTTAAGCCTTAACCCAAGAAAATCAGTGTGCTTAATAATTGGATCACCAAGGACTAATAATCCGACTATTACACCACTACATTTGAATAATGCGCCAATTAATGTTGTAGAAAATGCAAAAAATCTTGGGGTTATATTTAACAATGAGCTTAGCTGGTCAGATCACATCAGAGCAAACTGCCGGAAAACATTTTATATATTGCGAAATCTATGGATATCGCAGTATTTTACGCCATTACACATCCGAATGCTGCTTGCAAAGACTTATCTGTTACCAACCCTCTTATATGGCTGTGAGTTATTTGCAAGTTGTGATGCTGAAAGTAGGCGAAAACTTAATGTGACATATAATAATATTGCTAGATATGTATTTGGTGTGAAAAGGAACAATAGCATCTCACTATTTGCTAAGCAAATATATAATCTTACCCTAGATAATATATTAAAATGACGAACACGTATCTTCTTGCACAAAATTTTCTATGACAGACAACCAAATTATCTATTCAGAAGATTAATATTTTCTAGATCCAAAAGAGGTCAAAAGATCGACAATATAAAATTTACAAGAGCTATCTCATCGCAGCAATTTTTCATAAATTCTATTCGCTTATGGAGCCAACTACCCTCTTATATTCAAACTATACGCAATGCAAGTCATTTTAAAACTGACATATTTGAACAATTTTGTGACTAATAAATGGTATTGTAATGTTAAATTAATGTAATGGTTAATTATGTATGCATGTAATATTTATGATTATTATTTATATTGGATTATTCCTTATGCCAATTTTTCTACCCAATACTTTAATATAAGATATTTTCTTGTTGTTTTGTATTAACTGATAAGTAAATAAATAAGTAAAATAAAAAATAAATAATTTATTTTGTATGTTTTGTATGAGGAATTTGACGTTAAAGTTGTTGAAAAGGAGCAAAATTAATAGATATTTCTCAGATCCCATTCTCAGAATCCATAACAAATTTCATGAAAGTGGTTTTGGATTTAATAGGGGAATTATCAAAATATATAAACCCCAAACCTAACAAAATTTTTTCTTAAATAGTGTTTAGGTCAAACCAATACTGAGCCAACGAAATGCTTAATAAAGAATCCTTCTAATATGAGAACTTTTTATAATATTATTTATGTCCATAGTGACAAATACTGATGAGTCATTTGTATTTAAAATACTTCCCAACCCTGAGTGCATATTTTATAAATAATATGTGCTGTATATGTGTAGAGGCGTACTAGAGATTATATAAATATATGTAAACTTCAGGTTCCATACTCTTTCTTTCATATTGTTTTAACTTTTATTTGCATATGTTGACATTTAATTATAACAAAATTTTAATGAGATTTTTAGTTGTGTTTTTAGGTAAATTTTTAAAGTGTGCGTGAGTATGTGTGTGCTTGCTTAGTCCCAGCGAGAAAAAGAAGGAGTTCGGATGCCTTCTAGAAAGCCTCTGTACTCCTTCTTTTGGATATACAAGGCCTGCTCGCTCCATTCCATACTAATATAATTTTTACACACGCTGTCATTGCGGAGAAGGCCTTCCGCTCGCGCTTCTTTAGCAGGTACATAAGAATGGTAATGGGATCAAAAAACAATTGTTTTGCTTTTGCTTGTGCAAAAAAACAATACAAAAAATGTTACTCCATTTCTACTCCCTTCTTATAGAAGCGAGTGTGGAAGGTATATCTTATCTTTTACTCCAAAGAGCCGAGGCCTTCTATGAGGCATTCATTAGCAGTTAGATAAGAATACATAGTAATCTAATCAAAACAATTTTTAATCAGAACTTTTAAAAGGCCTGAAGCAAGAAGGTCTTCTGAGTTTAACCGCTGGGGTGCTTGTGTATAAGCAGAAATATGTTTATGCAAGAAGAAAAATTTAATTGAAAATTTTTGGCAATTTGCTGTTTAGACATTTAACTTAAAGTGGCTTAGAAAAGTAAAGGAAAATTATTATAAAAAAGTACTGTAATTAAAAAAAAAATCGTTCCAATAAAATTTTTTTAATCGATTTGCAAATATTAAGAATATTATTTAGAGCAAAACTTTTTATTTAATATTTTTGCTTTTCAGCCGCAGATTCAGGAGAATCCTTATTCGCCCTTCCCCCCCTTAAATTATATAAATGTGCTTTGTTTATGTCGATAATACAAAAATTCCCAACAATAATATTTATTTTAAATGTACAAAATTTTTGGAAATCCCAGCAATTTTTTTTGTTGTTTTTTTTTATTGAATCTCTAACGAAGTTTTCAATAAGTATCCAAATCTTAATCCTAATAATTGAAGCACAGCCGCGAATAACGTTTTAAGTTACAAAATAATAATTTTTCAGGAGAGCAAAAAAACGTTTTTTGACAGGCAGCATTATTTGTTTAAAAAATTTTTTTTTTCTATTATTAAAAATAATGATAATAAAAACTTTAATGCAAAAGGCTTTCAAAACATTATTCCGCACTGCAAAACCATTTCGGTTTCATCATTTTGTTAGTAACTTGCAATGTTCTTCCACTGGCTGACACTTTGAACGCCTTTTTGAAGGCGTTTAGGTGCATAGTTTTGGTTGATTTGATGTTTAAATTGTGTAAGAGAATTAGGTTAACGGTTATCTGCAAAAAAATAGTTTTTGCAAAATGTGGCGTTTACAACGTTATTCGCGGCTGTGCTTCAATTGTTTATTAGATATTTATTGAAAAAAATAAATATAATTTTTTATTAATAAAAAGACCTCAAGCTTAAATAATTAAAAGTAGTTATATAAATACTTATTATTCTAATTCATTCGCAGCAGGTGTCATCTATATCCAAAGGGTAAGTGTTTGACTTGAAAGCGATTTAATTTTAAGCCAAACTCTCTACATTATGCGAGACAAGATAGGTGGACCGTCACGACTCAATTTTACACTTTGCAACAAGTGTACATCATATAGCTTTAGAAAAATTATCTGAGTGAAAAGTTGTAATTGCTTAATCTTGTATTTTTATATTTACTAAAATTTACAATAGTATTGTGGTTATTTTGTCAAACTGTTCATTGTTTTTAATCCAAATTTTGATATTTTAATTAGGCTAAAGTGCATCAAATTTATTTTTAATTAAATTATTTTTATGAAGAAAGGAATTTTACAACATGACCTTAAGCTCAAGTATTAATAGAGAAGAAAAACATGAAATTAATTAAAATTTATTGATAATTTATTGACTGAAGCCGGGCTCGAACCCAGGCGTTTTTCTTTTTACAATTTGTAATAGTCTGTAAGGATTTACCCATAGACTTAAGAAAATAAATTAATAAAAAAATAAATAGAGATACTTCATCAAAATCCTTATATTAAGGAACTCACTTAGTACTTTTGAATTTATTTGCGGAATATACTAAGTGTGATACCTATTGTAACACAGCCGCTTAGTATCATTTTACAAAAGCACGATATAGATCTTTAAAAAGGATCAAGCCTTATAAAAACTTTAATCATGTGCCTTGAAGAGAAAAACGATAAAGAAAAAGAACAATTTAAAGCGATTTTTAAAAAAGTTTAAGTTATTTGCGTTCAAATCGAGGTTCCAATCGAAAAGACAAGATTGGAACGAAATAATCACATCCAAAATGTTGAAGATTACTACCGAGTCGTAGGTTACATTCCTCTTATTGAATTTATTTTAGAAGATCTCGAAACACTTTTCCCATTAGATATCCAAAATGTTTTGAACATACCTAAACTTCTACCTCAAAGTGCAATCAAGACATATACAGATGGAAAACTCTTAAAACCACAACTAGCTGATGAGTTGATAATGTTTGATAAAACAGATAAACACCTACTGACATCTAAACTTGAGCCTGAAAATCTATCAGCTAACGTTGTAGATGCTTTAAAAAACTACCCAAATCTAAGAAAAATATTTCAAATTTTCGTTTTAATGCTCGTTAGTAATGCTTTGAGCGAGAGGTCATTTCCTACCCTTCGTCGAATAAGACATGGCTCAGATCAACAATAACAGAAGATAGACTGTACTATAAAAAATTTGCCTCACAAGAAAATCATAAATTGCTTATTTAAAAAGATTTATTTAGTTTTATTTATATTGAATTGATATTAATATAAAATACACATATTGTTTTTAATAAACTTTTAAACACAGATTTTAAACTTTTTTGTATCACAAACGCCCCCCTATGGCTCAAGCTGGATCCGCGTCTGCTGCTTTTAAAATTGAACCATTACTTAATCCACTTTACAATTTAGCACATCCCATTCTGCTTGGTTTTTTCTTTCTCTCTCTCTCTCTCTCTCTCTCTCTCTCTCTCTCTCTCTCTCTTCCTCCTAAAGAATATTTACAAATGTAATAGATATGTTAACATGAAGTTTAAAAAAAAGAAATAAATAAATAAATATATATATATATTTCCGCTGCAATAATCCATTAGGGCACAAATTCGAACAAACGAACTAAATGAAATGAATTAAAGTGAATGTAATGAAAAAAAAAAGAAATAAGCTTTCCTTTTCTCCACTTCTTTTTGAAAATTAATATAAATTTAATCAGAGGCAGAAGAAGTTTGTGAAATTTCCTTTGTAAATAAACAGAATAAAATGTATATGTATAAGTTTTTATTAAAAAAAAAAATAAAACAAAATCAGAAAAAAGTTGAAGGAGAGAGAGAGAGAAAAAAATAAGGCATGCTTAGACGTAAGCTTAACACTAACACCAGAATAACTTTATAAACATGTATGTGCCCTGCAAGCATTTGATTTCTTGGAAGTTCAGAAATAGAGATCCATCAAAATGATTTAGAGACCTATCCTCAAACTATCACACTTCTAATCTTCCCTCGGGAAGGCTTGTTTACCATTTCCTATGTTGTCTTGGGGATATAAATTAAAAGTCTTTCAGAAGACTGTATTGTATATTGAACTTCAATATTGAATGTGGATAATTTAATAAATATTGTATATAATAACTGCTTTATTTTTAATCAAGCTCTAGGTCTTTTTAATATTTAATTATTTATTTTCAATATTTCGCTAACCTTTGGTTAGCATCTTCAGGAAATTTAATTTTATTATAAAAAAACAAAAAACAATAACAAAATTATGAAAAAAATTTTTTTGTCATAAATTAAATTCAAAAACTTATGTTTTTGTCATAAAAGAATTTCAAAAACCATAATCACAAAAATAAAATATAACTTAAGTATTACAATCCATATAAATTGAAAAAATTTCCTATTTATAAACCTATAAAACACATTTTCGTTTTTTATTGTTGTTTTCAATATAATTTCTCACTCACTCTTTTGCTTACGTTTTCTAAAAACAGGCAGTAAAAGAAAAATTCCTATAACATATGACATTTTTTAACTAATCTTATTTTTATCTTATATATCTAATTCAAAAATTATTCCTCATACGCCGCCGTACTTAATAACAGTATTATAACTCTAAAAACGTTGCCTACTTATTTAGGATGTTATTAATAATTATACGCCAATGCTGTCTAAAAACAGCATTTCACATGCGCTTGTACGATTTATAAAAAATTTCACTGCCAATTTCACTGTCGAAAGAATTCTTTCTTAAGCACAAATAAATTTGAAAACAAATTTTTTTTCTCTTTTACATCAGGTTTTCGCGATATCTTCGCTTTAAAAATCACAATTTTTCGCCATATTCGAAAGGTTTTAACTACACAAATATTTCGTTATATATTTAACCTGTTTAACAAATTTTCGTAGTTAAAAAGTTACAGAATTACCCCACTAATCGTCTAAAAGTTCATTGAATTACCTTTAAAATAAACCTTAAACCTTTCTAATTTATTGTTCCTTCTCTGAGAAGATATGTTAACCTGAAATTTAAAATATTTGATTTTTGCTATACAAATTTTATAAAAATTTTACATAATTTGTGTATATTTTTACGATTTTTTAACCCTCGGTCTTACACATGTTTTTATTTTCACATTCGTAACGCATGAGTCTAGCCAGGCCCAACCAACTTTTGAATAAATAATACCAAATTTTTTTAACTAAATGTTATATTTTACACATTATTATTTATATAAAATATGAAATTCATTATATGAAACAATGTGCGTACTTATTCATATTATTTTTATTTATAATATACAAATTAACATATTTTGACCTATCAAAATATTTCTAAAATCTGAAAAATAAGATTGTTTTATTTCATAAAATGTATATAACATGTTTATAATATGCACTACTATTTTATTTATAATAAAAAAGAGAAATAAAATAAATGTATTAGCATTATGGAACTGAAACATGTAATTTTAATTTCCGAATGTTGCTGACAATCTGAACACTTGAACCAAAAATTGTTTGGAGTATATAAATATTCCATTTTCCATTTTCTTTTGCAAATTTTCAAACATCCTTCCTTTTTTGGTGTACAAAATCTCTTGAGCGCCTGAATTGGAATAGAGCCATGTTCCATGGACCCAACTCCAAAACGCATATTATTTTGACGCAGCATATACCAACATTAAGTTGCTGCTTATTCCATTTTGGTCCATCCTTACCATAGAAAGAATCATTAGCAAAGTATTATTGACAAGTTTGTACATGTGGATCTTCATTATCGTCCTTATAAGCAAACGATTCATTTGATTTTATGAGCAAATTATTTTCAGTACCGGGTGAATCATTCTTATTTGGAACGTAATCCACATCATCATTCTGTTCACCTGTGAACGGTTGAATTTCATAACCTTCCTCAGCAGCTTTATTATGTTCTAAGTTATTAGCCTCCACTCTTCACATGTAAATCAGCTTCTGAACGGTAGTTACTAGTTACTGTAACCTACTAGTTTGTGTGTTTTATAAAATTAAATATATTATAGAAATTTTAACAAAATTAATTACAAACAGCAAGAAAGAAAGTTCAAACTACGGCATCTTCTGTACAAAATATATATGGGTCTGGCCAGACCACATGTGTTATGAATGTGATGTGAGCAGTAAAATATTTGACTAAGTTTCCTAAAATATCCTTCCCAGAATATATTTTTTAGCTTTTTATAGTAAACTAAATTCTAGAAGGGTACCTGAAATTTCAAGTCTCTACCTGAGTTTTAAAGATACTAAAAAACCATTTTAAATCGAAAAGGGTCTGGCCAGACTCATGAGTAAGACGAAGGGTTAATTTAATTAAAAAATAAATACATTTTAAGTTGTAAACTTCTCAATTTTATTTAATATCTGTTAAAATTATGTCAAAAATTAATTCGCTCCTAAAACAAAAATATAAAAAAATAAGGGTTTTAATCCAAATTTTTTATATTTTAATCGGGCTTAAGAACATTAAATTTAATTTTCATCTAATTATTTTTATGAAGAAAGGAATTTTACAACAAGAAATTAATTAAAATTTATTGATAATTTTTCATTCTTGACTGAAGCTGGGCTCGAACCCAGGCGTTTTTACGGACAGGTTACCCTTACATGTTTCGATTGCAACCACTCAATCTCTTCAGAGGGCTTGCCGTTTAATACTCGCAGCCATCGGCGACTGCTGACGTCAATAGTCAAACATCAATCCTTAAACCAAATTGTATTTAACCTTTGGTAGATCGAAATTTGCTTTGGATGATTATCTATTTTAATTTATTTTTCGTACTTTTGTCAAGAATTCTTCTTGAAGTTCAAAGTACATTTTTTGTTTTTCATTTTTTTTTTGTCTTTCTTTTTCTTGTTGACCTTTTTCAGCACAACTTGAAGGACAAATGCAAACATAGAGCGCGTGCCTTAGCTTTAACAATATTCAGTATTGTGGTTATTTTGTTGAACTATTTATGGTTTTTTATCCAAATTTTTTTTTGAGTTTAATAACATGAAATTAATTAAAACTTATAAATAATTTGTCATTCTTGACTGACGCTGGGATTGAACCCACGTTCAAGGACATATTGGTCTGACATGTTTAGAAAGTAACCACACTATCTAAACGACAGCTTTCGGCATTGAAGACGGCTGGCAGTCAATAGTCAAACATCAATCATTAAACCAAATTTTATTTTTTGATAGATCGAAATTTGTTTTTACAGTGATTATCAATTTTAATTAATTTACATTTTCTTTGAACAGCTATTTATATTCTACCAAGATTTTTCTTTATATTAAAAGTGTGATAGTCTAGACGAAAAGTGAAAGGAAAAGGATTTTCCTTATAGCTTTTTGACAATCCGACAAACGATCACTGGATTTTTTGGAAGCAAAAATATTACGAATAGTAGAATAGTGTACGCATCGAAATATAAAAATAGAATGTTGACCTGATTCTAAAAACTTCAGGGAATTTATGTAAAAGATTAACTAAGATTTACAGGGCTGCCACACACTCCGAACGGTTCAGTTTCAACCGAACTTGCTTTAGCTTATTTAAAATACATTTATGTTTTTTTGAAGAAGCAAAATAACGAACTACTTTCACTTTCAATCACAATTGTAAAATCTAACAGGCTGATAGTATCTTACAACTGAAGGTTTCATTTATTAGAAAAGTTATTATTGTAAAATAATAGTTATGCCCAAAATTTTCACATTTATAAATTTTAAATACTGCGGGACATGTTCAAAACTTGTATACCAAGTTATTTTTAAAAAATTGACAGATCTCAGCGGTAAAACAGTATAAGAAGGATCATTTTGTATTCATGAAAATTAAAACTAGACACTTCCCAATTTATTGTCGGAAGAAAAAATGGCAATATATATGCGTTTAAAATTTCTAAAATGTGTGCTCTCTTGAAAACAATGTACTCTCGGATGTAACGTTATTTTTTTGACTATAAAGAATGTGCGCTCTCTTTTTATTATCGTGCAGAAGTATTGAAGATGACTAATTTAAAAGATCATAACGATTGCCTTGTATTTTGTTTTTAAAAAATGTGTTAAAATCTACTTTCAATTTTTCAGTAGTTTAGAAGAAGTGACGGCCGGTCATATTTATCTTCCAAATATTTTAAGTGCTTGCAGGGTGTTAGTATTTTAACAAATAAAAACAAGATCACATGATAATCGAATATTGATACAAAAATCCAGCATACAAAATACACTTAGTAAATAAAACGCAGCACAGTGAATCAAAACGTAGCAATTGTTTGGCTATTATTTTTGTATGTCTCAAGGGAAATCAAATATTGTAGAGAATATAAAATTTTAGTAAATTCTAAAAGAAAAACAAGTAAGAGAGCTTTATTCAGCTATGCCGAATATTTATAACTTCTTGAGCGGCTCATACACTTGCAATACAATTGTTCAATTTTATGTAATGTCCAATTATATCGCCAACGATACGAAAAGGAAGTGAAATGTGTTGGCAACATTGAACAAAGCTGTTTATGTTATTCCTATAGGTTATGTTCACCTTTTTTTAATGAATGAAACCATTGTGCGACTTATTGCATAATATAGGACAAAATCGAAATAATATGGCGAATATCATATACAATAATATTGCAAGTATATGGGCCGCTTTAGCGACAGTTAAATTATTTTCAGTTCAATTATGCCACTATGACAGGCCCAACCTTACTGCAAGAGCATTATTTGTTTTGGTTTTAGGGGTGCTAAAGTGTTTTCCGAGACTGGGTTTTATTAAGGTCTAAGGCAAATTGTGGCTCGATCTTCGCAAAACTTAGTAGTATGACTTCAAATCATATAAAAGAAGAGATGGACAAACGGACATAGACAAATCTACTTAGAATAACTCACGGACCCAGGAGTTTTTAAAAATTATTTGACTTTGACCCAGTGATGCTATACGTAGGAAAAAATTTTTTATTTTCTTTGAGTTATCGCTTGCCGCCATTTCAGCTTTGATTTTTCGGTAAATTTTACCAGAATGGAGATGCTTTGAATTTAAAATTTTAGAGCAATCAATAGGTAATTTGCTAAAGATGAGAATCAAAAAGTTTTGGAGAAAGGTCACCCTTAGAGGCCAATAAAACAAAAAAGTATAACAAGTGGTATATATAACATAAATTCAAAATTATCCTATTACATATTCCAATTTGGATAACAAAAATACTATCTGAAAAGAAGGAAAAGAAAAATTTAATATGTAAAACCCCACATTATACAAAAGTTGGAGGCAATCAAAAATAATTATTAATGTGGAAATCGATTGACCACAAAATAACAGAATTTTACAGCAAAAAGGAAAATTTACAACTGCTTTACAATCAAATGCTTAAACTTCTTAAAGGAATATGAAAATTTTCGCAGCGAGTAAGGAATTAAAAAGTTCCATAAACTAATAGATTTTACCACAAGCGATCTTTTCATTATAAGTGTATCATATCGTGGGGAAACAAGAACTTGAGTTCTTGTAGAGGTACCGAATAGGTATCTACGTCTCAGATATGGTGGATAATTAGTTCTTATTACTATATACAACATTAGCAAAATTCTCATGTTCATAAAACATGGAAAGTTACAGCCAATAAGTGATATTATATATGATGTTATATGGGTTCTATATTGAAGCCCATATACATATCTTACCATACTTCTAAAACAATGCTCTAGTTTTTCTAGGTTGTGTTGCGAAGTACCAATATATATTTCCATTTCATAAAGGAAAACGGGCATGCAGACAGAAAAATCATATATCATATAAGTGCATATAAGCGTTTCAGTGAAAAATATATCGAAGAAATAATATGACTTACATGAAAATCAAAATCAATGGGGCCTCCTGCCAAGATAAGATTTATATTTGCACGTGAGTTATAGGAAAACAAAACTGCTCTTAATAAGATTTCTGTATAACGTGCTAAATTCCCAATTTTTCATATTTGATAAATACACTGAAATTTATTATTGAGGGAAAGCGAGTTTCTGTGCGCATTTCACTGGTTGCTTAGGCCAGCTAATCAGGAAACCTTTTCCAATGATTTTGGAAAAGCTAAAAATATTATACAAAATTAAACTCTTAAGTGAATAAGAATTATAAACCCTCAAAGTCTAACTTGTAACAATATCAAAGCTTAAACAAAACACCAACAATAAACAGTGTGTTTATCTTTTATTACATTCCCCTCTTGTTTTTATCGGGCTTAGATTTAAAAAATTAAGATCAGACCAATGCAGAATACGTTGTAAATCTTTATTTACATTTATCCTTTATCAGATGCAACTAGCTGTATATCATCGGCGTAAGCAAAACATGTACAAAAATGCATTTATGAAAAAATGTCATTAACATACATCATAAAAAGTAGAGGGCCAAGTATTGAGCCCTGCGGTACACCCTTATGAGTTTTTAAAGTAGATGATTTTATACCCTGGGCTTCGGTAAATTGACTATGGGATGAAAGCTTACAAGACGTGTTTCCAAAGTGAAATATATTCAATAACTTTTTCGTTAACATTCTATGGCTTATAGTGTCAAAAGCCTTGGAATAATAGAAAAAAAAAATTTATCTTTTAACATGAGCGATTTGGGTTAATGAAAACAACTAATTAATATTATGAATGCATGCTAAACAACTTTATATAAAATTAATATACTTTAAAAAGAACAAAACAAAATCTTTGGATGAAGTTTCCTGATGATTTGGCCTAAGCAATCACTGAAATAGGCATAGGAATAACTTATCCCACCAACAATAAATGTCAGTTCAACAATAGTAAGAATTGGGAATTTAGCACATTAAAACTAAATCTTATTAAAATAAAAAAAAAAAAATTAACATTCAAGAAAACCTTTGTTTGATTCTTAAAATACATTGGTTTTATTTGCATTGATATTTTAAATACTTTAATTAATTCTTCAAGCTTAAGGTCACTTATTTATTAAATTAATTAAAATATTTTTATTTTCGATATTTCGATTTCCGTTGGAAATCTTCTTCAGGAAAATTTTTTTACAACAACTGGGACAAAACTGAAAATTAGATTAGCAGGACATAAAAATTACCAAAAATATATGGAACGGCGTTATCAACTCATTGTAGGGATTTTAATCATTATACTGATTTTGAAAACACATCAATTTTGAATACGGAGAGTTTTAAGAAACGTAGATATATGTTAGAAATGTTGCAAATAAATAATGTTCCATTTGAGAAAAGAATTAATTTTAAAAAAGATACTGAGGGCTTAGCTCAAATTTATAGACATTTATTGAATAAAAATAAATAGGTTGATGTAAGGGATAATTATAAATAGGTATTTGTTCTTGATTGTTTGTAAAGTGAATTTCAGATGGCGTAGCTCAGTTGGTTAATATTTTATAAATGAAAGTTAATGTCCCTTTCCGTCAATAGTAGGTTTTAGGCTTTGAATATTTTTTAAAAAATTTTGTTTTTTGTTTGTCTTTTTCTTTAAAGTTTGTAGAATGGAATTTTAAAGTTTATTATAATAATTTTGTTAATTGAAATTTTAAAATTTATTTTTAAATTTTTTTCCAACGGAAATCGAAATATCGAAAATAAAAATATTTTAATTAATTTTATAAATAAGTGACCTTAAGCTTGAAGAATTTATTAAAGTATTTAATAAAAAAAAAGGTCGAAGAAATAGGACTATAATTTACATTGATATTTTATCATTGTAAAGTTGTAGGGACAATTTTTTGAGCCCGTAAGGAAAAATATTTTTCGGCCTGCGTAAGTCTTTGTCAAAAAAGAATATAACATCAAAGCAGTTCACTGCCTTTAAAGTAAGTAACTCAGAGCATTTTAGTATTTGTTGTTGTAATATTTTATTAACAAACATGACTATGAAGGATACAGTTCAGCTTTTGCAAGCAAAAGTGAGACTTTTAGTCAATTTCAACCCTCTGTGCGTCGTACGCTCCTAGTACCGTTCATACATCTAATAGACATGTATGATTTTCCTATTGCATAAAATTATTTAAATAACTCGAGTTATTCGAATAAATTAGAAGAAGCCTTGTTCCGAAAATTTATCAATACTAAAATTTGAAAAATCGATTAAGTCCTTACCCGAACAAAACCAAAAGTCAAATACATAATTGGATACTACAATTGCTTCCCAAAAGCAGGAATCTTATTAAGATTAATGTTTTATTAGTTTGACCTGGAACAGTATTCTTTGCAACGACGCTACCATTGTGAAAATTCTAACTGACTGGGCATATAAAATTTGGCACGACAGAATAGTTATTCTCATTATGCTTGTTAAGTAATTATCAATTTATTTTAGAGTCTATGTCCACATATATCTACTATTAAGAACTTTTATTGATTGACATTGTTAATATTTTCCATCTGTATATTTATAATTTATGTGTGCAAAGTTTTGGGTAGAAACCGCAATCACGTATAAAGTTGCAATTATTTTAACTTTCTTTTGGTAAAATGCGAATGTTCGTTCGATCAAAAATATGTACGTATATGTATCAACTTAGCAAACTTTTATTCCATTTTCAATTAAAATTTTTCAAATATTTGTTCACCCCATCATTGACCATAAGATGTTGAAGAAAACAAAATTTTTTGAATCGACCAACCCACTGTGTTCAATTCAAAATAAAGAAACATTGACGGCACAAAGCGTAGTTTTCTACTTCAGCAAACTTTTTTAAAAATCATTTTTTTCTTTCTGAGCATCATGGAGAATAACACAAATATTTGCTGTTTACAAATAAACTTAGACGCAGCGTTTTGCACTAATAAGTTAATGTTTATCTGTATGTGTATGTCAGAATATGTTGGCTCGTAAAACATTCTATGGCTTGTTATAAAAATTTGGTATTAAAAGTCTGAAGTAAAAGCTTGTAGGAATATGTTTAGCTTCAGCTAAATAAAAGAAAAAAATAAAAGAAGTCGTAGCAATAATATTTTGTGTATGTATTTGCTACAACAACAGCCAGCGCAGCACCATCAGAAGTAGCCAACTTTTTAAATACACCAACATTTTTCTCTCCCTTACACTCAAACTGTTTGCTCAAGTGTAATTTCTTAAGTGAAAAGTAAACATTTTTAGCGCATACTTATGGATGCGAATCCTTAAGTATTCGAATTTACTTATTTAAGATTTTTTTTCATCCCTTTTTCTATTTGTTATACAAGTATTATTTATTTATTTCAAATTATATGCAGGCTTGTGTAACTTTTCTATCTCTATTTCCATGTTGTTGGTACATATAAATTGAGGGAAATTTCCTTAATTTTGGTAAAGAATGCATTAATATTTCCAAATTGAGTTTTACATTTTTAATAAGATACCAGCAATTTTTAGTTGCTCTTCGTTACTTTTTGTATGTTGAGCATAAATTTCTAAAAATAAAAATATCATTTTAAAATGCAAATGATGAAAATAGAAAAGGCTTGATAGGGATCGTCATTCATCGTATCGGCAGCTCTTCGATTTCGATTGAAGAAGTTGTCGTGGAACCTCTTATCTAAAGACATTATAAAATCTGTATATCTGGGGAACGGTAACTGTGAAAGGTTTCAAATTTGTTACAAAAAGCTTTCTTATCAATACAAGTGGGGGCGGCACCATTTTATTTAAAGGTAATATAATTTTTGCATACCTTAAGACTGGTTACAGTAAAAAACTTCTGCAAAAATTTACTTAAACATTGTATTTATTTTGTTTTAAGTCTTATTTTTTGAACTTTAAGTAAATGTCTTCTGATAAACTCAGAGTTTATTTCGTAAATCCTTTAAATTTCCATTGAAAATTTTTTAATAACATTTTTTTTTATTTGTATTAAATTACTTTAGCAAAATTTAAGAATTTTGTTAATAATTAATAAATTTCTTTGAAATAAAAATAAAAAAATTAAGAGTAAACATATTGTAAGTCAGTTTCCAAATAAACTGGCAAGTACACGGCTTAAAAAAAACTAAAGAGTTTTATTTTAACAATATTTTTAGCTTTTTCTAAAATCTTTGGATGAAGTTTCCTGATGATCTGGCCTAAGCAACCAGTGAAATGCGCATAGAAATAGCTTATCCCATCAATAATAAATTTCAGTGTTTTTATAAAGAAAAAAAATTGGGAATAAGCAAGACTTGTTAATTAAATAAATAAGTCTAATTCACATCAATCCATCAAAATTCATTTGTACGTGTCACAGATGCACAGTGAAAAATAGTTACAGTAGAAAGATGAAATTGCGTCTACTGATACTTTATATCTAAGAAGCTAAGCGACGAAAATGTTTAGTTTGAGAGAATTAGTACAAGGATATTGCTACATCTTATACACGATAAAATAAAAAATTTGATTTTCAGCTACAGTTTTTATCACAATGCACGTTGGGTCAGGTAAATAGAGGCTCTTGGCAACATAAATTTGTAATTTTGAGAAAATTCTTTCTATCATTTAAAAGCTTACACTTTTCTGCTCTTGACTGCTTATATATATTTTTTTTAATTGGTAACTTAGCTTTTATTTGCACAGTCTTAAACTTGGAAAATTAAAAAAAAATTGTAGTGTCAAGTTAACCCATTAAGGCCCGAGCCATGATCCCATTAAGGTATAATGATGAAACTTTTAAAAAATTTTTGTTTATACCTAAATATGAAAAAAAAAACAAATGCGCAAATCGGATACGTGGGAGCCCAGATAACCCCCGTTGCAAAAACGCAACGTTGGGCCTTAACGATATAAAAATTAAGCGCATTTGCAAACATTTTAATTTGAAATTTTTTATTCACATCTTTAGGAAAAAAAATTAAAAAAGATATTCCTATACATTTCATTTTTAATTCAATTATGATATACTCCAAAGCACTTTGGGTGCGCTGCTACGTTACATTTCTCACATTTGCAATTGATCGGTCCATAATTTACCATAGGCCCCATATAAAGTCCACTCTCGAAAAACTCTTTAGTGCGCCTAAAACCATAACAAATAATTTTATTGTTATAACTTTGGGTCTGTCAAAGTTTTATATGACTAGAAATCACACTGTCAACTTTCGTAAAGATCGGTTCAAAATTTACAACAGGTTCAATACCCACTCTTGAAATATCCTAGCTGTCAGTGGATGGTATCAAATATTTGGCATAGCCGAATATAACACTCTTACTGGTTTTCTTTAATATCCTGGGGGAGGGTTTTCTCTTATTTAACCTATTGAAGTAATCCTGGGGGTAATTTGTGTAAATTGTTCCAACAGACTGGTACTGGGACTTGTGAAAATAGCACAAGTTCAAAAGGATAGAATTCATGACCAGTGAAAGGAGAACTTATCATCTAACTGGTATATTGAGAACAAAAAGGGTAAAAAAGTAATGAATTACAGTACAGTCTTAACCGGTGGTGTGACACTTTTTTTGGGACTAGTTTTATTGAAATGTGACAACCCCATATTAAAGTGATAAGTCTTATTCATATAAAGTGTTAGAACTAGAACCGGTCTCTATCTCCAAAGACCTATCACGGGACTACTTTGGTGTAAGTTCGCTTCCTTCTAGGAAAATAATACACTTTTGGTAAGAGAAAAAAAAAAGAAATTGTCATAGAGAATTTTCCTACTGCAAAATATCCTGCTTTTTAAAAATTGGCCATTAGTTTGAAAAAGGTGAAAAATTTTCGAAATTTTCAAAACACATAAATAACAACAACTTATAATTAACTTATATACAAGTTTTTATTTTGTTGTCTTAAATAACAAGTGATTGTATAAATATATTTTATTTGATAATTTTATGTAATTTGTATATGGTATAGGCCCAGTGTTGCGCTTTCGCATCAAGGATATATCCAATCATAACAAAAGTCTCAAATGTCTGCGATGATTGGATTTTTTAGTAGAAACAATATTCTTCGTATGTTAGCTACCTCCTTCAGAAGTTTTAGAAAGGTATGTTATATATTACTTTATTTTTTTTAACTTTTTTCAAAAGTACCCAAAAAACAGGATACATTAAAAATTTAAATTAAAAAAAAACTTATGTATGATACAAATCCAAAAACAGGTCGATTGGATATTAAGTTAAATTTTATTTCACTGTGCTTTATAACAATAAACGAAAACGCAACACAGGGCCTTAATAAGTTAAAAGCTATAATAAAAGGTAAACAATTTTAAATTATTTATAACCATGTACATACATTTGAAGGTAAATTTACCAACAACTATTGAATGAACTCTCATAAAATTCTATCCATAATCAAAAGAGTAAAACTTTAATGGTCAAAAATTTATAAAACAACTTCGCAGATTGGTAGGCGGAAATGTTTTAAACTTGAACCAGTTTTAAGATCTGTCTCGAAAAGTGCCTTTTGCCAACTGAGCTATAACCCTTGTCCTATAGTCCTAGGGGTCTTTTTCTCCGGAAATATAAAGAAAAACGGAAATATTAGATTGATTTTTGTTCACTATTAAGTCACTAAAGTCGTTAAAACTTATTATTTATTTTAAGTTTAGTAACTCTCGTTTAACATTTAAAAATGATTTTCAAACCCCTTTTAATTTTTTATCACACACAAAATACTCCATAGGTAAAATAACCCAAAAATATGGTATAAAATGAACAGTTAAGCGAATAAACTGAACTGGCAACTTGCTTTATTTTTTTAATTTCTTGCGAGGCCAATAAAGAAAGTTTTTTTTGTTTTTATTTTGTTTTTTCTTAACCTACTTACAACTACAATTAATGTTGGTAGAATTCCTACCAATTGTATTGGGAATGTAAGAAAAGATAAACTCACTGTTTATTGTTGTTGTTTTTGTTTAAGCTTTGATATAGTTACAAGTAAAGCTGATGCTTATAATTCTTATACGCTTAACAGTTTTAGTTGTATAATAACCTTAGTTTTTGTAAAATCTTTGGATTTTACAAAAAGCAACAAGTGAAATTGGTATAGGAATAGCTTATATCATCAACAATAAATTTCTGTAATTTTTTTAAGAATAATATTTGGGAATTAAGCACGACAAACAAAATCTTGTTAATTGACTACTTAAAAACTTTGAAAATTTACCAATGGGAGCAAACTAAATTTATATTTATTATATATGGTAATATAATAATTAGTATTGTGGTTATTTTGTTGAACCATTTATGGTTTTTAATCCAAATCTCTAATATTTTCAATTAGGCTTAAAATATTAGATATATGGTAATATATCTATAAAGAAAAGTAATTTTATTTTATTTTTGGAAAAAAAGTCTGTTCATCGTTTTGGAAAATTTTAGAATTTTGTTTTTGTTTTAAATATAATTGCGAACGTTGACGTTCCAAATCGTTAAACAGGCAGTAAATTAGGTAAATTGGCTCCTTTTTTATAAAGAAAGCATTTAAAACGAAAAGATTATTTAAATTTAAATTATTTTTTAATTTCATTATAACATTTTATATACATAAAACTTCATTATTGTGTACAGCTTTATAATACAAAATGTCCAGCAAATAAGTCGTCCATATCCATATCGTCGTCATCATACTCTTCCTCACTGGTCTCATCGGGGTCGTTTGCTTCTAATTGACTTTTCCGGCATTGACACATAACTAAATATATAATTTTCTTTAAGAATCTGCAGAAAAACATTAAATAATTCATTATGCTAATTCATCAACCTTGCGGAAAGTAGTTACCTTTGCCGGGAATGTCTACTTCTTTCCAATTGGCATTTATCTAAGTATGAAATGCAAAGTTCTTCTCCAGGGTTCCAAAAATTCTGCATTATTATTGCTTTGTTGATACATGGGCATTAAACGTACCATAACAAAAATAACAAAAAAAATCTTTATCATTTTGGACTAGAAAATTTATACTTACTTCCATATTTCATTATAATTATTCATGGGATGAGAATCATCGGACCAATAGTTACTCAAACTTTACACTTGGGACAGCAACAACATTTGTTTAACCATTGTTTGGTGGTACATGTTCTAATAGTGGTAACACCAAAGTTAGGTTGCTGGCTAAACGTCTTTTTTTTTATATTTTTCCTTTTGTCTTAGAATTAAATTTAAAATTAAACCAATACAATCTGGGAATTTATTTCTCGTAGTGAGTATCATTTATTATATACATTTTCATTTTAGTTCGAATATGTATTCTAAGTCAATTTACAACAAAGGCTTTAAAAGCCTGCACACTTCGTAGTGCAAAAAAGGAAATAAGAAATCAATTCTAATTCATTTAAATCAGTGATAAATTGTTTTTATTGTAATGCTCTGTGGTAAACAAAATTTCTTGTTTTTCCATTTTCGGTGTAAATATACAAAACCGATGGTTTGCCAACGCGCGAACAGGCTACATACAACTGTCCATGTGAGAAAACTGGATACTCTTAATTCACTCCAGAAATTCCTAATGATTGGCCTTGCGCCTTTTTAATAGTAAACGCAACCCAAGCCGAACAGGAAACTGAAGTCTTTTGAATTCAAATGACATATCAGACGGAGTCATTGGAATGCGTGGAATGAATACATCTTCGCCTTTGAATATTCCAGTACACTCATAAAATTATTACAGTAACTGATTGTAGGTAATTAAATTCGTTTTCGGTACTGTTAAAATTGAATAAAAATATAGTTATTTTACGAATAAATTTATTTTTCAACATTTATGTTTGTTATTAAAAAAACAAACTACCAAAAAATAATGTTTTCCGTATTTTTTTTTGTTAATTTGTTTGATTTTTATCGGTTAAAATATATTTTTTAAAAGTAAAAACTATTCAATTTTAACGAATATGATGTTCAATAAATAAAAAACTTAGAAATTACTGAAAAAATCATTTGTTTTAAATGAAATGTAAATGATCCGTTTTTTAAATGAATTTTAATTTGTTTCAAATGAATTTTCGTTTGAATTTAACAACATAATATTTTGAGTGTAGCTTCAATTACATAAGCCATCAACCTTTTAATAGCAAGTCTTATGCAATTTGATGGTATAGTCATATTTAATTCACTAACATCTTTGTTCTTTGTTGCTAAAATTGCTCTGTCACTCAACCATGTACGGCATGTATGTTTTTGTGCTATGTTAGGGAACACACGTTCAATCAATTATTTTCAGCAATTGCTTAGAAAACTTATCAGCAGATGGATCATTCTTAAACTGAACACGAACGTTAGTAGTGCGTTTCAATGTTTTTACAAATCTCCATAAGCATGAAGACTTTAAGCAAATGTTAATGTAAACGGCAGCTGTCGATCTATAAAATCAAGGCACCATCAAACAACTCTGAATTACCTCGAAGGTCTTTCCCTTGTTCTTTCCAATGCTTCAACAGATTTCTTATTCGCCAAAATGCATTCATCCCAAATAATGATACCGCAACGTTTCAATAATTTTGCCGTTCCAGATGTTTTTGAAACGTTACATGTGGGAGTTTCATTTACTTAGTAATTCAATGGCAATTTCAAAGCAGACTGTGCTGTGCGACCACCATCTAAAAAAGTGGCTGCAATTCCAGAAGACGCCTTTCAGTTTCCCAAAATATTAACTTTAATTTGCAAAGTTTTAATGCACGAAAAAATACATGTTTCGAAATGAAAGCTGTGTTCACTTAAATGGCTTTAACTTATGAAGATTTGATTTACAATACCTAAGTTGCTAAACTAAAGTAATGGTTAGACTTAAATCGAATTGTTATGAATTTAAAAACAAATTGAAGTTCAGTTTTTGAAAATATTAAATCAAATTCGAAAAGTTCCATGCAAAAATAGTGCATATTCCGGAATGAATGCAGTGCTTACTAAAATGAAAAAATACACATTTGAAGACCGTTGATACATAAAAACATTGGTATTGACGTCACCTTCCACGTGTTGCTCACTCCATCATCATCATCACTACTCGTGGTGATTGTGGGTATACTAAGTTTCCCATTTCGTCTGAAACTTTTTTATTATTCATCTCAGACCCCATCAAGTATATAAGTATATTCTGGCTCCTTGAGTAAATCTAAGTCGATTTAGTCATGCCCGTCTGTCTATATGTCCGTCCGGCTGTTGAAAAGACTCTGACTTTCTAAAAGTTTAAAAGAAAGGAAAAATGTTGGTTTTAAATGCTTGTAGTTATCCTAAGCAGTTTGGAATTGAGATAGAGCCGTATTGGTTCAGTAGGACAAGAGCTACGGATCCAAATGTGGAACCACCAACATTGAAAAATGTATGACATTGTTACAAAAACTAACATTAATGATAGCATAATGCACGGAATGATATACGATTTCGCATTTATTCGTTCTGTAATCCTAGAAATCTTATTGTCAATTTTCATAAAGATCGGTTCATAATTCACCATAAGCCCCATATAAAACTTATTTTCGTTTCAAAATTTACCATAGGCCTTTTATATAGAAAAACTCTTTAGTACGCGTTATACAATTACAAATATTGTAATAAATAAGGCCCACTCCTGAAATATTCCAACAGTCGGGTGCTTTTTGAGATACATAGTTTCTTTCTAGTCTTCATACGTATTCATAAAAAATAATCATGCTTTCGTAATAAGCTCATATGATTATATATCTTTGTATCCTCACAATATAATCATGATATGGTTATAATCTTTTGATGGGTATAAAATTTGTTTTTATTCTGCCAGTTCGGTTTGTGCTTTGTTGTGATACAGACGTGTATTTTTAGCCGCGCATACGATTTGAACTATTAATTAATCACATTTGATTTTGTAATACATAAATATAAGCAGCGAATGGACGCTTAAGAAAAAGATAATATATTTTGTTATTTAAATTATTTAACATAATAGTGAATAATTTAAAACGATAAAATTAAATAAAATAAAACAGTAAAAATATATATGTATGTACGTATGAATGTTCATACATGTGTATTAGGGTGGGTCGAAAAAAAAAGTTGTGCCAGTCACCCCCTAGAATGAAAGATATGTCAATGAAGTTTCTAAAACAGGAAAACATTTTTTTTTGCCACGCCCCAAAATACAGCACTTTTGGTTTTTTATATGTAGCGCTGCCATTTAAAGTCCGATCTCATCATATTGCATATCGTTGTTCATGGCTTGAAAGTTGCTTCATTTTTGTCTTTGGTGACTTTTCAATCCGACCTGCAATTCTGGACACCACTTGTGCCACCTCGGATCCTTTCCCCCAAATGTCCAATTTTTTTGACGGTCCAAGAAAGTCCTTATAAAATTACGTATGTATCAATTTTAATATGCTCACTTTTATGACACACCTCCAAATTAAGGCCCTTTTTTCTTTTTCACACACATACTACATTAAACCAAGTAGAAGCCAATACAAACCAAAAAAATGTTCATCAGTCACGCCCTAGAATAAAAGGTATATTTATTAAGTTTTAAGAACTTTAAAAAAATTGTTTTTGCCATGCCCTAAATTACTGCCCTTTTTGTTTTATATATACAGCATCGTCAATTAAAGTCCAATCTCATCGTACCGTATATCATTGTTAGTGGCTAGAATGTGCCTTTATTTTCGTATTTAATGCTTTTTTAAACTAACTTAAAATTCTAGATGGCAATTATGATATCTCGGATCCTTCCCTCTGATGTCTAATTTTTTCACGTGCTAAGAAAGTCCCTCTAAAACTTTAAGTCACCTTGAGTCTAGCTAAGATTTATATACACCGACTGCCCAATTTATAATTTTTCGCATACATGTTTTGAGGCATTCATTTTTATGCATTTAAATTATTTTTTTTTTTTTATTTTTAGAATTCTGCAGTTTCTTTATACTTTTTAGTTCTTGTTTTAACTCTGTATCATGGTCTCATATATGACATTATGTTTGCTTTTACAAATGTCTTAATTTAAATCTTTAATTTGAGTTTCACAGTCCAGCAAAAAAAAAATGGCACGAAAAATTGCACAAAATATGAAACCTGGCAAAAAAAAACGCTAGTAGTTCAGATCGAGAAAGCTTGTCAATAAATTCATCCGTCTCACTTTCATTAAAATATGAGTAGTCCACTTGAAAACACCGCTTAGTTAAAAAAAAAACCAAAGGCTAAGAAACAGTTTTTAAAAATTCAAATGACAAGCCATAGAGGGTGGTTTTCAGGATTATTGAATAATTAAACAAAAATTGCGCGTAACTTATAGAGTTTTGTACGAGATTGATCATGGCTTAGGGAGCCATTAAAAAAAATGGAGGCTTTTACAGAATTTTTATTTTGCTATATATCTAAAACAAAAAGGGCTGTTATTTAGGGCGTGGCAACTTTTTTTTTAAAGTCCTTAAAACTGTATAAATATACCTTTTATTCTAGGGCGTGACTGAGGAAAATTTTTTTGGTTTGTATTGACTTCTACTTGTTTTAATGTATTATGTATGTGAAACAGAAAAGGGGGCTTTATTTGGAGGCGTGTCATAAAAGTGAGCATATTGAAATCTCAGCATACGTAGTTTTATAAGGACTTTCTTGGACCGTCAAAAAAATTGGACATTTGGGGGAAGGATCCGAGATGGCATAAGTGGCGCCCAGAATTTCAGGACGGATTGAAAAGTCACCAAAGACAAAAATGAAGCCACTATCAAGCCATGAACAACGATATGCGATATGATGAGATCGGACTTTAAATGGCAGCGCTATATATAAAAAACCAAAAGTGTTGTATTTTGGGGCGTGGCAAAAAAATTTTTTTTCCTGTTTTAGAAACTTCATGGACATATCTTTCATTCTAGGGGGTGACTGGCACAACTTTTTTTTTTGTATGGAGGTCGACCCGGTCTAATGTGTATACATATTCTGAACAAAAACATTTAAATTTAAATTTCTTGTTTTTTTTTTGTTGTTGTAAAATACAATAAATAATAAAAATATTAAAGCAAAGCAAAACGGTGAAAAACAAAAACAACTCTTTGCATGAGTAAAAACAGTGAAACAACGCTAAGGCAAAATGAAAGAAATGTTTATGTTCAGGCAAACGAAAATAATGCTGAAATAAATAAAACAAAACAAAACAATATTAACTATCTAACGGCTAAGCCTATTATTCGAACACGTTCTCTTTCACCCTCGGTGTTCACAAAAACGGTGGATAGTGATACATTAAAAAATATTAATCTGTCTTTGGGGACAAGTGTTGTAGCGTCCGCAAGTACTACCGCGGCGGAAAAAACAATCTTAGTAAGAAATGATACCATAAACTCAAATACAGACGCAATGGAGAACCCTTAAGTGAAAAATTGTCAAAAGCCCCAAATACAAGTTGGTATGGACAGGTATATAACAGTGCTTAAACGGGGTCGCAGCCCTACCTCTTCAGCAGTTGCTTCGGCCTCAAAAGTAACATCTTTTGATAGAATAAATTCACAAAACCGTTTTGCAATTCTTGAGGACGAATCCCCAGAGGCACCAAACGTCATAAAATCTTCTAAGCCACCCCCAATATATCTTAGGGAGCAAAACTCAAGTGAGTTAATAAAGAGCGTGATCTCGGTAATAGGTGAAAATTCTTTTTACGTAGCGGCAATCAAGCGTGGTAATATAAACGAGACAAAAATACAGGTTAATCATGAGAATGATTTTCGCAAACTAACAAACCAATTTGAATCCCTTAAAAAAAGCTTTTATACATATCAGCTGAAGAGTAGCAAAGGCCTTCAGGTAGTGATCAAGGGCATAGACTCGAGCGTGGACCCTGAAGAAATTAAAACCTTTTTGGAAGAGAAAGGCTTTAAAATAAAAAACGTTACAAATATCAAAAATAGGGAAAAAAAATCCCCAACCACTATTTCGAGTGGAGCTAGAACCTGGCGACGTTAAGCTTAAAAAAAATGAAACGCGTCCTATTTACAATTTAAAATATATTCTCTACAGAAGAATAACTATAGAGGAGCCGCACAAAAGAAATGGTCCCGTTCAATGTCTCAACTGCCAAGAATTTGGCCATACTAAGGCCTACTGCTATTTACCCCCTGTTTGCGTAGTATGTGGTGAATTACATGGTACAGTCCAGTGCGATAAGTCTAAAAATGACCCCAATGTAAAAAAATGTAGCAACTGTGGCGGCAATCACACTGCCAATTATAGAGGATGTCCTGTATATACTATCGTCAAGCAGTCGGCTGGACCGAAAACTAATCCCCCTCAAATGCAGGTACCAAATCAAGCAAACACTAATGGCACTCAGGCTCCGCAGCCTAGTAATAACAGAACCTCTTATGCTAACGTCCTAAAATCAAACCATGTGCCAATGCAAGGTGCTTCGCCAAGTAATGATGAAACTCCAGTTTCTAATTTAAGTCGTCTAGAAAAAACCATGGAAACTTTAGTGCAAACAGTAAATAATTTTACAAACACAATGGGTAATATGATGCAGGAGATCCTTAGAATGCAATCGATGTTATTGCAAGCTGTACTTATCAAACCATGAACTGTTTAAAAATTTGTTTTTGGAACGCAAACGGCATCCGCCAACATAAAAATGAATTAGAATACTTTCTTAAAAATAAACAAATTGATGTCATGATGGTTTCTGAAACTCATTTGACCTCAAGAAATACGTTTAAAATCAATGGTTATACACTATATGATACCAAGGACCCTCGAGATAGAGCTTGTGGAGGTTCTGCCATTTTGATAAAAACCCGAATCAAACACTACCTGATGTGTGATCATCGTGAAGATTATCTCCAAGCAACGAACATTTGTATTAAAGAGCTGAATCGAAACATAGTAATCTCATCCTTATACTCACCACCTAGATTTGCAATATCAGAAAGCCAATATTATAAATATTATAAGTCATTGGGGCCCTGTTTCCTGGCTGCTGGCGATTATAACGCTAAACATACCTTCTGGGGTTCACGACTTATAACACCAAAGGGTCGTGTTTTGTATAATACAATCTCTAAAATGAATTTAAATGTCGTCGCGAGCGGACAACCAACATATTGGCCTGCTGATCCGCAAAAAATTCCAGATGTCATCGATTTCGGAGTGGTTAAAAACATCCCCACAGAAACGATTCAAGTTGAACCTTCGTTAGAATTATCCTCTGATCACACACCTACAATAGTTACTATAACAAACACCAATAGAATCGTATCTCCCTCTGGTTACATAGCGACAACAGCTACACAAATTAACTGGTTAAAATATAAAAAATATCTCAGTACCCATTGCACAGAAAATATTCCGCTTAGCACACCGGAAAATGTGGATCTCTCTATTGTCAATTTTGACAGTTATTTTAAACTAGCTGTTCAACATTCCAGCAAAACCCTCAAAAAAACCAATTATAACAAAATATATTTTGCAGATGTCGAGCGCCTCTTGAATGAAAAAAGGAGAGTGCGAAGCAAAGATCCCCTCAACTTAAAAATGAATTAAAAGAGTGTACAAAAAAAGGCTAAGAAAATTACTGCAGACTCAGAAAACGGCTTCCGTAGAAAAATATCTTAAGGACTTGGATGCAACTCCACAATCAGGCTACTCATTATGGCGGGCAGCTAGAAACCTCAAAAGACCAGTTATCTCGAAACCACCATTAAGAAACTTGAATGGAAGTTGGGCAAGAAATGATAATGAAAAAGGAAACCTGTTTGTAAATCATTTGAAAAACGTATTTACCCAAAATATACCTGACGATACAGCGCACGAGTTGCCGCCTGTTAATGTTAGAGCAGCTATCCCCCTAAGATTTGAGATAAGGGAATTAGAAAGGGCTATTTGTGAATTAAACACCAAGAAGGCACCTGGTATTGATAAAATCAGTTACAAAATGCTTTTGGAGCTACCTCGCATAGCAAAGAAAATTATTCTTTATATTTTTAATGCTATTTTACGACTTGAATACTACCCTCAAGAATGGAAGGTCTCCTAAATAACGATGATACCAAAGCCAGGAAAAGATCACACAAAAGTTGAGTCATATAGGCCTGTTTGAGAAGCTCTTAGCGTCAAAATTAACCCCAATTTTAAATGACAGTGGGTGTATACCCAATCATCAATTCGGCTTCAGAAGAGAGCATAGCACAATTGAACAAACCCATCGGATAGTAAACGCCATCAGAAAAGCCTTTGAAGAAAGAAAATATTGCTCCGCTCTTTTCATAGATGTTTCTCAAGCTTTTGACAAAGTCTGGCATGTAGGCTTGTTACATAAGTTGAAGCTAAACCTACCGGTTAATACACACAAGCTGTTAGAAAGCTACCTGGTCGGTCGAAAATTTATTATTAAAGAAGGCGATTTTTTAAGTTCTCCTCAGCCAATTGAAGCTGGAGTCCCTCAGGGAAGCATCCCAATTTTTTACCTTATATATACCTCGGACATGCCAACAAACAATCACACCCTAACCTCAACTTTTGCTGATGATACAGCTTTTCTAAGCGTACACGAGAACAGCCGTGAAGCATCTCGATACCTGCAGAATCATATATTTCAACTAGAACTGTGGTTTAAACAATGGAGAATAAAGGTCAATGAGCAAAAATGCGTACATATAACATTTACCTTGCGTCGGGAAACATGTCCCCCTATTAAAATCAATAATCAACTAGTGCCTCAACAATCGCATGTCAAATATCTCGGTATTCATCTAGATCGGCGTTTAACATGGAAATGCCATATAGATGCAAAATTAACCCAAATGAAACTAAAAGCAATTCAAATTAACTGGCTTATTGGAAGAAATTCTGTTCTTAGTCTCGACTGCAAACTACTACTTTACAACGCTATTTTAAAGCCAATATGGTGCTACGGTATTCAACTATGGGGCACTGCCTCGGCCTCAAATATCGAAAAATTTCAAAGGCGCCAAAATAAACTTCTTCGAATAATTACAGCTGCCCCTTGGTATGTTAAAAACTCAAATATCCACAAGGATCTCAATGTGCCCCTGGTAAGGACTATTATAACGAAGTATGCGGTAAAATATTTGAAAAGGCTAGAGTTGCACCCAAATCCACTAGCACGAAATATTTTAAATGATAGCGGCCACTCTCGCCTAAGAAGAAGAGACACTGCAGCACTTACCCATTAAGATGAGCGATAAACACCTACATATGTGAACAGAACCCGTGATGAAGAAAATTTTTGTCTGGCACTGGCAGGACATAAAATAAAGCATTAGGTTAATTTTTATTTGTTGATTAATTATTGTTAGTTCATATTTAATATATGAAGATTCAATAAATAAATAATGAAAAAAAAAAAAAAAAAAATTCTGCCAGCAAAAAAAAATTAAATCTTCTTAGAAACCCCCTTCTTAGAAGAAGCCAAGACTGTAAAATATCTAGTAAATCTGCTGGTGGTTGGCTCAAATAAAAACAGTTGATTTGTATAACCTACTTCATTGATGTTTAATGTACACACAAAGGAAAACCCTGTCTAAAGAGCTCAAAATGTAGTCCATTTTTTGATAAAAGTGGTTAAAGCACTTTTGTTTTATTTTATGAATCTCCTTTAACAAGATATTAATAGGACTTCATTCTCATCTTGTTATCAAAAGTTCTCATTTTATTAACGCATGATTCTCAATTTGGCAACAAATCGCGCTCAATTCTACAACGAGTTGTTGTCATTTGGATTTTTGAGCAACAGAAATTTGCTTATATCAGCGAATAACCCATTGTGAACAAATATGTTTATTTTCTGTGTTGCTTTTTATTTGGCCAATTTTTATTTATCTGTTTGTATTTCCTGGTTAAGCTAATACGGCCTATAATCTTTTATGTAATTAAAAACACAATTTTAATACATTTTTTCCCGACGTTTCGTCGATTTTTTGTCGACTTCTTCTGGGGATCGTCTATTTAATTAAAACATTACATTAATAAACATTATTTACCAAATAACATTTAGAACTTACATTTTTTTATATATTATTACATTAAAAAACAAATTTTAAAAACAATAATTTTTACATTTAACATATTTAATACAAAAAACATAAAAACTTGGAATTATTTTTAAACACATAATATTTAACAATTGCATCACAGTTCATTTGATGGCTACTCTATAACTTGCACATATGTTGTTGGTGTCTTCTTTCAAATTCATTGTCTTTTTTATGTTTTGCTGAATTCTCAAGCTTTCCTTCGTAAATCTCTTTCTCATATTTTCCTCCTTGTCTAATATTCTAATACGTTGAAAATCTGGTGCATGGTGTGAACTGATCATATGCATGGCTAGTGCTGTTGTTTCTTTCTGCCGTGTAATATCCATCTTGTGTTCTCCTATCCTTGTTGATAAAGCTCTCTTTGTTGTTCCTATATACACCTGATCACAGAGTTCTTCGTTATTTCCTTTACATCTTATTTCATAAACAACGTTATTTTGTTGTTGTTAGGCTTATACGCAAAACATATGTTATTTTGTTTCAGTGTTATTATCATGTTTCTGTTGTCAGTAAGACCAGGGATGTATGGTACAATGTAGAATTTTTTGTTTTCTATTTCATCAGTGTTGTCAATTATCTTATTTTTATTTAATCGCCTAAATACGTCGTCTATTAAAAAATTTATTAATTTTTTAGGGAAACTATTTTTATCAATATTTCTTGTATTATGTTTATATTTTTGCTGTGGAATAATTCGTCACTAATTTTCAGTATCCTCTCTATTAAATTTCTCGCTGTATTTATAATCTGACTTCTGGGTTGTGTGGCGTTAAAATTGTTAAGTCTGCCTGAAGCTGTTTCCTTAGAGTACCAATTAAATATAATGGTATCCTTATTTTTCCGTAGTTTTGCGTCGAGGTATGCTATTTCATTATTTTTTTCTATTTCGATGGTGAATTTAATTTTTTGATGGTGAGAATTTAAAATTTTAAGAATTTCGTCCTTATCGTCCTTATTAATGATAGCGAAAATGTCGTCTACATATTTTGCTACGTATTTAATATTGATATTTTTATTTTTTAATTCTATTATTGCATCGTCCAGTAAATTATCAAGAACAATATCCGCTATTGTAGGAGAGATTCATATTCTATGAAACAAGTTATAAAAACAACCGAGAGTATGAGAATCATTGGTTCCCTCCAACAGCGAATCGAATATTTAAGATGTGGGCTCTTTATTGGATCTATAATCCAGTCTTTATTATTTTGAAGGCTGATGGTTCCACATTTGGATTCATAGCTCTTATAACTATTCCATACAAATATGTAGTGAAATAATCTGGAAACCTTTTATTTACATATGTTAGAATTTCTACAAAAATTACGCAATTATCAAAATTTTATGGATTTGATGGTTTATACTTAGCTAAGTATTTAAATAATTCTTATTGTGATATCAACATTTTGTATTAGTAGGTAAATTTTTCCCAAATAGGCATAAGACAGTAGTGCAGGGTGTCATTTAGTTTTGCTTACCCGCCTACTCTTTCCTTATAATTACATATACCAACTCTTTTTAAGTGATTTTCCCCAAACAAGTTATATAAATCTTTGTTTTAAAGTGTTTTCTGCTTGTATACTAATGAGTTGTATTAGAAATTAAATCTCTTTCTTACATTTTAAACAAACTGGTAGACTAACTAGTGGAAGGATGTTAGGGAAAGTACCACATAGAAGAAGAACTGTACCACACTTATAACGTATTTATTTGCCACATAAATAATCCAGCAAGAAAAGAACAAATATTAAATGTTTGTTTAGATTTTTTTTGGAATTTTTTTTTAATTTCCCCCATAGAGTCATCAACCAGGGTCTCATTTAAGTCGTTTAGTCAAATATTTTTATTCTACATTTTTTCTTTTTCTCTTCTCGTTTAAAAAGAAAAAAAGTAAATCAAAAGCTTTTGGTTTGCATAAATTATTATGTGGTTAAGAAAACAACATTAAATGTTTAAGAACAGAACGAAAAAAATTACGCAGCACATTGCCAATGCCATTCCCTTTCTATCCCATTCTATCTTATTACAATATTGTTTTACTTGGAAAAGAATTTTTACTTTAAGAATACACGCTGTTTTTTCGAGGGTAGTGGTTTCTCTTGTAACGTTTGCTCTCTTCATCTTCTTCAGCAACTGAGTTTTTAAGATCCTGATAAAGTGAAGGGATTAACTTGTTACTGTATGACTGGTTTGGGTGTTGCAAGCTGTGTTATATTTTATTTTAAATATTCTTTAAATAATTTATTTTTAAATAACCAACAACAACTACTCGGGGTATTACAAGAAATGCTTAAAGACACATTGACTTTTAATACAAATATACTACCCAAAGAGGGAGTAAAGAGGCCTTTTAGTAGGCCTTTTTTTGCTGTCAGAAGGCTATTTCATTTTTTTTTAGTTGCATTTTAAACGTATTTACATTTTACATCGAAGAAGACATTCGACAAGTGTTTCACAAGATCTTGTCCATTTGGTTTTTATTGCAACGCTTATAGAAAACACGCGAATTCTTGTAGATAAGAACTATTAGAACACAATCAAATAAAGATGATCAAAAACTATATTAATATCTATTTTAATGAGGTTGGTTTTAAAAAAAATATATATACACATTAGGGTTGCCGTTATTTACTTTTTTTGATTTCTTATATTCTCCCCCTTTAAATCGGTTCAGTTTTATGTAAAAAAAATACAAAAAAATTTCGTAGCGATAAGTTGTGTTTTAGGGGGGCGTCCGCCCCTCAAAGTTTGCCATCAAGCCATTTATTTAAATGTAATTTGTTTGCATGTTACTATCTCTTAAAAACAAAATTTTACAAGAATATGATATATGGCAATATTTTAGCTCTTTTACTCAACAACATTAGCCTCGAAGAAAGTTTTTTGCTGAAATTAATATTTTAGAAAATAACAACAAAATACCAAACTTATTATGTACGTTTTAAATATATAAAAGCCGGATTTAATGTCAAGTGACCCAATTTTGAAATCGATGTCTTCCGATTTGGATAAAATTTGCACCAAGGTTAGTCCTATTGGATAATAGCTTAGGCACAAATTTCCAACAAGATCGGTCAAAAGTTAAAGATTAAAGCTGGTCAAATTTTGCCATACAGTTGTTCTTTCTCATACATGTAACTTATTACCTATTGGTGCTAGCAAAATTATTCCCAAGTAGCTTCGATAGCTATTTGATCAATCTTTCAAAAAAAAAAATTTGGTGTTTTAAAAAAATTTTTTTTAAACTTAAAAAATTTTTAAGTTTTATTTAAAAAAAAAATATTTTTAAATATTTTAAAAAATCAAAAAAAAATATTTTTAAAAAGGTTGATCAAATATCTATCTAAACTACTTGCGACAAATTTTGCTAACACCAATAGGTATTAAGTTACATGGATGAGAAAAAATACCTGTATGGCCAAAATTTCAAACTGTTGAAAATTTGTGTCTAAACTATTATCCAATAGGACTAACCTTGGTGCAAATTTCATCCAAATCGGAAGATAATAAATGGCTTGATGGCAAGCTTTGAGGGGCGGACGCCCCCCCCCCCTAAAACAGAACTTATCGCTACGAAATTTTTTTGTATTTTTTTTCATAAAACTGAACCGATTTAAAGGGCGAGAATATAAGAAATCAAAAAAAAAAAAAGTTATCCATACAACTAACGGCCACGCTAATATACATATATGTATAAACATTTATTTTATTACGTTTTCCGATGTTTTCATATTCCGCATTAAAAATGCACTAGGGTATAATAAAAAACTTTGTACAGCAGCCGTATTCTGTAATTCGCTAAAGCTAAATCTTTATGGCTAAAAATCTATAAATTTGATTCAGCGACTTTTTGGCTGAACGAAGTTTGTGGTTTAAAAAAAAGACCACAATAAAATGTTTTCATCTTTTTGTTGAGTTGGATAAGTACAGTTTTATTTGTATGTTCGAAAATCAAAAACAGAGAAACTTTTTTTAATGACTTACTAAAAAAATACAACAAGTGTTTGTGTTTTCCACATATGTATGTGTCTACTTAACAGAACACTAAAGAACAGTATATAATGGTTATTTTCGAACACTACGAGAGGGTTAATGCAAAATATTGCAACTCTTCTGCTGAATATAATAACAAAATGAACAGAGTTTCCGTTTGATTTTATAAAAGAGCTCTCTCTCTCTCTCTCTGTTTGACCAAATATAAATACTTGGGCGTGAAATTACATGCAAACGCATGTTTTCCACGAGCGTTTAAATCAGTGTTCGAAAATAAAGAGAACACTATTTAGCGTTCGGCTCACACACCCAGGAACGATATCTATTTCTAAGTGTTATTGTAGACGAACGCAACCCTTAATACCGTTCGTAACTATTTTCAAGAAAGAACCAAACATTATATAGTGTGCTGTTCTTCGTGAAAAAAAACAACTGTAGTGGTACTGTAAATAAACATTATATATTAATGTCCTATAATGTTTCTAGTTTTACATTGGTAAAGAAATAAACAAACAAGAATCACATCAGGTTCGTCGTAACTATCGCATGAGAAGATGGTCAAATATCACACATACAGAAATGAAAAAGTTTATCGGTGTGATAATTACTACAGGTATTATTAAATTTCCTAATATTGAAAACTATTGGAGAATGGATCCATTATTTTATTATTCGTTGTTTCACAATATTCGTTTATTTTCTTTGAAAAAAAAAAATAATATTTTTGTCGCTATATATCCTGGAAATTCGCAGTTTTCTTCAATAAAAATTTGCAGGTCTTATATCCACCTCCACCCTACTTAGTTGTGAAGAGGGTTTACTAAGTTTGTTATTCCGTGTATAAAGTATACATATATATTCTGGGCCCCTGATTAATTGTAAGTCGATTAAGCCATGTCCGTCTGTCTGTCCGTCTGTTCGACTGTTGAAAACATGCACACTTTCGAAAAACTCAAAAGAAATAAAGAAACCTGGCGTCAAACTGCTTGTAGTTATCCTAAGCAGTTTGGGATTGAAATCCAGCAAAATCGGTCAGTAGGATCAGAGCTATGAATCAATATGTGGAAGTACCACCTAAAAAAAAATTGATTATTTTGTTACAAAAACTAATATAAACGGTGGAGCAATGCACGGAATGATATAATATGAGGAACATATTCGTCTTATTTGACTGGAAATCATGCTGTAAAATTTCGTGAAGATAATTTACCATAGGCCCCATATAAGCCCGTCTCCCGGAAAACAGTATAGTACGCTTAAAACCCTAATTAATAACGCTATCATAACAAATTTTGGCTCGTCACAGTTTTATAGGACTAAAAATAACACTGTGAAACTTCGTGAGGATCGGTCCATAATTTACCCTTGGCCCCATATAAACCATAATACCGGAAAAAAATTAGTGCGCCTAACACCGTTAAAAATTATGCTATCATAACAAAATTTTGTACATCACAGTTTTATATGACTAGAAATCAAACTAATAAATGTCGATGTTCGGTCCATAATTTACTAAAGCCCACTCTGGTAAAATAACTAAATACGCCTAAAATCGTAGCAGATTAGAAAACTCGAATATATATGATAAAGGGAAATACAGAATGGCACATAAGGTGATTAATAATGTAGGGAAATTATTCACAAAAACTAAGGATAGATTACTAAAGTCAAATAGGTCGAATTTAGTTTATAAGATTCATTGTGGTGGCAATGATAATGAACAATGTAGGAAAATATATGTAGGAACAACTGGGACAAAACTGGAAATTAGATTAGCTGGACATAAACATGACCAAAAATATAGGAATTATAATTCAGCCCATGGAACGGCGTTATCAACTCATTGTAGGGATTTTAATCATTATCCTGATTTTGAAAACACATCAATTTTGAATACGGAAAGTTTTAAGAAACGTAGATATATGTTAGAAATGTTGCAGATAAATAATGTTCCATTTGAGAAAAGGATTAATTTTAAAAAAGATACTGAGGGTTTAGCTCAAATTTATAGACAATTATTGAATAAAAATAAATAGGTTGATGTAAGGGATAATTATAAATAGGTATTTGGCCTTAATTGTTTATAAAATAAATTTCAGATGGCATAGCTTATTATTGACAAAAAGGGACATTAAAATAGGTTTTAGGCTTTGAATAAATTTAAAATTTTGTTTTCCTTTTTTGTTTGTTTGTATTTTTGTTTAAAGTTTGTAGAACGGAATTTTAAATTTATTATGATAATTTTGTTTTTTGAAATTTTAAAATTTATTTTTCCATATTTTATTTTTCCATTTATTGTCAAATTTTATTTTATTTTAAAAAAATTTCCTGAAGAAGATTTCCAATGGAAATCGAAATATCGAACAAAAACATTTTAATTAATTTTTTAAAAAAGTGAAATAATTTAATAAAGTATAAAATTTGATAAAAAAAAAGGTCGAAGAAAAAGGATTATAATTTATTGATGCTAAATGTATGTGAACCTGGTCCTAAGTTTGTGTTCATACAGCTCATATCTTATTGACATTTTTGCTACTTTATAGGCGAGACGGACGAGGGGAAAAGAAACGCGTACACAGCTGCATGAACTTTCTTTACGTTTTGCTTTCTTATTCGTTGTTTAATTTTGTTTTCAATATCAAATAAGACAAAATAAAAAAAACATGTCGTCAACATGACATGATTCATTTGAACGCCAATTCATGTTCAAAGAAGAAAAAGGAAGAATCTTGTCAATAAGACATGAGCCGTATGAACTCAGACTTATTTGACTTTAAACTGTTTTTAAAGCAGTATCTTTTAAATGTTGAACTATGGAAAAGAAAAAAGCAAATGATTCTGTAAGAATTTTAAATCGATATTTTCAATATCGTATTGCCAGTTTCGAAGAATTGTTATTTTGGAAAATTCCTTAAAATTGTTTATGCCAAAAAATTTTGTAGTCGGAGTCGCAAGTTTTTGTGGGTACTTCGGCTTCGACTCTAAATTCGGTGCAAAAACGTTAACGTTAATCCAACATTTTTCGTCATATTATCTACTTTAAATTTTATTCATTTTACAAAACTTCGAGCTGGTTGATGATGGTGATTTTTTAGTCCTTGTCCATTTAATAAAACAATTGCTGCAGAAACTTTCTTCAATTCCCTTTTGAAACTGCATTCGTCATTAAAGTTTTGTTTTGCGGCATTTTGTACTCTATCCTTCTTCCTCTCAATACAAACTTTGTAAAAAAACTGCTTGTCTTTCCCCTTTCCCCATCAAATACTTCATCGTATGAACGGGGACTTTTATTTTTTGATTTCAGCGTGTTTTTTTTTTCTTTATGAGCGTTTTTGATTTAGAATTTTGTACGTAGACTCTTATGTTCTATGTGTGATTGATTTTTTATTTAATAAATTGCCCTTAATCATGAAGATGGTATTAACTCAAATTTTAAAAATTTTCAGTAGAAGCAAAACAATTTTTAAGTTTACATTAATTTCGAGTTTATACCCTCTTTATGATTAAGTGCGAAATGTGTTAAAAATATTTTTAGTCTGCTTAAGTTTATGTCTGTGTCATATATGTTTTATGCGTTTTTGCTGATGTATGTGATACATAAAATATATTGATTCTTAGCTTCTTTAAAGTCCATGGGTCCCAGATACGGTAAACTCTCCGAAATTTTACTGTGCATACTTTAGTATAGAGTATTAAATGGTCGGAATTGGCCGACTATACTTTCTTACTTGCTTGTTTTAGTATAATGCTTTTGATCGATTTTTACAAATATTTTTTTTTTTTATTTTAAACTTTTTTATTTTATATTATTTTATTTTATTTTATTTAAAGTTGTATAACGCTTGAAATTTTTATACTTTGACTTAAAACATTAAACATTGAAACATTGGTGGCGAAAAGTGTTTCAAAGTCATACCTGTTTCACCAAGCATAAGATCATAATCTATTGCTTTTTTTAAAATTATGATATAATAAATAATTATCACTTCTTGGGAATTTAATGCTCCGATAAATAACATATTTATCCCTCAACACCCTTTAATTTCATTCTTATTGTTATTCTTATCCCTTGAATTAAAAACTTGCATTTTATATAAAACTTGATATTAAATTTGCATGGTTTTACGCGTAATATAAAACGCTGTAAGTTTTCTTACAATATTATCTTACAAAATATAACACTCAACAGTAGCAGCAGCAATACAAACGCAACAGCATGACAAACAACCTAAAAAAGCAACAGCAACTTTAGTTTCAAATACAAGTAAATAATAAAATGTTTGATACTAAAAACCCAAAACTTCTCGTAACTGGGGAAAAAATGTGCCCGATTAGTTCCGTTACATTAAACTGTTTAGACAGAAACTTTATTCCCATGCTCTTTTCTGGTACATCATTGCTTTTCTTGAATCAGCATGAGTTAGAGGACTAAATATCCTTATCCAATATTTTACAACCCATTTAAATGGTGATTAAGCGTTAAGTGATTCAAGTGTTATTTTTGAGGGTATGATTGCTTTTCTTGGTATAGTTGTTGTTGTTGGTGCTGTTGTTTTAAGAAAATTAGCTTTAGAATGAATTAAGTCGCCCACAAAGTTTTTCGCTTCAATTAATATTTAGAAATACAAGCATACTTTGAGGAGTTGAGTTTGGTTGTTCATGCTGCTGCTTTATTTAAGGATTAAGTGAAGCTCAAATTTCCTTTTTAGAAGTTTTCTAAATTAAGTTTTACCCCCGTATTCATAAAAAAGAAAATTAGTGTGAAATGTGTTTAAAATCAAAAGTTAAATACAAATATTTCTTAAAATAAATTTCAAATCCATTTTAATTTTTTATGATTACGGCAGTTAAAGTTTTGACGCAAAAATTTAATATCTGTTAATATCGGAAATAAAATTATCACCTTGTTTTCTTTTTTCTCCTAAAAGACAAAATTCATAAAATTTATTTTATTAAGCATTCAATTCCTCAAAAAACATTATTGACAGAAATTAATTTAGCTACTGTGACCCTTGAGAAAATAATTAAAAAATTGTTTTGCTAATTCAAAACAAGTTCAAAGATAAGTACATACTCGCTTAAAGAAATAACCCTTTTTCGTAATTATTTCTGTTTTCTTTTGTAATTTTGTAAAGCGGTTATAATTTTTGGGGAAAAAGAAGAGCATGTAATCAGTAGGGGAAAACTTTATTTTTAGCAATTTAAATAATTGGAATTTTAACGAAAAAATAATAAAACTTTGAGCTTTTACCCTTATTATAGTCGAGATTATAATTTATACTTTAGTCTTGGTTATATATCTAAGACAGTATTGTCCAGACTATACAGTAGACTGTAATTTAAACCAGTGTTCGAAAATAAACAGAACATTATTTAGCGTTCGGTTCACACACCCAAAAACGATATCTATATTTTAGTGATTGTGTAGACGAACACAAACTTTAATACCGTTCGTTACTTTTTTCAAGAAAAACCAAACATTATATTGTGTTCTGTTCTTCGTTAAAAAACAGAACAATTGTAGTAATACTGTAGACAAATATTATATTCTAATGAGACTAACAGGGAAACGTTTTTTTTTTTTTTTAAATGATTTTCTACAAAAACACTTTTAGCGTTTGTGTTTTCCACAAATTTACCGAACCGAACACTAAGGAGTGATATTTAGGTTTATTTTGGAATACTGATTCAAACAATAAACTAGACTATTGTTCAGACAATACAATTTATTGTAATTATTAGTATTGTGGTTATTTTATTGAACTATTTATGGTTTTTAATCCAAATTTTTAATATTTTTAATTAGGCTTAACATCATTAAATTTAATTTTCATTAAATTATTTTTATGAAGAAAGGAATTTTACAACATGAAAATTAATTAAAATTTATTGATAATTTTTCATTCTTGACTCAATCTGGGCTCGAACCCAGGTGTTTACGGACAGGTTACCCTGACATGTTTCGATTGCAACCACTCAATCTCCTCAGAGGGCTTGCCGTTTAACACTCGCAGCTAGGGATGAAACGATACCTCTAAGGTATCGATACTTTTACTTGATGTGGTATCGCTCGTAAAGTATCGATACCTACTTAGTATCGCAAAAAAAAATATCGATACTTACATACTTGTATCGGTACTTGTATCGGTTTGTATCATAAAAGAATAGAAAGCAGCATTTTAAAACGTTCTTATTAGTGTTTTAGTACTATACAATACAATAAGAACTACGACCCACTAAAATTTTTGTGCAAAACAAAAATTGTAAAGATTGACACCAGTTTTAGTTACTACCAAGTACCAATTTCCTCTCGAAAAATCTTTTTTATCTTAGGAAACAAAATTTTTATAGAACGTTCAGGACAACAACTATTTATTTACTTTTTATTCCAGAAATTAACAATGTCACTATGTATTTATTTCAAATGTAAATATGTATTTTATTTTTAAATTGATAAATATACAGTAATTTTGATTTAATTGCCTTTTGTTTAAGTGCACTTTTCACCTAACTGCACAAAATTAATATTTTTATCGCCTTTTCTTTAGCTTCACTTCGGAAAATCAAATCTTGTAACGTTAATTTAACCGCCTTATACTCAATGCAAATGGATGAAACTTTGCATGCATACATATTCCCGATGACAATACACGAATACATGGGCGTAGCCACTATAAAATCTAGGAAGGGGCAACATTTTTTTGTTGGTAAAATGCTTTTTTGACCGCCTTTTACTCAAATACATGGGCGTAGACAGGATAAAATCTAGGGGTGCAAAATTTTTTTAAATGTTCTTTTTTAAAAAAAGCGTTTGTAAGAAAACATTTTTTCAAATGTTCTTATTTGTCATTATTCTTTAAAATTCCATACAAATTTATTTTTTAAGTGCACTTTCTATACCTGCACATTTGAAATAAATGCCCAAAATTTTTGACATTTTAAAATTATTTTCATACAAAAAATCAAAGTTAGCTGCACTTTGACTTAACTGGCCAAAATACATATATTCTGTAATTATTCTTCAAAATCCTTTTTACGTGCCTTTTGTATACCTGCATATTTATCATATTTTTGGGCAGTTGTAAAATATTTTCATTTAAAACATCAAAGTTAGCTGCTTACATAAAAAATTATGGTGTCCACTTTTTCACATAAATATCCAATTTAAGCTGTTTATAAAAACAAAAATCGCAAACAAGTCAAGTTGGCATCATTATAATTTATTTATTTTGGTTACATGAACCTACACTCATGTATTTGGTTTGCGGTTACACCAACTTTACCACGATTATATGAAAGGAATAGTAAATCTTAGGCCTGGAACAGAATAAAGTAGTTGTATTAGTATCTAAAGCTGCCGAATGCTCTGTAGCGCAACTTAGTTCAAAATTTCGAATTTGCGTTTCAACTGCAATTCTACAACTATGTATTCTGTTGGCACTACTTTCAAACTGCCGTTTTTAACTTTTGGTAGCTTGCAGTGCTATTGTTAACGTTTTACACAGCGAAAATTCTTCTCCCCACTTTATTGTTACCAATTTCACTACCTCGTTCATTACAAAAATGCATAACAGATGACTACAGGTTGTTTGAACGTCCTTGTTATTATCAATTAATTAATAAAAACGTTGTTACTCCTCTTTCAAACACTTTATTTTAGTTATGCAGGTAACCAAAATTGCGTACCTGCACATTAAGGCAGCTAAATAAATTTAACATTGCTGCATTTTTGATTTATCTGCACAAAAAATCGTGTATTTAACAACTTCTATCATTGAGAGGTACACAATTGAGCAGCGCGTTAAAATTGTTAAAGCCTTTTTCGAAAATGGGCGTTCAATCAAAATGCATTTCGTGCACATCATGATTTTTTTGGTCAGCATAATCGACCAAATGTTTCCACAATCGGGAGAATTGTGCGCAAATTTCAGCAAACTGGGTCTGTAGAAAATGGGAAAACATATGTGCATGCTCGCTCAGTTAGTTCTGCGGCTCGCGGCGTTATTGGGCCGTATTTCTTCGAAAATGAGGTCGGCCAAGCCATTACCGTGAATGGTGTTCGCTATCGCGAGATGATAACGGACTTCCTATAGCCAGAAATTGCGGAAATGGACCTAGACGATACGTGGTTTATAGGTGTTTACTGGTCAAACGGTTTCTTGATACCGTTACAGGTGCTCCAGCTTTGGAAAATAATCAAAAATTTAAGATTAATTTCAATACTAAAGTAAAACGATTACTTTTGACCGATACCGATTATATTTTTACCGATACTACTTGGTACTCGGTTGCTAAGTATCGATTACAAAAATAGTTGGTACTTATATAAAAGTATCGAATATGTACTTGTATTTACTCGTATCGTTTCATCCAATTTTTATTAACAATTATTAGTATTGTGGTTATTTTATTGATCAGATTGAGTCAAGAATGAAAAATTATCAATAAATTTTAATTAATTTTCATGTTGTAAAATTCCTTTCTTCATAAAAATAATTTTATGAAAATTAAATTTAATGAACTTAAGCCTAATTAAAAATATTAAAAATTTGGATTAAAAACCATAAATAGTTCAATAAAATAACCACAATACTAATAATTGTTAAAGCTAAGGCACGAGCTCTATGTTTGCATTTGTCCTTCAAGTTGTGCTGAAAAGGTCAACAAGAATAAGAAAGACAAAAAATGAAAAAACAAAAAATATGTACTTTGAACTTCAAGAAGAATTCTTGACAAAAAGTACGACAAAAACAGAAGTAAAGGAATAACATGTTAAAATAAATTAAAATAGATAATCATTCAAAGCAAATTTCGATCTACCAAAGGTTGAATACAATTTGGTTTAAGGATTGATGTTTGACTAATGACGTCAGCAGTCGTCGATGGCTGCGAGTGTTAAACGGCAAGCCCTCTGAGGAGATTGAGTGGTTGCAATCGAAACATGTCAGGGTAACCTGTCCGTAAACACCTGGGTTCGAGCCCAGATTGAGTCAAGAATGAAAAATTATCAATAAATTTTAATTAATTTTCATGTTGTAAAATTCCTTTCTTCATAAAAATAATTTAATGAAAATTAAATTTAATGAACTTAAGCCTAATTAAAAATATTAATTTATTGTAATTATTAACCACAGCACGCTCAGAGGCAATCATAATATGGTTGTGGCTTCTAAATGGATGACTAGTGTAACCACAATATGGTTGTCTGTATCTATTATATGGTTAAAATATAAATAAATTGTAAAAAATGTTTCTTATTAAACATTTCGGTTGGTGACCATAGAGAAAGGTTTGTTTTCTCTGCGTGTAGATAAGTCTTAGTTATAACCCAGGAATATCGCATAGTCTGAACAATAAGCAAGATTATCCCTGCCATAAATATGTGTCAATTATTTTTAAAGCATTTACCCCGTGAGCAGTGAACACAATATTATAATAAAAGGGAACGAATTGTGATAGGTGAAAACAAGATATATCTCTGAACTGATGATAATTTTGTGAATATAATGAACTTAAATTATGGCCACAATTTTAAGAAGCACGTAAATTATTTCTCTTTTCCGAAGAATTAGAGAATAAAACCAATGACTGTAAATAGAGTATTAAATTCATTATTCTCCGTAACGTTAAGAAACATACTAAAAACTTTTCTTTAAAATAGACATTATATACAGGGTGGCGCATAAGTAACATATTGATTTATTTCTGGAATAAAAATCTTTTTTCTTATTTTTGATAAGAGTGGCATTTATTACAGTTCAGATTATTGTTTGAAAATATAATCACATAAAGTTTTAAAGAAAAAATCTTTAAAACAGTGCTCATTTAGCTTACGTCGAACTGACAAGCTTTTTCCAAAGCATTTCCCATAACCTTTCCTAGAGTTTCAGGTCCCAATGTTTTCACTGTTGGTTGATTTTTGGGCTATTGCTAGCTCTTAAGAAAACAAATGGTGGGCCTTTAAATCAGTGTTTAAAAATACTTGACTATTTTTAATGCTTTTGTAATTGCTTAACTTAACTGAAGAAAAAGAACACAGTAAAAGCAAAAAGCAAAAGCAGAAAAAGTGAGAGTTAATAATGTATTTACTGTCACTATGTGTATGTTCTCAGCTTAAAGTTTAAACATTCAGTCAAGCAACCACTAAAAAAAATGCTGTTGCTGTAAGTAATATGTTTTTGTTTTTTTTTTTATGTAGTTGCTTGGCTGGCTGTTTAACATTTTTTTTGACTTGATCGCTGTTGCTTGCTGTTGCAGAAATTTGTTTTGAAAAAATCTTTGACGGTAAGAACTAAGAATTATGGCGCCGCGTGTAAAACGAAGAATAATTGAAAAATATTTTGATTTTGATAATGACCAAGCTATGTGTAAAATTTGCTCACATACATATGTTTAAAAGTGATAGAGTTTTTAATCTAACATGTGAAGTTTTATTTATTTTCATATCGAGCCTTTGGTGCAATACCGTAGTAATTCAAAAAATCGTGAACTGAGAAAAATGCATTTGAAGTTTTCAGCCATCTTTTTAATAGTAGTTCCGTTTACTTAAGTTATTTTTTTACAAGTTTTTTAATAAAGAGGAATGTTTTGTAATAAAAAAAAGGTGAAAAATTATTAATAATATTAAATATTTTTTTTATATTAATATAAATATGGTTGAAAATAGCTAGAGGTAATAAAAACATTTTTAGCTGTAAAATCTGAACAGTTAGAGATAGAACCATAATCTTTTTTTCTTTAGATAGATATTTTCCCAAAGATCATTTCTGCATACCCAGTTCAAAAAATTCAAATTTTGAGTTACTACGATCTTGCACCAAAGGCTCGATATGTATTTTCGTATTTATTGAGAAAACATACTAAAAACATTAAAGAAATAGGTACCTAAAAATATGGTTTTGCGTAACTCACTAAATAAAAGAACAAAAATTAGTTTTTTCGCAAAAAAAAACATCTAACGGTAATGATCTTTAAACATTCTTTCTGCAAAAATACTAAGAAATTCAAAATATTCAAAATATATGTATGAAGTGCCAGCCAGCAACAGCAAAGAAGTTAACTTGCTGACTTTAAGCGCATGAAAAGCCAAAAAAAAACTTGAACAAAATTTATTACTTACTTAAGTTGTTGCGTTGCTGACTGATTAAGCAAAGAGCATACACATAGCGAGACTAAAAAAATTATTTACTCTCTCTCTTTCTGCTTTTGCTTTTTTGCTTTTGCTTACTCTCTATCAAAGTAATAAAAGGCATTGAAAAATACAGTTTTTTAATTTGCAGCAAAAAATGTAAACAAAGCAAAAATGTTGGTGCTGTTGCTATTTTAAAGCAAGCAATTTAAACACTGCTTTAAATCATGTGCACGCATTAACCAGTTAACAACAGAAAAACATGATATTATTTGAAAAAAACTGCTCTACATCTTATAGAATTTTATATGGGATAAAATGTAGCATATGTAAAGTTATTTTCAAAGACCTTATAGACAGCACTAACTGCTGAAAACACTGCCTAGAGGAAGTTTCGGGGATTTATTTAATACTTGCTTGCACCAAAGCAACGCATCACAATAAAATGTTCACAATTTCTTTTACATGAATGGCATAATAACTTCATAAGATGGTGCCACGGAAGACGTAAATTCGTTCATACATAAGCCGAATCAACGTGTTACCACCTTCAGAATATATAGAATTTTAACGCACACATATACCACTCCTGCGTGAAGAGCATTCTTCTTTACGGTTGTAAAACACGACAGGGTAACGAACCTTAACAAACCAATACAATAAAATGGATCTACTTTTATTATTTGTTCTATGATGAGTGTTTTCTTAGTAAATTTCCCAAGCCTTTTGAAAGGTAATTTTAAAAAAAGAAAAATAGATAAATAAAACTTTTATAATTGTATTAACAAAATGTATAAAAAAAATAAAGTAACCTTTGCACCAGCCTATACTAATTGGTGTTACTTAATGACTTACTCAAGTTTGAAACATGGATTATTTTCATACAAATTTCAAGACTTGGTTTAAGTGTATTATAACTTGTCCCTTGTTTAATCTCCACTTTCTCATCCCGTTACAAATAGTATGTATGTATTTTCTGACCAGTGTTGAAAAATTCAGTACTTTAGTACTTTTTTCAGTACTTTTTGTTATTAAAAATACCGCAGTGCCCCCGCCTTGTTTTTAGTACTTTTTTATCCTTGGCGCTTTTTAACTTTTAACTGTGATGTGATCATTTCGATAGCAGACTTTGATAATCATGTGTTTGTTCCCAAACTTATGTTGTTGTGTATAAAAAATAATAAGCGATTTAAATTTTTTTTATCCAGATTGGGATATTTGTTCTTACAAGTTCCAAGAAAATTTATAAGAAGGGATGCATTTGATAAAATGTTAGTGGAAAATTAGAATTTAAACATGGAAATTGTTTATAAATGGAAAGAAACTGCAAAGACATTTTATTACAGATTTTGCGAATCATTCAGAACTAAATTTTGTTTAAAAAAAAACCTTAAAAATAATAAGCAGCTGCAATCCGGAAAAAATTTTTTCCGGTAAAACTAATAGTACAATACCATTGGCACATATTCAGAAATCATAACTTAAGTTGTAACTACAAAATAGTTCATAGATAATTATAGATCTTATTTACAATTCATAACTAACGTAGTAACAGCTCTCAGCTGATAGAAGAAATGCAACACTGCATATTGTAATGTAGAGAAAATTAAATGTCGATGATATTTTGAAATTATTAATAATAAGCTTATCAAACTATTAAAAACCCATTTTTTGTTCTTAAAAGAATTAACACAAATTCTAAAAGGTTTTTTTTTAATAGAATATAAATCAATTAAAATAAAGACTTGTAAAAATAAAAATATTCAATAGAATATTTTGTAATTCGTGCTTAATTTCCAATTTTTATTCTTGATAAAAACACTGAAATTTATTGTTGATAAGATAAGCTATTCCTACGCGCATTTCACTGGTTACTTAGACCAGATCGTCAGGAAACTTCATCCATAAAGATTTAAGAAAAACTAAAGATATTAAACCAAATAAAACTGTTAAACGTATAAGAATTATAAGCAACAGTTTTACAGTTCCCAAAAATTTCTTTGATTCAATAGAATTTTATCGACTAACACACTAGTTTATTTTGTTTTGTATGGATGTTTTTTGAATGCAGTAGAAATGCATTTAAAATGGATTGCAGCGTGTTTTATACGTCTTAACTGTTTTTTGGCATGTTTTTATCTAATTTTATTTGAATACCTCTTATAATTTTTCCATATATTTTTTTATAACCACTTCAAAAATTTTGTACTTTTGAAATAAATTATAAAATGATATCAAACAGCTGTTATTTGAATGTGTTAGTTAGTTGGCATTTAGTTACAGCTTAACCTTTAATTAAGCGTAAACTTTTTATCCTTTAAGTAATCATCTGTGAATAACTTAAATAGGTACTTAAAAAAGTTTACACTTGGTAATAATTCATGAATATGCGCCATTGTTATTAACCGTTAGCTTCCGACTCAATTGTTCGGTACATAGTTGCCGACGCACAGTTGCAAAGGTCAGGCGCTAATCAAAAATATTCAATAAACCTATTTGAAAGGAAAATGTCCAACGATTTTAAATATGCTTCTCTTTTTACAATCAGATTTTTAGTTCAGATATATAGATAGATATAGCCCTTCAAAGCTGACTTATTTCCAGTGTTAAGAAAGAGACAATTTTTTGATAATTTAGTACGCTTTCAAAAACAATATCTCGAAAACTAGGAAACGGATCGTCATTCTATTGAAAGATCTATTTACCGTGTGCCTTGTGTTTGTCCAGGTAAATTGTTATTTATCAACTATCCATTTTGTCCATATTTCTCAACTTTGATTGAAACTAAAAAAAAAAAACTATAAATTACTCAATACAATATTTTTTGTTCCTTTGATTTTCATATATGGTGAATTTTTATTTTTTATTTTTTTTTTTTGAACAAAAAGTACCATTTGGTGGGAAAAGTACTCTTTAAGTTGAAGTTCAGTACCATTTAAAAATTTTAATTTTGCAACACTGTTTCAAACAAAATAAATAAATAATAGACCAAAACATTTTAACAAAATTACTGGCAAGTAATTAAATCCAATTCCTATTTTTTTCTTTGCTTAACCCTTTCAGACATTAAATAGAACCAGTTGAGATAAAAATCTGAAATTTTCAGTGTAAGCTAATTTGGGAGTGCTGATTAAGAATCTGGAGTCAGATTACAGGTAGGTTGTCTCACCTGGTCGCAAGGTGTTGTCCCATATATTGGACAAAGTTACTCGGTGGACATGTTTCTTCTAAGTAAACTTAAAGTCAAAAGGTGTAATTTAATGAGACAAAGGTATTAAAAAAAATCGATTTTGTGTGATAGTTAGCAAAGCAGGTTTTGCAAATAAAAAATCATTTTTTTGAATAATCGACTATGTTGTAGCGACGAGTGTTTGTATTTTCCTTAAATATTGGTTAGTGGTTGTGAACATCGCTTGTTTTTCTTGTGCTTAATTGAATTTTGCAATGGCTCAGTAGAAAGAAATACATTTTGCTTTGAATGGATTAATTTGCTCGTCCAAGTAAATATTTTCCACCACGGGCAACTGGTAATTACGGACCATTTTTCATCATAATATGAAGTCCAAAAAATACACATATTTCATCAGCGCTGGATGGTTTAAAAGATGACTTGCCCTGCTGAACGGCATATAAAATTGTGTAACATGTGGCATTGTCAAAAAATTATTGTCGATATACATATTTTTGGAAATATTTAAAATGGAGTTTCTATTATCATTTGGCGGAACAAATTCGACTAGTTTTTGATTTCGCATGAGCCGATTCTACCATACAATAAATTTTCAGTAAATTTAATTTTGGTGCTTTCATAATTTTTGGTTGTGGTACTTAATCCACAATGTGGGTCAGCTTAATTCTCCTTAGACTTCTTCATCTTCAATTTCTTCTGGAAATGCTTCATGGCCTTGAACCACCGTTTCAAGAAATTAAGGTAAGGGTAGGTCGAAAGGAGGACGACGCTTCAAGGATACAACCTTATTTCAGTACGATATACACCTAGGCCACTACTGGGCCTGTTGTGCACTCCTTAGGAAACATGTGGATTTCAATTCCAAAAACTGCAACCACAATGTCAATTTGTCCAATATAATGGACGTGCATTGAAAAGCGTCTAAAGGCTATATTATTTTAAAATTAAATGGAATTAACATTCTAATAGCTTAAGAACTACTCAAGTAATACTAACAAATTTTTTTCTAAGTGTAAAATAACGTTATTATCACTTAAAACTAGCACTGAAGAGTATTATATTTCACAATAGCAAAGGAACTTTTGAAAATCACTCAATTTAAGACAAATTAATGAAAAATATTACTTCTAAAACAATGGGTTTAAAGCAGCCATCGGCAAAATCAGGGCGCCGCGTTTTCTCTTTTCTCTTTTATTCTCTTGTATGCTCTTTTATTACGTACATGTGCACCAGCGTTACCGTTGTGATACTAAAGTATCAATTTGACCCTTTTTTGACGGTGTTGATACCTTTTATGACCCTTTTTATAAATTATACTTTTGTATCATTATCACCTATTTTGTGACACTTTTTGACCCTTTTATGGAAATAGCTCTCACATTTTGTTTTTTGTCGACACTGCGGATCAGAAGTGCTAAACAAATGTTTTCGAAATAAGCATTGCTTGATATGGAACAGACTCAAAGTATAAACTTACAATTCCATGCTTTCTTCTCCTTGATTTTTGATAGTAAAGTACAATTTCCCTAAAAGCAAACATAACTCATATAAATATTTGTTATTTTTTAGAGTGGTTTCTTTTCAAAAAAAAAATTTTACATTTTATTAAAAAAATGCAATTTGGTGTTTTGCTCTCTTAAAGAGTAGCATGTTTTATTCAAAAAAATTCGCCCTTAATAATGGCAAAAGGTATTGAACTTTTCGCCTTCTTTTGAATCGATAGTGTTGAGAGTGCCCTAAATGAGGTAAAAATTGCTAAATTAGCTGAAATTTCCATATATTTGGTAACAGCGGTATGATAGCAAAGTCTTATATTTATTAAAAATCGTAAAAGCTTTATAAAATCTGACACTTACAGGAAAAAATCGCTTTAATCGAGAAAATGGTTACAATTTGCGAACGATTGCAAAATTTAAAACAAACACTAGAATTTTTTGACATCACTAAATCGGAAAATTACATAAAAAATATTAAAAAATTAGCTATGTATAATGATAAAGAATAAACATTTTGTCAGGTGTTTAACCCTTATGTGTGTGGAAAAAACACCTTCTATAGGGTGGATAGGTACCTGGGTACCTTCATGCAAATTGGATGAGAAATCTAATTTTTTGTCTTGTATTGTACAAAAAATCGATGGTTAATGATATAATATTAGAATTTTACTCTGGTTTTCCCCTTTTCATATATTTTTTAAAATCCTACACCCAAAAAAAAAAATTGTAATATAAAACACCTTCTATAGGGTGGATAGGTACCTGGGTACCTTCATGCAAATTGTATGAGAAATCTAATTTTTTGTCTTGTATTGTACAAAAAATCGATGGTTAATGATATAATATTAGAATTTTACTCTGGTTTTCCCCTTTTCATATATTTTTTAAAATCCTACACCCAAAAAAAAGTTTGTAATATAAAACGTATACAGGTACCCAGGTACCTATTCACCCTATTAAGGGTGCAAAAAGCAAATTGATATGCCACGCCCCCCCCCAACTGATATTGTATATAAACACCTATGAAAATATAATAATAACAAAAAGTTAGGAGTTCTCATGAAATTGTAGAATTGTAGACTAAAATCTTATATAAAAAATTTCGATTTGAAAAAGCAATAGGTACACAGGTACCTGTCCACACACATAAGGGTTAAAATAGGATAGAGCATTCATAAAAAAATTAAGTTTTTTGAGCTCTTCCTACCTGAAATATTATTTTTTTGTTTGCTTATAAAAAAACTTGATCTTATTATGTTCATTAAAATGGGAAATACTGCAAATAAAAAACTTGACCCTTTTTTTATTGAAATACCCTTTATTTGACCCCTTTTTCTGGAAAATACCCTTTTTGTGACCCTTTTCGAAAATTTCCAACGGTAACCCTGATGTGCACACATATTGCAGAGAATTTAACAACATTAACAACAACATATGTAAAATTCATACAACGCATATAATCGCAAAATGTAATAGTATAGGTTGCCGATGGCAGGTTTAAAGTATAACAAACACTCTTTTTATAACGGTAAATACTATAAAAATAGGTTGATTTGCGTCAACTCTACATGACTTCAAAGAGAAAAATTTAAATGTCCAATATATTGGACAAAATGTCTGAAAGGGTTAAGCGTTAAATTCGTAAACACATGGTCATAAAGAAAATGAATCTTAGTACCTCATTACATTACAATTCACTTATAACTTAATTCAACATAGTGTACAAACCCACATGCACTCCCAATCAGAAATACAAACTCACACAAAAAATTTTGCGGTTTTTGGCAACTAAATCTGTTATTTTTTTCTTTTTGTTTAGTTATTCATGAATATTTATGTTTAGGAAGACATTAAAAGAATAATATAAAAGTTTATGCATCTCACACTAAACACACACGTGTAGTTTAATGTGTGCGAGTGTGTTTTCGTAAGTGTATGTATGGGTCATAAAATTTAGTTCATACACATGCTACTTTTGAAGCTAAAGAAAAGAAAAAAAAGTTGACCATAGATGTAATTAATATAAAAACACACATTTATATGTAAATGTGAAGGCACCCTATGGTTCTAGGATTTTTTGGTGAGCAAAGCACTTTAAAAACTAAGAATGCCCGTAATGTGACTAGTTAATGTGTAATTAATTACTCCTTAAGATACACAATTGCAATCAACTGTAATTGACGTCTTTCAATAACAGTTGATTAAAGTAGACATTCATAATATTTTCTAGTAATTATAATAAGGATTTCAATTATAATTGAATCGCTAGTGCAGAAAGAGAACTACTGACATTTTCTGTCAAAATCAGTGTATTCATATATATTTAAATGCGCTCTATTTATTGAGTTCATTAAAAAAAAAATATGCAAAAATAATGCGTTTCAATATTAACGATTTTATAGTATTACAAATTTAATTATCCGTAATGTATTGATATGATACGCAGAAATGACCAGCTTGCCCTCACTTCAAAATATCATCCATCACTGGTGATATTCTTCGCAGTTTTATCGTTTCAATAACCTTTCCTATGAACTTGAGTAATGCGATACCTTTCCAGATTTTCAGAGAGTTAGCTCGCTTTTCTTTGAGATAGTTATAACAGCGCATTTCTAAAAAAGGTTTGAGAAACTCTGCTAACGTTTAAGCTCCATATTTCAGTAACTCTGCCAGAAATTTGCCTGGACCTAGCGATTTGTAGTTTTTAATTTTACTTAAAGCTGTATTTACACGCAGAGAAAAAATATGGTTGGGAATGGTTACGGCGGCTGTAGGAAAAAACGCCCAAAGAAAAATGGCCCAAGAAAAAAAAATGAAAAATCGCCCAAATGAAGAATCGCCCAAAAGAACATGAAAAATTACCCAGAAAGTTATATATGAAAATTTACCAAAAAAAAAAAAGAAAAAGGGTTTAAAAAAATGAAATATAACCCAAAAAGCAAAAACGATTTTTTCCAAAAAAAATTGTTTTTTATTTATATAAATTTAGTTACATACAAATGTAAGTTTTATGTAAAAAATTGCATTGTATCTTCAACAACTGCTCGGCAGTATGGACAGTAGTACTGATTTGAGCCCTCCGCCAAACTTTGTGCATTCTTCAAAAGTTAAATATTAATTAATCACTGCAAATTATAATCAATTGGAGGCATGTCATAGTGTCCGCGGACATAATGTCCATCAATATAGTGTAATAATGTCCATGGACATTATGTCCTTTTTTGGTGCGACATAATGCTTCTCTGCACAGACGGTCTTCGGCCGGGCGCAAGGATTTTCTTCTCTGTGGTATAACAAATACCGGCTTCGCTAACTAAAGCTTCTCTGCATAGCCGGCCTACGGCCGGGCGCATGGATTTCCTCCTCTATGGTATAACAAAAACCGGCTTCGCTAACTAAAGCTTCTCTGCATAGCCGGCCTTCGGCCGGGCGCATGGATTTTCTCCTCTATGGTTTTACAAAGACCGGCTTCGCTAACTAAAGCTTCTCTGCGCAGACGGCCTTTGAGCGGGCGATAGAATTTTTTCCTTTATGGTATAACAAGTACCGGTTTGGCCAGGTAAAGCTTCTGAAATTTGAAGTTTTAGTTAGCGAAGCCAGTATTTGTTATACCATAGAGGAGAAAATCCTTGCCCCCGGCCGAAGGCCGGCTATGCAGAGAAGCTTTAGTTAGCGAAGCCGGTGTTTGTTATACCAAAGAAGAGAAAATCCTTGCTCCCGGCCGATGGCCTGCTGTTCAGAGAAGCTTTGGTTAGCGAAGCCGGTACTTGTTTTATCAAAGAGAAGAAAATGCTTGCGCCTGGCCGAAGGCCGGCTATGCTTTCGAGTTTGTAAGCATGCTGTGGACATTATGACATTCTGCAAAGTGACATAACGCCCACGGACTTTATGACACTGCTCTGGTCCATGGACACTTTTTGGAGTGTCATAGTGTCCACGGACACTATTGGACGTTATGACATGACACCTTTTTGCAATATGTCCCGTTATTTTTACAAATAACATTAAGGAATTTGACGTATAATGATAATGAATGATTTAGACAAATAGTATGTAAGATTTGGACGAAATTTTACAAATGAATGATGGCCCCAAAAAATGTACTATTTTTCATACAATATTTCGTTATCTTGTTGATGGATTTTAATCGAGGAGAGTTAAATTAGTAGAAAAAAAAAACAATAACTACACGAACTGCTTGCTCACTAGGCCGATTATGTTGATCGTAAGATGGACGCAGTCCTGTATATATATATATATATTCCTCTAACTCTCACTGGAGCATAGGGCGCCAAAAAATAAACAGTCCTGTATGAACAATTTGGAAGTGTTAAATGATTCATGATGACTTGCCAAAACTTGCTGGAGAGAAACGTCAACACAATTTGACATTCTCAGCTATCAAAACATACTGATCGATGTAGATAGACCTCATGCAGCTTAAAAAAAAATCTCAGATAAAACAAAGTCAATTTTTATAGAAAAAATTAAAAGATTTAAACATAATTTTGCAAAGATATTTGAATCTTTTTTATTCGCTTTTTAAGAGTGTGGTCACTTTTCACCGAAGGCCTTTCAATGTGCATACTTACATATAAATAAAAACATAAACATAACAACAACAATCATTTAAGTTACTTGCTATAACAAGATAGGGACGAACACTTACAATCTGCTTTTCATGTAAATGTATTCAAATCAAAATGCTTGTGTTCTTGTTTGCGCATACAATACTGTGCACTGTAAGTGTAGGAGGACCTGCGGTATTCGTTAGCGGTGTTGGTAGTTGCCCTTTTGGTTTTTATGGGTTTTTTGGTTTAAGTGTCATCAACAAGAGTACAAGGAAAGGACGGGAAAAACTTACAAGTCTACAAAATAGTTAGCAAGAATATGTATGTATATACAATTTTCAAGCTAAGAACTCCAAACGTTTCTTAGTTGTTGCTGATGTGTGGGCGAATGAAAACATGGGTAATTGCTAACACTTGGTGTTGCCAATTAAATAACGTTCAAATTTTTAAGCTTATTAAGGCAAGTTTAAGAATATTGGAGTTTTGTGTCGTTAGACATAAAAACTGTTACTAAAATAGCTAGTTTTTGTTGATCCCAGTGTAATATTGTTTTAAGAACTAAGAACATGTCCTGAAAGTAACTACATAAATGCTTAAAAAGAATATTTTTCAAAGTTTGCTGAAATACTTTGCCATGGTTTTTAATTTGTTCTACCTATTTTTGTTACTTAATTTTTTGTGTTATTTTAATTACATATTAGTCCCTGTTTGGCCATTGTTGTTATTCGTGTAAAAGGAAAATGAAGTTAAACTGTGTATTCTGCATGTATTTAATATATATTATTTCTTTTATTGATAAGTTGAAGAGAAATAAAACCATTAATTATAATAGAAAATGTCATACAATAAATAACAGCTTATTTAGACAAAAGAAATAACTTATTAGCAGGCCAAGTTTAAATTTGCACAAAAACTTTCAAATATACCGGAAAAAGCTTGAAAATATGCACGCGCAAAAAACTCCATTTTATAATCTTAAATTAGTTTTATTTAAAAAAGTGTTTATTTCTAAGTATAATCATGCGTCTGTTAAAGTTGTCAAATTTAAATGCTCTTTAGTCGTTAGACGAATAGAAGATATTGATATTATTCGTTGGTCGATGTTTCTGGCGCATACATAGATAATATTAGTTCTCATGGTGATAGTATGTCAATATATTCCTCGGTTTCGCGTCTATGAAAATATTTGTGGTTTTTTTTTTACCTAGATCAACGCTTGAAGACCAAAGGCCCAACCATAATGCGCATGAGTTGACTTAATCAACTGTGCAAATACATGTAAATCATATGTGTTAAATTAAATATTCAGAATGTAATAATTTTTTTTGTTGTGGTTGCCCATTGAGGTTAAAGCCTAATTCTTAAAAAATTTACAGTAGTCATACAATTTCTGCACAACAAGCTGTAATCTTCAAAGTATGTCTTAGTAATTTACTGGTTTTACAATTTTTTACTTCAAAGTTAAATGCATATGCAACTGAATAGACGATTAATCGTCGTATAATTATACTGAAATGTATGAAAGAGTATATCATAATTTTAAACTATAAAGATGGTACAGTATTTAAATGTTCAAAAATATGTTTATAATTACACTAAAAGGGTTTTGAAAAAGCAAAGAATATATAATTAAAGAATTTATGGTTGGGTCAGAGCCGAAGCGAACCTAAAAAGAAAATTCGAAAATGTTTTAATCTTGAGTGTGTGAACAGCCATTAATTTCTGGAGCCATTGACTTGGGTTTATTAGCGTAACCTAAATAACAAAATACTTTTTGTTTTAGCTCGCTATAGAACTGGATAGGGTTTAACTTTGTAGAGAATTGTGCAGCAGTTTTGAAAAACAAATACATATGTATTATATTTTTTGAATTGGTTAGGTTTAGCTCCGAACCCTCCATATAGTATACATATACATATATGTAAATGGTTAAATATTTTTGATCTTATTTTGATTTATTTGATTATAAACGTGAAAAAATTTCAACAAAGTCGTGATGAATATGATAGCTAATTTTTATGTAAAATTGAATCTGAATATCAGAAGTCAGAATTGTCAAAAGTAGAACAGGTTTTCAGATATTCCAAAATAACCGTTATTTGTGTTTTTAAAAAAGTTGATGTGACTGAAATGCAAATATCTAAAAAAATTTTAAACGGTTTATTTATTTATTTCTTTTGAGTGAAAGGTTATAAAATTTCTAAAATAACCATGGATAGTTTGTGAAGATGAGTCAATAAATGCAGAGTTACAGTGGACAAAATTTCATAATGATTATGATTTTACATAATGATTATGTGTCAAATTCATTTGGTCAAAAAGTTTTCACGTAGTGTTATTATTTATTTATTTTAATATGTTCTAAATTAATGAAGTTATGTAACGCAGTTTTTTTCCCCAGCTGAGGCATTACTCAGTCTGTCCAGGGTTAGTTCGAAGGTCTGCTTCCTTTGAAATTAAACACGGGGTGTTTTCGTGTATGTTAACAATAATTTGAACCAAGCTTTATTTACGAAACCTTAATCTATGTAAAATACTTAAATCTATGACGGCTTTCTGTTGGTTCTGCGCAGCTGTAAGCGGGAACGAATGCTGAGGCGCGGCGCGTGGCTGGTGGTGGTAACTATGGTTGCGAATACCAACGAAATTCGGAGGCGCTGGTGTTCGGGCAAAATACAATAAATACGGGCTCGGATCAAGTCGGCTACCAACGAAATTCGGAGGCGCTGGCGGTCGGCTCAATACGACTAACTACGGTTACGAATACCAACGAAATGCGGGAGCGCTGGTGTTCGGGCAAAATACAATAAATATGTATTCGGATAAAGTCGGTTACCAACGAAATTCGGAGGCGCTGGCGGTCGGCTCAATGCGACTAACTACGGTTACGAATACCAACGAAATTCGGAAGCGCTTGTGTTCGGGAAAAATACGATAAATTCGGGCTCGGATCAAGTCGGCTACCAACGAAATTCGGAGGCGCTGGTGGTCGGCTCAATACGACTAACTACGGTTACGAATACCAACGAAATGCGGAGGCGCTGGTGCTCGGGCAAAATACACCAAACTCTCTTCATTATGCGTATTTGCAACAAGTGTACATCATATAGTAGAAGCTTTTGAAAAAATATCTGAGTGGAAAGGTTAAGGAATATTAAGGAACTCACTTAGTACTTTTAAATTTATTTGCGGAATATACATATTAAGTGTGATACCAGTAGTATAAATAAGGGGATTCTGTATATGATTTTTCCTCCCTACGTGATTCCCATAAGGAGGAATTTTAAAATTTCAATTTGCTCCCTACGTGTTTTCCCATAAGGAGGAATTTTTTCTTCCCATAGGGAGGAATTTTTAAATTGAAATGTTACTTTAAACTTAGATATTCTAGATTAATTTTTCAATTTTTTTTTTTTTTTGCTCCAATGGATTTTTCCATAAGGAGGAATTTTCTTATAGTTTTAGGGACTTTTAGTCAATTTTATGGCTTGTTTGAAATATTAAAATTTTTCGCGAATTTTCGCTATTTTTGGAATTTTTTTTTTTTTGTTATTTTCCGACATTTTATTTCTTTTGCCAATTTAGCAATTTCAAATAAATATTAGAGTTTTTTTACAAGATTGCAATTTTTGCGAATTTTAGCCTTGTTGGCGATAGAAGGGATTATTTCCTATAAGTTTTCTGATTCTTTACAGCTTTAACGATTTTTAATAAATATTAGACTTTGCTATCATGCCACTGTTAGCAAATTTTTGCGAATTTCCGCTAATTTTGCAATTTTTTACCGAATTTGTGCAATTCCTTATAGTTTCAGGGACTTTTAATTCATTTTATGGCTTGTTTGCAATATTAAAAATTTTCGTGAATTTTCGCTATTTTTGCAAACTTTTCCGAATTTCAGCAATATTCGCGTAGTTCTGTTGCTCTTTGAGGTAATCGTCTTAAATTACAAATCAATAGTAATCGATTATTGTCAATAACGATTCAGAAAATACAACAGCATGTTGTTCGCGAAAATCTTTTTCCTGTCACAAAGCTTTACATTTTGAAATTTTCCCGAAAAAAATTAGTTCCATAAATTTCCAAAAACAGTTTTCTTAAATACATTAATTGTTTCTTGTTTACAACTCCGAATATAGTGGCACAGGTTTTTAAAATCAGGTATGTTATTTTATTCACATGGAATTCATGATACGAAATTAAAATCCATGTGAATAAAAAATTTTATTCGGAAATTTTCACATGTGGAATTCATGATAAAAAAGTTAAAAGTTAAAAAAATTTTTTTTTTTGAGGAGCTTTAGAAATTGAATTTGGTGCGGAAACTTTTTTGGCCAAAATGGCCTAAAAAAATTATTTTCATTATCAATACTAAAATGCCCATCGCGTGGTGGGATGAAAAAATTTTGTCAAAAAAAAGTCATTACCCTAATTAAAAAAACTAAACAAAAAGGTTAAATAAAATATAAGATCAGTTTAATATACATTAATATTTTTAAATAAGCAATTTCCTTGTGAGACAAATTTAGACATTGTTGTTATTGTCGATCTGAGCCATGTTTTTATTCGACGAAGGGTAGGAAATGACCTCCCGCTCTTAGCTTTACTGACGAGCATTGAAACGAAAATTTGAAATATTTTTCTTAGATTTGGGTAGATATCTTCATCACAGTTTATTAAAGCATCTACAACGTTATCTGATAGATCAGGCTCACGTTTAGATGTTAGTAGGTGTTTATCTCTTTTATCAAATATAATCAGCTCTTCAGCGAGTTGTGGTTTTAACAGTTTTGTATCTGTATATGACTTGATTACACTTTGAGGTAGAAGTTTAGGTATTTTCAATACATTTGGGGTATCTATTGGGAAAGTTGTTATGAGATCTTCTAAAACAAATTCAATAAGAGGAATGTAACCTACAACTCGGTAGTAATCTTCAACATTTTGGATGTGATTATTTCGTTCAAATCTTGTCTTTTCGATTGGAACCTCAATTTGAACGTAAATAACTTTAACTTTTTCAAAAATCGCTTCAAATTGTCCTTCGGCTTTATTTCTTTTTTCTTCAAGGCACATGATTAAAATTTCGATAAGGCTTGATTCTTTTTGAAGACCTATGTCTTGCTTTTGTAAAATGATACTAAGTGGCTGTGTTAGAATAGGTATCAGTAGTATAAATAAGGGGATTCTGTATATGATTTTTCCTCCCTACGTGATTCCCATAAGGAGGAATTTTAAAATTTCAATTTGCTCCCTACGTGTTTTCCCATAAGGAGGAATTTTTTCTTCCCATAGGGAGGAATTTTTAAATTGAAATGTTACTTTAAACTTAGATATTCTAGATTAATTTTTCAACTTTTTTTTTTTTTTTTTGCTCCAATGGATTTTTCCATAAGGAGGAATTTTAAATATAAGCAAAATAAAAATTTTTTGAGTAATTTTAAATAAAAAAGAGAATTATATAAAGTTGATTATATTTTCTTCAATAAAGAGAAATTTAAAAATGTGTACAAATAAATTGTTTGAGTATTTTAAAATAAGATAGAGTAATGCGTAATATATTTAGAATATGCAGCACATGTAAGTATAGAGATTAACTCAATTTGAAAGTTTGCCATTAATATAAAAAGGCTTAGGGAGTATATTCCACATCATTATTCTAATTGCCACTTTAAAGGAAACTTAGTTAAAATGGTAAGAATTTCGTACATAATAAAGGTATATTTAATTATTTATTATTTTTTTCTTGTTTGTTTTCAGATGTATAAAAAAATTGTGAATATTGCCCAAGGTATTAAGCCTGAGTATATTAGAATAGATGATATACCTTTAAACCAATCTTTAAAAATTGTGAATTTTGAATGGAAAGAAACACAATATGGTTTAAAAGTCATTGCCAATTTAGATGACAATAAATGGTTTTATCTCCCCAATAGAATGATGAAATTTTTAAACAAGGAGGATCCATACTTAACTCAAATGAATGATAAAGTTTGGACAATTATTTACAAGGGGCGTCAATTACCAAATGGACCTGCAATATTCGATTTAAATTATACCTAAACTCTGAAAAAAAAATCCTTACAATAAAGAAAATATAATAAAACAAAAAACAAAATTTTTTTTCATTTTTATTACTTTTATTAAAAATTAATTTTACATTTAAAAAATTTAAAATTTAATTTCCAAGAAATAAGAATCGTCGTCCTCCAAAAATTTTTTTATGAAGTCGGGAATCTCCTCCTTCGCGTTGTCGGGTATCTCTTCCTTTATGTTCATCTCTGCGGGATTTGGATTTTGAAATTTGGATTTCTTAGCACTAAAATTATGCACTCGCATAAAGTGCCTTTTTTTGTTATATTTGTTTGCAAACGTTAAATGTTTGCAAAACTCGCAACTGATTTTAACGCTTTCCATTTTTAATTAAATAAAAATATTAAAAAATCTTTTTAAAATACCTCGTAAAACATATATTTATTTTCTTATGCACTTTTTTGTTATATATATTTAATGTTTATCAAATCATATTTTGAAAACTGATCTATGATTATTGAACTTTTTAGAACATTCTGTTAAAAAGTAAATATACAATTGTTATTGTGGAAATTTAAAGTCAATAAACTTTTCGTTATGCTAAAAAGTGCAATCGTATGCATTTTTAAAGTTTAAACATTAACCTTGAATGTTTGCTTCATATTAAATTATGAGTTAATAAACTTTTCATAAGTGAAAAAATGCAATAGCATGCATTTTTTAAGTTAAATAATTAACCTTGAATGTTTGCTTCACATTAAATTATGAGTTAATGAACTTTGTTAAACGTAATAATGCATTTACAAATAGATTTGGCTACATACGATATATATAAGTACATATGTACTGATGTTTAAATTCTTCTGATATATCACACTTATATCTTAAAATTTTGAAACGAGAAACATTCAAAATAGAGAATCCAGAGAAATCAGATCAAAAATGTCTTACTTAAAAGAATATATACAAAATTTTTTACAAGACTTTGAAAATTTTCTAATGTTTGAGCACAGGGAGTGCATTTACCATTTTCTTACAATGGTAGAGGAAAATGAGGAGTACGGTGTAGATGACTACAATGAAGGACTAAACGTGCCTCATTTTGAATGCTGCCCAGGGCATAACAACAATTGTAAAGAGGGTCCTTATCCGTGCAGGTGTACGGTATACTACCTCAGAAAAATAAATGTAGTCAATTTAATAAATTGTTATAAGGTTATATTTAATAATTAATAAAGAGAAAATATTAAAAACAAAAATGTGTTTTTTTTCTTATTTTTTATCTTTTATTATTTAGTATATCCAACAGAAATCCATGATACTCACAATAATTTACCTTTTTGTAGTGAAAACAAAACTCCACCAGATTCAGTTACTTGTTGATTTAAATAACAAATCGGAGTATGTAATTTATTATAAAAACTTACAGCAATGTTTAAAACATGGTTTGAAGCTAACTAAAATTCATAGAATATTAAAATTTAAACAGTCTTATTGGTTAAAAAAATATATTTCACTAAATAATTTTCATAGAACTAACGCAAAAAACACTTTTGAGAAAAATTTCTTCAAATTATTAAACAATGCAGTATACGGAAAAACAATGGAAAACGTTGATAAACGTAAAAATATAAAAATAGTTAATAATTGGGAAAATGTTGGTAAGAGACTTGGAGCTCGTTCTCTTATTGCTAAACCAGAATTTCATTCTGTAAGTATATTTGAAGAAAACATGGTAGCAGTTGAACTAAATAAATCTTTTTCATTTTACAATAAGCCTATTTACTTAGGTTTTACAATCTTAGAACTTTCGAAATGGAAAATGTATGATTTTCATTACGATTACATATTACCAAAATATAAAAATAATGTAGAATTAAATTATATGGACACAGATTCATTTATTTATACATTTGAAACGGATGACTTCTATAAAGATATAATTAACTACATTGATTTAAAGTTTGATACATCAGAGTATGAAACAAATAATAAACTTGGAATACCAAAAAAAAATAAAAAAGTCTTAGGGATGATGAAAGACGAAAATAATGGAATTATTATGAAAGAATTTGTAGGTTTGAGAGCAAAAATGTATGCTTTTAAAACAGCAGATATGCAGGAAATTAAAAAGGCTAAGGGTGTCAAGAGTAGCATATGTAACAGTTTAAGTCTATCTGATTATAAAAATTGTTTATTTAACAAACAAATTTATTATGGAAATATGTATATTTTTAAGTCAAAACTACATGTGTTATATACCTCCTTAATTAATAAAATATCATTAAGTTATTTAGATAATAAGAGATATATTTGTGATAATAATGTTAATACTCTTGCTTGGGGTCACTACAAGCAACAATTTTTAAAATTTGATGAAGATGATGACTACTTAATGAAAGTAAACGTAGATTTAATTAATTATAAAGATCAGTTTCAAAAAGATAATGATGATGATGAATATTTAATGGAAATTGAATACTAAAGAAACATTTTTTCATGTAAATATTATTTTAAACTAAAAATAAAACATTTTTATATACATATATTATAAACAAAAAAGAGTTTTATTTCTTTAAATATTTTGCCATAATACATTTTCAGTATCGTAATCTAATTTCTTTCGATTTCTTGTAACACGAGGAGAATATTGATAAGGTAAAGTTGATTGTTTCATATTTGAATAGTTATCAGTTTTGGATAGTATTCTAATTTTTGGAGTTCCTTTTTCCGAAAAGCTTTTAATACGCTTAGCTACGGAAGATGCAGAAGAAGGATTCAATTTTTGTATTGTTGTATCCATATCGTTCAGGTCATCATTATTTGTGTAAATATTTTCAGGCAAATTCAAATCTGTTTGCAGTGCTATACTACTCGACAGAGGTGTAATTGTTTGCGTTTCAATATGCTTTTTATAGACCTTTTTCGTTTGAGTTTCATTATCGCGCAAATTATGCATTGTTGATATTTTATTCTGATTAGATGATCGTTGGGATCCAATTAAATATTTAGCAAGTTCTTGTTTAATATAATACCATTTGTTTATATCCTTCAGTGTATGAGAACCATATATTGGCAAGAGTTTCCGATGTAAAAAATCTGAGTCAGAATGTTTAACTTTAAATTTTTCGTAAGTTGATGGATGTAGAACTATAAGTTTTGATAATTTATTTGACATTTTCTAAAATTTTTCCAATGACTCCACTTAATATTGATGTTATAATAATCGGTAAAAATCCTCCCTTTTGAATAAGATGTTTCCTCTTTTGACGCATAGAGGTTTGTGATGAGCAAACTTTCCTCAAAGTATTTTTATATGGTTTTAGTTTTTCAAACACATTTTTGTTTATTTTATGCTTTCTGTTTATAATATTTAAAATAATTTCATTTAAAGTTTTGATAACAACATTGTCAACATTTCTCAAAATTGCATTTCGTAGTTTGTGATCCGCTTTTTTAAGAACATAGAGAATATGTTTGTTCTCCTTCAGTAACTTTAGATTTGAATATAGCATATATATAGTAATCTGTATTAAAAATATTTGATCTAAATCTTAAAGCGTTTGGTATTTCTTGAGTAAGATCAACTATTAAATAATCATGAGCCTGTTCTGTACAATGATTATATACATCTACTAAAGATTTTGAGTTTTCTGGATATACTTGACGAGCTAGATGTTGGAATTGTGTCTTATCTCTTGGATTTTTAAACATAACTATATATTTGGAGTTTAATGATATATCTCGCGAATAAGACCCTTTATGAAAAATATTTTGTGTAACTAAAATTACGCTTAAGTTTCTATGATGAGATCCTTTTTTAAATAGTTCACAAACTTTCTTATTTGATGATTCAAGCATTAAATCATCCAATATTATTAACGTAGATTCTTCGTCATTTGTATTAAAAGACTCTGGAATTCCTTTAACAAACTCTACATTTTCTATATTTGGAAGTGCATTTATTTTAGAATAACACCATATGATTCGGTCTATATCTTTAGATATTATATTTTGATTTTTTATAATATTTTTAATAAAAGAAGATTTCCCATAGCCTGAGGGACCACAAACCATCATTGTAAATGGATATATAAACTGATGAAACATGTTTGCACTCTTAAAAACCATTTGTTAATGAATTAAAAAGGAAGAATATTTTAATTAATATGAGCAAAAAAAATCTTATTGACGAAATTCATAGTCAAGCAAGAAAAAACTTTAAGCGACGTAGGTTTATTCAAAAGGGAATTTTAGATACTTGGCAAATAGACTTGGTGGAGATGTTACCATATGCAAAATTTAATAAAGGTTTCAAGTATATGCTTACTGTAATTGATGTTTTTTCAAAGTATGCCTACGCTGTGCCATTAAAAACTAAAACAGGATTTGAGGTTTCAAAATCATTTAAAAGTATTGTAAATTTAAACAGTAACAAAGCTCCTAAAAACCTGCATTCAGACCAAGGAAAAGAATTTTATAACACATATTTCAAAACTCTAATGAAAGAGCTAAATATTAATCATTATCATACATATTCAAATTTAAAAGCGTCAATAGTTGAACGATTTAATAGAACTTTAAAAAATAAAATGTGGAAACAATTTAGTATGCAAGGAAACTATAACTGGATAGATGTATTAGATAAACTGTTGAAAGAATATAATTCATCTTATCATCGAAGTATAAAGATGAAACCTAATTCAGTTAACAAGCGAAATGAAAAAAAAATTTTAAGAACTGTGTATAATAATTTAAAAGTTTTTAAAAATGGAAAATTCAATATAAACGATTTTGTTCGCATAAGCAAATATAAAAATGTTTTTGAAAAGGGGTATACACCAAATTGGTCTACAGAAGTTTTTAAAGTTAATAAAATAAATGCAACAAACCCTGTCACATACCAGCTTAAAGATTTTAATGGAAATTTAATTAAAGGTGGATTTTATCAAGAGGAGTTATTAAAAACTAAAGTTCCTAACATCTTTTTAGTTGAAAAAGTCTTAAAACGTAGAGGCGAAAAACTATTTGTAAAATGGTTGGGTTTCGGAAAAGAATATAATTCATGGATTAATCAAACAGATTTTAGTTGATAAACTAAATTTTTCATATATGTATAACACACAACTTATAATATTTAACATTTCTAATAAATATGGCGTCAAGCACAGAGGAAAATAGTATTTATGTTACTTTATTAAGTAATGATTCAGTAAATTTATATAAAAACACCTCAAGTACTTTCACAAATTCATTAAAGCAATCTCTTAGCATGAGTGACCAGTGGGAAGTCGGATTATCAGATATATCCTGCTCGATAGCGAATAAACAACTAAATATGAATCAAAATATACTTAAACGTAAAAAACGCAACATTTCAAATTTAAACAATCAATCTGTAAAAACATTGAAAATTGACCCTAATAATGAATATGATGAAATTAAAGCAAAATTTAAAGAACTAATGGAAACATCTGACGCGCTGAAACTAAAAAATATAAATAAAACTTCAAAATTTTTAAATACATTAAACATTGATAAGCCCCAATCTAATATACCTATGAGAGAAAAAGACACTCGTAACGTAAATACAAAAAACTCAGAACCATCAAATAATGAAAAAGATCCAATTTTATCATCAAGAGAAAAAGATACTCGTAGCATAAATATAAAAAGTCCAGAATCATCAAATAATGAAAAAGAACCCATTTTATCATCAACAAATTATATTTTGAAAAAATCTTTGAACAAATTCTCTGACAACATAAATCAGTTTATTAATAAATTTGAATCGACTGATATAAGTGAAAACATATTTATTTATACTCATATAATAAAACCTCGGAATGTTGGTAGTAAAAAAATTAAATGTTTAAAAATATTTTCAGTAGCAACATTAAAGAACTATATTCATTTCAATAGAATTGAATATTTTCCTCTTGAAGCCTATAATATAAATGATATTTCCATAATGATTCGAAATGATGAAGGAGAAGAGATAAGCTTTAATAAATTAGTTCCCGTCTATTGTACTCTGCACTTTAAAAAAAAGGGTATATAAAATAGGTGTGTTACCACACAAAATTAATCATTTTTATTACAACCATGGATACGATTTATACAAGTTATTATAATAATCAGTCTGGAGAAAATATACAAAATATTGGTGAAATATATCACGCACCAAGAATTTTACAATACGGTCGTGGTATTGGATCCATATTTTCGGCTGTATTTTCACATCTAAAACCCTTATTTAAAACGGGGATGAATATATTAAAGAATAAATCATTAGATATTGGAAAGGAAATTTTAGAAGAAATTGGAACAAAGCCAATAAAAGAAATCTTACTTAACAAAGGAAAAAAGGTCATACAAAATATAAAAGAAGCTACTATTGATAAAATGAAAACAATGCAGAAAGGTAAAGGTCGACGTATAAAACTTAAACGTTTAAAGCAAAAGCAACAGATTAAATCACAACGTTGTAGAGGAAAGAACTTTAAGGATATTTTTGGAAATTGGAAATATCAGGATTTATAGAATGTATGAAGAGTGAGTTGGATTTATTTGAATCTCCTCCAATTCAAACCAGCGTTGTTAAAACCGAAGAAATATGCTACAGTCCAATTGCCTCACTAGATAATTCTAGCACAATTGAATTTGTATCACTAGGCAATGGTGAAACATATCGTGATCTTAATAGTATTTATCTTCGACTGGTTATTGAACTAAAAGGAACCGGAGGAGTTGTTAATAACTTATTGTACTCCTTGTTTAGAAATTGTATTGTACATTTAAACAATAAAAATGTATCACAACCTGACAATAACTATCACTATAGGGCTTATATAGAAAAATTGTTAAATTATGGAAATGATGCTAGATCAACGCATCTTGAATCATGTGGCTGGGCTATTGATACAAATAAAATAAATTCATTAGTTGATAAAGAAAATCCTGGTTTAGACAAGAGAAAAAAACTATTTAAGGATGGAAAAAGAGTAGAGCTTTTTGGAAAACTTCATGTTGATGTATTTAACCAACAAAAATACTTGCTTAATAATGTTGATCTAAAGGTAACATTAAATTTGGAAAAACCGGAATTTTACATTTTAGAAGGTGGCGATAAAAATGAATCTTATGTTAAAATTCATGAAGCTAATTTATATATAAACCATCTAACTATTAATCATAATATTCTAATGGCTCATCACAATGTATTACAATCAAGAAATGCTATTTATCCTTATAAAAGAGTGGAAATAAAAACATTTACAATACACCCTGGAAATCACTCATTAACTTTAGATAACGTTATACTAGGACAATTACCAAATTTTTTAATTTTTGGAATGGTGTCTAATAAAGCATATACTGGAGAGAAAAAAGAAAATCCATTTTACTTTCAACATTTTAATTTACAAAGATTTAATTTGGTTGTAAATAGAGTACAATTTCCTGCGCAACCAATTGAACTTAATTACAATAACGGAGGGATATTAAGTACTCGTGGTTATCAAACACTATTTAAGGGAACTGGAATTCATCATTTCTATAAAGGTCATCAAATAACTAAAGAACTTTTTGATAACGGATATTTTTAACTTGCTTTTGACTTAACACCAGATCATAATAATAATTCCAATTGCGGTAACTTAATAAACCAGGGAACTATTCGTATTGAAGGGCGTTTCGGAAAACCAATTGTTGAAGCAATAACGTGCTTAGTATACTGTGAATTTGATAGTGTTATAGAAATTGATAGAACGCGTAATATTATTCAGACACTATGAATTCAATTAATATTAAAAATACTTTGAACTCCAATAATATAACCAAATATAAATTTAAAGGTGTATTTGCATGTAATAAATTACCAACACACCCAGTTTTAAAACCGTCATTTTACGTTGCTAACACTGATCTATCACATAAGCCTGGAGAGCATTGGGTTGCTTTTTATTTTCCTAAAAACAAACCTGCTGAGTACTTTTGTTCTGCTGGCCAATCTCCAAATAAATACTTTAGATTATTTTTAGATAAAAATTGTAAAACTTTTCTTTATAATAGTCTTCGAATTCAGAGTGAAACTTCAATTTTATGTGGAGTTTATTGTTGTGTATTTATTTATTTAAGATCTAAAAATATGAGTTTCAAACTAATTTTAAAATTATTTAATTATTTTAATTTATATTACAATGATATATTAGTTGTTAGTTTATTTAAGTATATTTTTAAGAATTATTAAGAATATAATAAAAGATAAAAAATAAGAAAAAAAAACACATTTTTGTTTTTAATATTTTCTCTTTATTAATTATTAAATATAACCTTATAACAATTTATTAAATTGACTACATTTATTTTTCTGAGGTAGTATACCGTACACCTGCACGGATAAGGACCCTCTTTACAATTGTTGTTATGCCATGGGCAGCATTCAAAATGAGGCACGTACTCCTCATTTTCCTCTACCATTGTAAGAAAATGGTAAATGCACTCCCTGTGCTCAAACATTAGAAAATTTTCAAAGTCTTGTAAAAAATTTTGTATATATTCTTTTAAGTAAGACATTTTTGATCTGATTTCTCTGGATTCTCTATTTTGAATGTTTCTCGTTTCAAAATTTTAAGATATAAGTGTGATATGTCAGAAGAATTTAAACATCAGTACATATGTACTTATATAAGTTAACACAAATTATGTTTAAAATCTATTTTTTTGGAAATAACTAAATAAGACACAAAATAAGTTCACAAGCTGACGTTGCGTATTTTGCAATACAACAACGCAGCTTATTTCACAATAATTCCATTGCACATGCCAATGGTTGATATCCGATACCCACATGGGGTGACTGCCAACAGCCAGGAATACTGCAACTCAACAAATTCCCATCAACAACATTGCACAACGATAGCAACAACATCGCACGCGCCGTCTGCTGATACCAAATACTCGAATGGCGTGATCAACAAAACCTGTTAATAAGTAGGGTAGTTTTTAAGAATATTGTTACTTTTAGTTTTTATACCAAATAAAGAACATTGTTGTGTCGCCATCCGCGCACAACAATTAATTTTTTTATTAAAAAATTCTATCCAGGATTTAATTGGCGCCCGAGCAGGGACCCAAGGATAAAAGGTCCCCCGGTATCGAAAAAAACAAAAGTCAAGCCTTGCCAAGCCCCTCAGTAATCCGTAAACGATAAACAGGAGTGACGTGAAGTCACAGCTTGGTAAGCCCGTGCCCCGCGGATTAACTAGATAATAGAAATTATAAATAAGGAAAAGTGAAACAAAAAAATTTTAAAAAATTAATAAAAATAAAAATAGTGACATTAAAACAAAATTTTAAAGGAAAAATTTTAAATAAAAAATTAATTCTGAAAAAAAACAGTGACAACAAAGTTTAAAAGAAAATTTTTAAATGAAAATTAATATAGAAAAATTATAAAAAAATAGTGACAAATTTTAAATAAAAATTAATGCTGAAAAAAAACAGTGACGACAAAGTTTAAAAGGAAATGTTTAAATGAGAAAAAATTATAAAAAAATAGTAACATTAAAACAAAATTTTAAAAGAGAAATTTTAAATAAAAAATTAATTCTGAAAAAAAACAGTGACAACAAAGTTTAAAAGAAAATTTTTAAATGAAAATTAATATAGGAAAAATTATAAAAAATAGTGACAAATTTTAAATAAAAATTAATGCTGAAAAAAAAACAGTGACGACAAAGTTTAAAAGGAAATGTTTAAATGAGAAAAAATTATAAAAAAAATATAGTAACATTAAAACAAAATTTTAAAAATTTTAAATAAAAATTAATATCGAAAATTTTGAAAAAAAAACAGTGACATTAAAAGAAGAGTGAAACGAAGGAAAAACAATTCTTTTTTTATATAAAATTATAGAAAATTTTTTTTGGAAACAGTGACACAAGAATTAGAGGGAAAACTAAGGAAGTAAATAGAAAATTAAAAGAAATACCCATTAAGAATACATAAAAATAAGTGCAATTTCGAAAAAAAACTCTTCCTAAAAAGGTGCAAATAGCAAAAGCATTAGAAAATTTGTAATAAATAAAAATTATTAGTATTGTGATTAAATTGTGAACTTGGAAATAACGTCAGCTATAACAAACAATATCAACAACACCAGCTACTCATCAGTCATCAAGTGCCTCAAAATCATCCAGGAGAGCAGTATGGTTCTTAGATTAATGTAAGATTATTCCTTTTTTTTATTATTATTATTTTTTTTTCATATTTAAGTATTCAAGAATCAGATTGTTAAAAGAAAAAAAGTGAAACTTTTATTATTTCATCTGTTAACATAAAATATTTCCGAAAACAATGTCAGAAGACGAGACTATAGATCAACTGACAGACAGATTAAATAGAACATTAAATATGAGTTTAAATGGATCATCCGTCCATAACAGTGGCTCCTCGGGGCTTAATAACATTCAGAGGGAACAGATAAGGGAGATTCTGAACGAAGTTCTGGGATCACAAAGTCCTCACTTGGAGGAGGAAATAGATCAACCCATCGGAACTGTAACGAAATTAGAGGAATTAGACAAAGTACCGGACATTGTACGGACGCTACGTGAATTTTCTGGGCAACCGGGGGAATTTAACTCCTGGCGTAAATCGGTGGATAGGGTAATGGAACTCTTTAAGTCCCTCCAGGGGACAGGACGATATTATGCAATTTTGCACACCATTAGAACAAAGATAACTGGTGATGCAGATACTGCATTAGAGTCATACAGAACACCTTTGGATTGGCCCAGGATGAAGAAATGTCTGATGATGCACTATTCCGATTAAAGAGATATCGGAACTTTGGAGTATCAAATGACAGTTCTGTGCCAAGGCAATAGGCCTATAACTGAGTTTTATCAAGCTGTTTATCAGCATCTTTCACTGATACTTGACAAGGTATCATGTTTGAATCTAGATGAGGGAAGCCTTCGATCAATGACGAACACATATAGGGATAAAGCCTTGGACACGTTCGTTAGGGGTCTAAACGGCGATCTTCCACGGTTGTTAAGCGTCCGTGAACCTGCTTCCTTGCCTGAGGCACTACACATCTGCTTAAAGTTAGACAACATGGCATTTCGCATGAACTATGCACATGGACAAATATCAAAGGGGAACATACAGAGGGACAGAATTGGAATTACCAATCCGTTCACGGGAAATAGACAAAAATTCTTTCCCGAGCTTGCTTATGTTGGCGGTACGGTACATAGAAGACCACCATTGCCACCCCGTAATACTCCTGTACCGAACTATAACCCAAATTACAGTCCCAACCAGAACTTTCGACCAATCGGTTACCAACAATTCGGCCCAAGACCACAGTTTAATCAAGGAAACCCAAATGGTTTCCAGAACCATTATAACAGACCCCAATATTCAACCCCGAATTATCCTACACCGGCACCTAAAGTAGAACCTATGGAGGTAGATAGATCCATACAATCCAGACAGGTTAATTACATGAATAGACCACACGATACAGCCTTCAAGAGGGCACCTACTTCATCCATACAGGCCCCTCAGAAAAAGATGCAAAGGAATTTCCACGTTGTAACGAACAACGAAAGTAGAATTCAACAACCATCCCATGATGTCAATAATTACTACCAGGAAGAGGGCGCAGTTGGTGGAATGAATGAAATTGACGAATATTATAGGCAATTTGCCAATAGCGGGCTGGAGATGGCTGAGTATCCGCCTGAAAATTCGGAAATTGGGGAGAATGGCCCCAGAACAACTGACTATCCACAGGAAGATTTAATCAATGACCTGAATTTTTTTGGTTAAATAGTTCCTCGCTCCCATACTTTCGAGTTAGAACGAGGAACGGCCAAACTCTCAAATTCCTTTTAGATACGGGTAGTAATAAGAATTATGTAAAGCCAAGTTTAGTTACTAATCATATACCTAACCAGGAGAAATTTAGCGCAAAATCGATTACGGGAGATGTGGAAATAACACATCATGCACTTTTGAAAATGTTTGGCATCAATGATGTTCCCATAAAATTCTTCATATTACCAGGGCTACGAACCTTTGATGGAATATTGGGCAACGATAGTTTGAAAGAATTATCAGCCGTGATTTATACATCAAAGAATTATTTTACTGTAAAAGGAGAGATAAAAATCCCGATATTCCAATATATTTCCCAAGACGTCAATAATATAGAAATTAGAATGAAACACCTGTCAGAAAATCAAAGGATTTCTCTCGAGAACATTGTGAGTCGCCATAGAAGCTTATTCGCAGACCCAGGCGAAAAGCTCACCTATACGACCAGGGTTGTGGGTGATATACGTACTTCCACAGACACACCGACCTATACCAGGAATTACCCATACCCAATGGCTATGAAAACAGTGGTCGAGGAGGAAATTAATAAATTATTAGAAGATGGTATAATAAGACCATCACGATCACCATATAACTCACCTATATGGATTGTCTCAAAGAAGCAAGACGCTTCAGGTAAACAGAAGTATAGACTGGTAATAGATTTCAGGAAACTGAATTCGATTACAATACCAGATAGGTACCCCATCCCGGAGATAAATGAGGTTCTCTCCCAATTGGGAGGTAATAGGTTTTTTACTGTAATAGATTTAAAAAGTGGGTTTCATCAGATACCCCTTAGGGAGGAGGACATAGAGAAAACGGCCTTTTCGGTCAACAATGGTAAATATGAGTTTACAAGACTCCCCTTTGGGCTGAAAAACGCCCCATCTATATTTCAAAGAACACTCGATGATATTCTCAGGGAACACATTGGCAAGACATGCTACGTCTATATCGACGATGTAATAATCTTTAGTAAAAACGAAGACGATCATTTCAAACACTTGAATGACATTTTTGGAACACTGAATGCTGCCAATATGAAGGTCCAGTTGGACAAGTGCGAGTTCCTTAAGGAGGAAGTGGAATTCTTAGGGTTCATTGTCTCTTACAATGGAATAAAGGCTAATCCTAAAAAGGTCGAAGCCATAGTAAAATTTTCCTATCCCACTACGCTTAAAGAGCTCCGATCTTTCCTAGGACTTTCAGGATATTACAGAAGGTTCATAAGGGGCTACGCAGACTTGGCAACACCCCTGACTAAATTATTACGGGGGGATGCAGGTGCGATTTCCAAATCGGAGTCGAACCGTAGGAAAATTGAATTGGATCATGAAGCTAGAAACGCCGTCGATTCATTAAAAAATGCATTGGTATCTGGAGAAGTAATACTCGCATATCCTGATTTTAGAAAAGAGTTTCAGTTGACAACAGACGCTTCTAATGTAGCATTGGGAGCCGTACTGAGTCAGGATGATCAGCCGATAGCATTTATATCTAGAACCTTGTCAGAAGTAGAGGAACATTATGCGGCTAATGAGAAGGAGATGCTAGCCATAATATGGGCATTAGGGAATCTTCGGAATTACTTGTATGGGTCAGCTAAAGTCGTTATCTTTACAGATCACCAACCACTGACATATGCACTTAGTACGAAGAATAACAATAGTAAGATGAAGAGATGGAAAGCCATCTTGGAAGAGTATAATTATGAAATGAGATATAAACCCGGGAAAAGTAATGTGGTGGCAGACGCACTCTCTAGGCCTCCAGAGACAAGCATAAATTCCCTGTCAGGTACAGTGCACAGTAGTGACAGTTCTCCACAGGACCTTATTCCAAGCATAGAAACACCAATAAACGTGTTCAAAAATCAAATCTTTCTCACCATAGGCGAACCATCCACGTACCAATTTAAAATTATATTTCCAGGGTTTCATCGACATCTGATAAACGAACCTAACTATGACGAACAAAAACTGACAGAAATTCTGAAAAGGTACTTGAATCCGTCCGTTATTAATGGCATAAAAACTCCTGAACCGATAATGGGGAAAATTCAGACAATCTATCCGAATCATTTTTCAAGCTACAAATGTCGATTTACACAACTGGTGGTCGACGATATAACGTCAGAAAACGACCAGGAAAATATAATCGTGGAGACACACAATAGAGCCCATCGTAATGAAAAGGAAAATAGGTTACAAATTATGGAAAAGTTTTACTTTCCGGGAATGGCAAACAAGATTAAAAGGGTCATAAAATTATGTTCCACTTGTAAGAGAAATAAGTATGAAAGGCATCCCAATACGCCTGAATTAAAAGAGACACCTATACCAACTCATCCTGGTCACACGGTCCACCTTGACATTTTTTCCACAGACAAAAAATTGATACTAACGTCAATTGACAAATTTTCAAAGTATGCCCAGACCAGATTACTAAAAGGGCGATCGATAGAAGATGTTAGGGGACCTCTTAGAGAGATTTTATTTTTTTACGGGGTACCAAAGAATATTGTCATGGATAACGAACCTTCTTTAAATTCAGCCTCAATCCTATTCATGATGAGGGACGATTTGAAAATAAACGTCTTTACCACCCCATCCTATAGAAGCGAAGCGAATGGACAAATAGAACGGTTCCATTCCACTTTAGCGGAGATAATGAGATGTTTGAAGAGTGATGGGACATCTAGGAACTTCGAGGAACTGTTGGAAAGATCTGTGAATGAATACAACCATACCATTCATTCGACGATCAAGAAGAGACCTGTAGATCTCTACTTTGGTCGAACAGTAGACTTCTCACCTCAAGATTTGGAGATAACCAGATTATCCAACGTTGACCGACTGAAGCGCAAACAGGAAAATGACTTGACATTCCATAATAAAAATAGGAAACCATTAAAGGAATACGTACCGGGTCAATTGGTCTACGTTAAGACAAATAAAAGACTAGGGACAAAACTTTCTGGCCGGTTTAAAGAGGAGATAGTGAAGGAAAACCGTAATACAACTATAGTTACGGAAAGTGGGCGAGTTATCCACAAGAGTCACATCAGAAATTGATAAATTTCTACATCTTATTCCTCACCTTTTTTTTTCCTTTTTTTTCAGTTTACTAATTACTAGCGTCCTTGCGGATTTTAACATTCTTGACTACTCTAATACGAGACTGATAACCATCCAGAACGGAATCGCAAGAAAACAGAACGGCACCTTTAAAGTTATACATTCCATTGACCTAGAACAATATCGAGTTTTGTCACAAGATATCGAATCCACATTGAACAGTAATATTACATATAGTCATCCGCTCCGTCCGTTTTTAAGACAACAAGTGTCCGATATTAATGGACTCCTCAAACGATTAAGCCCGAAAATGAGGAAAAGATCTATCGATATTATTGGTAGTGCATGGAAATGGGTTGCTGGAACTCCAGACAGCCACGATTTTGAAATCTTAAATCAGAAAATTAAAAATTTATTGGAGAATAACAATAGACAAATGATTATAAACGAACTGACAACTAGCAGAATACAAGACATTTCAAATATTACAAATGAAATATTAAAAGTAAAACGGGAAGATTTTAATAATGAACTGGCAAATACATTAGAACACAAATTAACGTTAATTGAAAAAGAATTACAAAACATTGAATATGCAATCCAATGGGCTAAAGTAAGCATCGTAAGTTCATTTATTTTGTCAAAAACTGAAATTGAAAATTTAAATCATGTTTTAGAAAATTACAATATTCCCATTTTTAATGTAGATGAATTGTTATCTTTTGGAAGTGTAAAAATTGTAACAAATAATAAAGAAATTTTATATATTTTAAGTATTCCCATTGCCCAAAATGATATTTGTAAAATTTTCTTAGCAAAGCCAGTAAAGATTGGAAATACAATTGATAAAATAGAATATGAAAAAATTTTGGATTGTAATAATAATTTATTCGCTATCAAGGATAGCTGCAAAAGCTACAATGAATTAACTATATGTAATAGAGATAAGCTCGTACAATTAAATGATAACTTTTGTATAACTAGTTTATTTAGAAATAAAATAGGAAGCTGCACACAGGTTAACAACGAACACGTACCCGCCATAGAGGAAATTGGAAGCGACTTACTACTACTGAATCAATATATTGGGAAAATTACAGTGAACAAAGAAGAGATAAAATTGAATGGAACTTATTTAGTGAAATACTTTAACACAACAGTCAACATCGATGGTCGAGAATATTACTCGAAAGAAATAAGCGGCAATAAACCTCTTCCAGCCTCTCTACAACCAAAAGCATGGAATAGCAAAACTGAAGAAATTCTCTCATTACAGAGACTACAAAAACTTAATGTGGGAAACATCAGAAGATTGGAAGTATTAGAAAACAAAAATAAATTTCTAATGACATCAAGCATCATTATCGTTATATCCGTTTGTGCCACTATCATTTGGATCGCTAAGAAGAAGAAAACAAAACCAAAAAACGAAACAATAGAAATGGAAGTAACTCAACCGGAATCTCCAATTACTATAAAACCCACAGAAAGGAAAACTGGGAAAAAGAACTCCACCATTTACGACATCCATACATTTTAAGCAATCGGGACGATCGCATTTAAGGAGGGAGGAGTTAACACAAATTATGTTTAAAATCTATTTTTTTGGAAATAACTAAATAAGACACAAAATAAGTTCACAAGCTGACGTTGCGTATTTTGCAATACAACAACGCAGCTTATTTCACAATAATTCCATTGCACATGCCAATGGTTGATATCCGATACCCACATGGGGTGACTGCCAACAGCCAGGAATACTGCAACTCAACAAATTCCCATCAACAACATTGCACAACGATAGCAACAACATCGCACGCGCCGTCTGCTGATACCAAATACTCGAATGGCGTGATCAACAAAACCTGTTAATAAGTAGGGTAGTTTTTAAGAATATTGTTACTTTTAGTTTTTATACCAAATAAAGAACATTGTTGTGTCGCCATCCGCGCACAACAATTAATTTTTTTATTAAAAAATTCTATCCAGGATTTAATTTATATATCGTATGTAGCCAAATCTATTTGTAAATGCATTATTACGTTTAACAAAGTTCATTAACTCATAATTTAATGTGAAGCAAACATTCAAGGTTAATTATTTAACTTAAAAAATGCATGCTATTGCATTTTTTCACTTATGAAAAGTTTATTAACTCATAATTTAATATGAAGCAAACATTCAAGGTTAATGTTTAAACTTTAAAAATGCATACGATTGCACTTTTTAGCATAACGAAAAGTTTATTGACTTTAAATTTCCACAATAACAATTGTATATTTACTTTTTAACAGAATGTTCTAAAAAGTTCAATAATCATAGATCAGTTTTCAAAATATGATTTGATAAACATTAAATATATATAACAAAAAAGTGCATAAGAAAATAAATATATGTTTTACGAGGTATTTTCAAAAGATTTTTTAATATTTTTATTTAATTAAAAATGGAAAGCGTTAAAATCAGTTGCGAGTTTTGCAAACATTTAACGTTTGCAAACAAATATAACAAAAAAAGGCACTTTATGCGAGTGCATAATTTTAGTGCTAAGAAATCGAAATTTCAAAATCCAAATCCCGCAGAGATGAACATAAAGGAAGAGATACCCGACAACGCGAAGGAGGAGATTCCCGACTTCATAAAAAAATTTTTGGAGGACGACGATTCTTATTTCTTGGAAATTAAATTTTAAATTTTTTAAATGTAAAATTAATTTTTAATAAAAGTAATAAAAATGAAAAAAAATTTTGTTTTTTGTTTTATTATATTTTCTTTATTGTAAGGATTTTTTTTTTCAGAGTTTAGGTATAATTTAAATCGAATATTGCAGGTCCATTTGGTAATTGACGCCCCTTGTAAATAATTGTCCAAACTTTATCATTCATTTGAGTTAAGTATGGATCCTCCTTGTTTAAAAATTTCATCATTCTATTGGGGAGATAAAACCATTTATTGTCATCTAAATTGGCAATGACTTTTAAACCATATTGTGTTTCTTTCCATTCAAAATTCACAATTTTTAAAGATTGGTTTAAAGGTATATCATCTATTCTAATATACTCAGGCTTAATACCTTGGGCAATATTCACAATTTTTTTATACATCTGAAAACAAACAAGAAAAAAATAATAAATAATTAAATATACCTTTATTATGTACGAAATTCTTACCATTTTAACTAAGTTTCCTTTAAAGTGGCAATTAGAATAATGATGTGGAATATACTCCCTAAGCCTTTTTATATTAATGGCAAACTTTCAAATTGAGTTAATCTCTATACTTACATGTGCTGCATATTCTAAATATATTACGCATTACTCTATCTTATTTTAAAATACTCAAACAATTTATTTGTACACATTTTTAAATTTCTCTTTATTGAAGAAAATATAATCAACTTTATATAATTCTCTTTTTTATTTAAAATTACTCAAAAAATTTTTATTTTGCTTATATTTAAAATTCCTCCTTATGGAAAAATCCATTGGAGCAAAAAAAAAAAAAAAAAGTTGAAAAATTAATCTAGAATATCTAAGTTTAAAGTAACATTTCAATTTAAAAATTCCTCCCTATGGGAAGAAAAAATTCCTCCTTATGGGAAAACACGTAGGGAGCAAATTGAAATTTTAAAATTCCTCCTTATGGGAATCACGTAGGGAGGAAAAATCATATACAGAATCCCCTTATTTATACTACTGATACCTATTCTAACACAGCCACTTAGTATCATTTTACAAAAGCAAGACATAGGTCTTCAAAAAGAATCAAGCCTTATCGAAATTTTAATCATGTGCCTTGAAGAAAAAAGAAATAAAGCCGAAGGACAATTTGAAGCGATTTTTGAAAAAGTTAAAGTTATTTACGTTCAAATTGAGGTTCCAATCGAAAAGACAAGATTTGAACGAAATAATCACATCCAAAATGTTGAAGATTACTACCGAGTTGTAGGTTACATTCCTCTTATTGAATTTGTTTTAGAAGATCTCATAACAACTTTCCCAATAGATACCCCAAATGTATTGAAAATACCTAAACTTCTACCTCAAAGTGTAATCAAGTCATATACAGATACAAAACTGTTAAAACCACAACTCGCTGAAGAGCTGATTATATTTGATAAAAGAGATAAACACCTACTAACATCTAAACGTGAGCCTGATCTATCAGATAACGTTGTAGATGCTTTAATAAACTGTGATGAAGATATCTACCCAAATCTAAGAAAAATATTTCAAATTTTCGTTTCAATGCTCGTCAGTAAAGCTAAGAGCGGGAGGTCATTTCCTACCCTTCGTCGAATAAAAACATGGCTCAGATCGACAATAACAACAATGTCTAAATTTGTCTCACAAGGAAATTGCTTATTTAAAAATATTAATGTATATTAAACTGATCTTATATTTTATTTAACCTTTTTGTTTAGTTTTTTTAATTAGGGTAATGACTTTTTTTTGACAACATTTTTTCATCCCACCACGCGATGGGCATTTTAGTATTGATAATGAAAATAATTTTTTTAGGCCATTTTGGCCAAAAAAGTTTCCGCACCAAATTCAATTTCTAAAGCTCCTCAAAAAAAAAAATTTTTTTAACTTTTAACTTTTTTATCATGAATTCCACATGTGAAAATTTCCGAATAAAATTTTTTATTCACATGGATTTTAATTTCGTATCATGAATTCCATGTGAATAAAATAACATACATGATTTTAAAAACCTGTGCCACTATATTCGGAGTTGTAAACAAGAAACAATTAATGTATTTAAGAAAACTGTTTTTGGAAATTTATGGAACTAATTTTTTTCGGGAAAATTTCAAAATGTAAAGCTTTGTGACAGGAAAAAGATTTTCGCGAACAACATGCTGTTGTATTTTCTGAATCGTTATTGACAATAATCGATTACTATTGATTTGTAATTTAAGACGATTACCTCAAAGAGCAACAGAACTACGCGAATATTGCTGAAATTCGGAAAAGTTTGCAAAAATAGCGAAAATTCGCGAAAATTTTTAATATTGCAAACAAGCCATAAAATAAATTAAAAGTCCCTGAAACTATAAGGAATTGCACAAATTCGGTAAAAAATTGCAAAATTAGCGGAAATTCGCAAAAATTTGCTAACAGTGGCATGATAGCAAAGTCTAATATTTATTAAAAATCGTTAAAGCTGTAAAGAATCAGAAAACTTATAGGAAATAATCCCTTCTATCGCCAACAAGGCTAAAATTCGCAAAAATTGCAATCTTGTAAAAAAACTCTAATATTTATTTGAAATTGCTAAATTGGCAAAAGAAATAAAATGTCGGAAAATAACAAAAAAAAAAAATTCCAAAAATAGCGAAAATTCGCGAAAAATTTTAATATTTCAAACAAGCCATAAAATTGACTAAAAGTCCCTAAAACTATAAGAAATGGCAAAATTTTGGTAAAAATTGCTCAATTAACGGAAATTCGCAAAAATTAGCTAAGCGCGGCATGATAGCAAATATATTTATTAATAATCGGTAAAACTATAAAGAATCAGAAAACTTACAGTACAAAAATAGCTTTTATCGCAAACATGGCAAAAATTTGCGAAAAATTCTAAAATGTATTTGAAATCGCGAAATCGGTTATAAGGAAATTATTAAAAAAATATTTATTTGCTCTTTATTTACCGTTTTACTCCTACATAAGTATGTAAATGAAATAAATGAAATTTGTGCATTTGAAACGTTGTTATACCATCCACCACCATCAGTGGGGAATGAGGGTATACTAAGTTTGTCATTCCGTACTCGCTATAATAACAAAATTCGGTACGTGACAGTTTTGTAGAACAAGAAGTTATACTGTAAAATTTCGTGAAGATCGGCCCATAATTTACCATATGCCTACTTTCGGAAAGGAGTTTAGCATCGGTGGAGGGTATTAAAGATTCGGCCCAGCCGAACATAGCACTTTAACTTGTTTTTTTTTTTTAATTTTAAATATAAACTTACATTTTCTTCCTTTTCCGACAGACAAATCTTTGTGAATTATTTTCTTCACAAATTGGTTAAATATTTCACATGTGAGCTATTCACAATCGTGTGAATTTTTTCGAAAGAAATTTTTTCGGAGTTTAAAAATGTAAACATTCGGAAATTTTCACAACACATTTTATTCATGATACCAACTCTTCACACATTCGGAAATTTATATGTGAAATTTTATTCATGATAAGGGTGATTATATATGGTACATTTATTGGTTATATATGCAATATATTTTAGCCCCCATATTCATAAATGATTATAAAATTTAATAAACGTTTATTAAGGAAAATATTCATAGAAAATTTGGTTTTCAAGCCTTTATTAAATTTAAAATATTTTTATGAATACAGGCATTAATACATAAAATAAGCAACTGTATAACAAAAATATAAAGCTTTTTTTTGGGTTTAATGAAATAAATTTTAAGTTTAAAGTGCGAGTTGATTTACATAATGGAAAAATATCTTGTGCAACTTTAATAGCTCGTTCCGCGCATATATTACAACGCTGCTGAAAATTATCACTGTTTCATATATACGCCAAACAACTCATCTATCACAACATCTATCATTTGCCATTAAAATTTAGTTTATTAAAAAAACCGCGAAATAGAGTCGCGATTTTTTTGCGCCCTTCTTCCGTACAAATGGCAAGATCTTGTTATATTCCTGAAATTAAATGGTAATTTTGTATAGTAAGGAGAAAAATTCAAATTCAAAACTTTATCGCGTTTGGTGCGGAAACTTTCTTCGCGATCGCGAAAAAGTAATACATAATTTCTTAATATTTTTTCACGGTCTATACGGCTATGCGATTAAGAACTTGATATTCGCAAAAATTGCAAAAAGTACTTACCCTAATACACATATTGTTTTTAATAAACTTTAAAAAAAAATTTTTTTAATTTTTTGTATCATACAAATTTCCCCCCCCCCCCCCCCTAATGCTCAAGCTGGATCCGCGCCTGAACTGAGCATATGCAAATACAATAAATAGGAATTGTAAAAAAATATTTGTTCTGATATTTGCTTCAAACTGTGTGAAACAAAAAAAAAATTGTTTAATGTTCACATTAAGCTCAAATATTTGACAATTTTTGTTTTTTAAAACAGTTGGCAAAGAGTGTCAAATAAAAGAAATGAAATCGTGTTTGCCATGCGTTCAGACTTAGACAAATATTTGCATCAAATAATTGTTGAATCAAAGTGTTCAAAAATTAAAATATATTTCACAAATACTAAAAATTGCCAAATTAGCAGAAATTTGCAAAAATTTGCTAATAGCGGCATGTTAGCAAAGCTTAATAGTTATTAAAAATCGTTAAATCGGCAAACAATCACTAAAAGAAATCGCTCATATCACGAACATGGCTAAAATTCGCGAAAAATTGCAAACTTGGAAACAAACCCTAAAATTTATTTAAAATCAGTTTAAAAAAAAAAATGTCGGGGAAACAAAAAAAAAAAAAATTGCAAAAATTCGCAAACAATTTTAACATATCAAAAAAAAAACCATAAAATTTATTTAAAGTGCCTAAAACTAAAAGGAATAGCAAAAATTCCATTAAAATTGCTAACTTAGCGGAAATTCGTAAAAATTTGCCAATAGCGGCATAATATCAAAGTCTAATAATTATAAAAAATCTTTAAAACTGTAAAGAATCCGAAAGCTTACAAGAAAAATTGCTTCTATAGGTAACATGGCTAAAATTATTTGATGTTGTTTGCTCTAACAATTTTTTTGTAATATTAAGTAAATGTTTGCTCTAAAACTACTAAAATATTTGATTTTTTGTGTTCACACTATGTTTACATTGGACAAATATTTGTTTGCCGGCAAATACTTTTATTTGCTCAAAATCAGCTGTTATTTTATTTTACACTCAAAAATATTTTGTGTTCAGACTACGTTAGTGAAATATTTGATGTTTGCTATCAAATATTTCATCAGTCTGAACGAACCTTAACAGATGTTTTCTGTAAGTATTTATTTTATTTACATGCAGTATTATAGATTTTTTTAACTTTTTTTCAAAACAACGATTATAAGTCAGTATAATACTTCCTAGCAAAAAATTTTTAAAAAGGTAATCGAGCTTGGAATAATGCATTTTACTCGGAATGCATTCTCAACTGGATTACCATATTAATTCTTTCTTCTAGGTGTGAGACCAAAATAATTTGTGCCTCAGGTTTGATTACTTTCCTTACTTTTTTAATTCTAAAAGAAGTTAGTAGTGAATTTTTTTACAAAATTATAACGTAAGTAATACAGATATTCGTATACTTTTATTTTTATAATTACTTTTACAGTTTACATTTTTCAATCATTCTTATATTGTTTACAAAATTAGTTCTTTTATTACTTCATATAGTTATGAACTAATGTAATGCGTTTGGTAATCGAGCGATAAAACTTGGCAACCCAAAAGGTAAGTCACTATGTCTAATTTTTTGCTGGGTAATTTAATTTAGAGTTTTTCAATAAAATGTGTTACAAATGCTTTTAAAATATTAAATATTCAGTAGCAAAGAGAAAGGACAGAGAATATAGAAAGTAGAAGCTTTAAACCAGTGACGTCCAAAATTTAAATTGTGGTTGTATTGCTTTTTATTAGTATTCGTGAATAAAGAGACAAATATTCTTAATAAAAATGCAAAAAATATATAAGCATCCGCCGTAAGTGCACTCGTCGCTTGGTAATCGACGACTGAACTGTGTACTCTCGTGGTATGGGCTGGACTGGATGCTTTAAACTTACTAATGGTTCATTAAAAAATAGTCATATTTTACCCAAAATCTAGCTCGTTTTCTTTAAAAAGTTTCATTTGATTTTTCTACAGAGTGTCCTCATAACGAGTCAGTACTCACTCACTCTGCATAATATTCAACTAACCACAAGCCAGCTCATTCTGAGTTTGTTTCTGGATTTAAAAGAAAAAAATAAACGTATTTTTACTTTTTTGACCTATTAATACCAGAGGACCAGAGAGCTAGAGAATATTATTGTTAAATTACCCGTTACACATATCGTCGTTCGTAAATTATTGTGTTCTATATGGGTTTATTTAAGATATATTATAGAACAAAATAATTTACGAACGACGATATATTTTGTTTGACTTTTGCTGTATTGCCCCATTGTTTGCAGAAGAACTCTCAATTATAAGTTACCAGCAGCATGCCAAAACGTCTTTCATAATAATTTCACTTTGAAAATGAGATGTACTAAGCTAAGTAATTTAAACAAATAGAATATGGGAATCTTTGCTTCTTAAATAACTTTTAAAACATGAAACAAAACCAGCAAATCGTTTTTTACCAAATCAACTGCATCAGTATCAGTTTTAAATTAGCCAAACGCTTGTTCAATACTTATCGAGAAGAAGTCGCTTGTACAAAAGCAACTCACTAATCTCTGCATAACTTTTGAGTTAAACAGACAGCCATAAAAAAGCTATAGCTATTGACTAACAACTGAATCATATATGAGTTAGTTTTGAAGTCAGTTGTAAATTAGTTAGCAAAAAGACAACTTTATGTTGAGCCAGCTTATAAAAATCCGATAGGGTATTATTATTAAATTAAACGTTACACATATAATTTGCTTCACTTTTGTTGTATTGCCCCTTTGTTTGCAGAAAAACTATCAATTATAAGACACCAGCATAAAATATGTGAATCTTTGCTTCTTATATAACTTTTAAAACATGGAACAAAACCAGCAAATCGTTTTTTACCAAAGTCTACTGCATCAGTTTTGAGTTAGCCAAACGCTTGTTCAATACTTATCAGGAAGAAGTAGCTTGTACAAAAGCAACTCACTATTCTCGTCATAGCTTTTGAGTTAGCTTAGAGTTCGTTCAATACTTATCGATAAATAGTCAGTCATACAAAAAAAAAAAACTATTGACTCACAACTGTATCATCTATGAATTTGTTTTGAAGCCAGTTGTAAATAAGTAAGCAAAGTCAACTTTATGTTGAGCCAGTTTATAAAAATCCGACAGGGCACCACAAGTTGGTAGATAAATTATAAATGTACACATTTACTAATATATATATATAAATATATCGTCATATAAACAGCAAAAGGGCCTATCATCATTTTTAAAAAAATTTCAGCAGGGATAAACAACTTAATAAAACGGCAACTATTGTGATAATAAGTTCTTTATTTAAAGCACATTCATAAGTGCTTATGCATTTTAATGTATTAACAAAAAAGAACAAAGATAGGAAACGAATAAAACGTTATGTTTGTATTCTTTTATATTAGTATTTTATTTAGGGATTGCTGTTCGGTTTTAACCGAAATCGAAACCGCGGTTTTAAATGCCTAAATGGAGATTTATGGCAATATCAAGAACATTTTGGCGGGAAATAGAATAATTCTTCTTGCATTTTGATACGTTTCATTTTGATTGCCAGGTCCAGGTGGATATAATATGCACAAAATTTTCATTTGACCAATTGCGACGCCCACGATGTTTGCACTTTTTTTCGGTTTCTTGTAAAAAGCACTTTACTTGAATAGAAATTATATAAAAAACTGAAAAAAATTCAAAAAATGCTTGGCCAGGCCCAGGTTTACACTTTAGGGTTTTTAAAAGTATCAGTATTCAAACAAATAAAAAGATTGTATTACATACAAAAAAAATATATGTTTATGTATGAAGTTTAGCTTTGATATTTTTAAAACCGAAAACCGAACCGAAACCGACCGGGTTTAATCATTTTAAAACCGAAACCGCGGTTTCACATTTTTACGATTTTTAGCAAACTTTATTAGGGTTATCGTAACTATTATAACAACTAGTTGGTAACATCATTAACAAATTATGGATTAATGAAACTTCGACGCTTTTGCATTTTACATGATGATATGCTTTTAACTTTGGCAAATATTAGGCCTAAAACAAACGAAACATATTGTTAGTATCTAACAATCAAAGATTTTTTTAGGCGTACAACTTAAAGTATGAGTTATGGTATTTTAAGAGAAATTATTTTATATTTCTCATACGCAATGTATTCCCATCTTACTCAATGATATCTAAATGGCAAGTAATTTGACGCTCTTTGTTGAAATATAAACAAAACAACAGCCGAATGTTTGTCATTGGCATTTATTTGAATACCATTATAGTACACCTATCCCTTGACTTACACGACAGATGCGTTCCTGAAAATATCGTGTAAATCAAAATAAAAAATGTTTGTATGAAAAATTGTGTAAATTGAAAAAAGACCCAAACACGAAAAATATTAAAATTTTGTTTAAAAAATTAATTTATTTTAAAGTAAATTAAATTCGTATATATAAAGGCAGCAAAAATGTCAGAAAATTTTTAGGAACATTCTTTAGCCGCATCTATATAAGTTGAAGCTTGTCCACATTTTCATTTTATATTATTAAAGAATGTCATTGCTTAAATTTTTTAAAAACCATAACTTTCCGAAGCAATGTTTTTTTTTTTGTAAATGGTAGCTGATGAAAGATTTTTATAAGCCCTCAAAGCTTTATTTGTAACAGCATTGGTATGAATTGGGATTAGCTTTTATTTTGTACTTCTCTCCAGGTCATTATTGACTTTTCCATATTTTCAATTATATGAAGGCTCGTTTAGTTTCAGCTGCTATACTTTTATTAATTATGTTTTCGTTTTTTTATACATCTTATTGACGCTTCATAAATGGAAATAAATTTGTGAAACTGTTGTTATGCTGTCTCCATAACAAAGTTTTTCTAAAATCTGAATTTTCGATTCTAAAGATATTACTTTTCTTTTCGCCTGGTTTTTTTAATATTTTTTAACATGGTAAAAAATGTTTACGAAATTATACCATACACATTTTGCAACTTCACAAATATTTTTATGGTTAATAAATGTACAACGAGACACACCTCTGTATTTGTAAACACAAATCACAAATGCCTCTGGATGGCGGCTGATAAAGAAATGCACATCGGAAAACACAAACAAATGTACTTTTATTTAGTAAATGTGACTTGCTATGAATCAAATACATATCGTCTTCCATTACTTTTACGACAGTGTTCCACAAATAATAAAATTTGAAAAAAAATAATTTCGCAGGCTTGTAATATCTATATCTAAATAAATTAAGAATTATTTTTCATATATCTTAGTAATATATAAAATATCGTATTGGTTATACTTAAAATCTTTAAATTTTAAGTTAGTACCTTCTTGTTGATCAAGTGTGATATTTATCATTGAGTTTAACCCTTGTGCTAATACCCGGATACCGTGGTACCCACCAGAGAACGGCTTTGTGCGACTGCAATCAAACTTGCGCAACCGCAAACATTCGCTGCTGGTTTTCAGTCATTCAAATAATGCACATCGTGCTTTGTTATTTATACCATCGTTAGCTTCGTTTTTTAATAAAGATGTTTGGTGCGACAATGATTGTTTTGGTAAAAAAAACAAAAACAAAAAAGCCAGAAATCAAGCAATCATTACTCATGTAGGCATTTAGCAGTTGCTACAACAACAAACAATTTCCATAGAAATAGCAGACAATAGTAGTATTCACACCGAACTTGTTTATTTGTTACTCGGTAGTTTGTTAATTTGTTAAAGTTACGAACTGTGAACGACCCCCTTTTTAAACATTTGTTAGTCTGGTAAACAAAAAAAAAAAATAAAAAATCATTTAATTAACATACTTACCCTCAATGTACACGAAAATTGCCAAAACATAAATATTTTTTAGAAATGTATCACAAATGACTTTTTTTATTATTTTTATTTAGAAACAGCAACAGCTGATTGCGAGTAACCAATTAACAACTTTTTTGTCAGGGGTGCCGTGTCGTTAATTTGTTAAATGTTAATCCGGTAGCGCGTTAAATATCCAAAAACAAAATGCGTGTAAAAAAGTAACGATTAACGACTAACAAAATAACAAGCTCGGTGTGAATACATACCACTAATGTATTGTTGTTGTTAAAGTTGTTATTGCTGTTAATGTTAATGTAAAAACGCGACTCGTACTCATACCAATTTAGTTCGTCGTTGGCTTATCGAGTAGACAATGACTACTTGAATGCAAAAGCATAAGAATTTTTGCCATTTGACTTTGGGTATTGGTGTTGTTGCTTTCGCAACAATAAATGCAAACAAAGCACTTTCATCAATAAAAAAAACTCACACATGCACAAATCAAATGTGTACAAAATGATGTCAAAATTACCGACGTTGAACTTTGTTTTGCACGCATAGAGTTAATGTAAATTTAAGCGTATGAATAAATCAAGAAAAATAGTGATTTTGCAGTTAAGAATTAAAAATTTTTCAAGAAGCTTCTGGATCGTCGTTATTTAACTTAAAAGAAAGCGAATTCAGATTCTTGATTTATTTTTTTGCTTCTTTAATACTCAAAAAAATTTGTTTAAACTTTAACCATCGCAACATACACACCCGGGTACCCCGGTACCCAATACAATTTAATACACTTTATGGGATAACACAGACACGTTTGAACTGCTCAAAAAATTCAATAAACAAAATTCTGCATCATACCTTGTATATACGTGAAGGCCATAAGCACCACGACCCAGAGGATCTTTTGTGCAGCCCGTGTCTCACCAAGTCAGGCTTAGGCTACGTATAAAGCCCACTATCCTGCCCGGTGAAAGATTATAAATCTCAGTCGGGCCCACTATTTGCCCCCCGAAAAATTTCCGTCTAGAAGTCCCCAAGGAGGGACAGCAGCAGAGCAGATGTTCCGATGTCTCGTCATCCATCCCGCAGAATCTACATGTTTTTGAAGGTGTATTACCCAACTTAAACTGATGGTATCTGAAACCACAGTGTCCCGTGAATAGGCCCACAAGCAGTCTAAGTTCCGCTTTCTCAAGCAGCAGGAACCTTCCTGCCCTGCACCGGGACAGTGACACAAATCTCCTGGACTGTCTTAGTCCAGGAGTGGACGTCCATGCGTGAAGGAATTCACGCTCAGCCCATTTTTGTAACGTTCCCCTGATGTGACCCACAGGGACGCCAAAGAAAGGCTCAGGGCCTATAAACGGGCGACGGGCGCCCCTGTTTGCTAAGCAATCAGCCCTTTCATTGCCCGTATGGCCCTCATGTCCGGGAACCCAACACAAATTCAGCTCGTTGTGTTTCCCTAATTCATTCAGAGACGCAAGGCAGTCCAAGACCAGCCTGGACTTTATCTCCAAAGAAGAAAGTGCCCTAAGAGCGGCCTGGCTATCCGACATTATATACAGTCTTAAGCCCCTTGTCCCCCTCCTTAGACACTCCCCAGCGCATATCATGATGGCGTAGATTTCCGCCTGAAATATAGAAGGCTGTTTGCCCATAGACAAGCCCCTTTGGAATCCCGGGCCCATGATGCCCGCACCAGTATCACCGTTTACCTGTTTCGAACCATCCGTGAACCATACCTGGTCCGCGCATGTGCACCACCAGGATTGGTCCGCCCATTGGTCCCTGTCAGGTATAAGGACATTAAAATTCCTATGCAGTGCCAAACTTGGCAACATATGATCACCCAAAACAATGGATTCATCATTCCTAATGATATCCAGGATCCGCATATGACCCACCAGGTCACCTGCCCTATATTCGCATCATTACATAAGTTAAGTTTCCAAAGCGCTAGTATTATAATACGGGGAAGTGCTATTTGCATATCATTAGGGAGATCGATTATTCGACTTTTTTCAATAACCGGTTTTCGAATATTCCGAATATTTGCTATTTTAAAAAAACCGGTTTTCGGTTAAGCATTTTAAAAATAACCGGATAATTGGAATACATAAAAATGCAAAAATCAAATAAGTTTTTGTAATAAAAAGTTAATTTGAATAAAAACGAAACAGTTCTCGATGGTAAGCAACCAACAAAATACATAGATATGACTTAAGGTATGTTCAGACTTCACAATAAAATGCAAAAAAAAAAATGATGACCAGTAAATTGATCAAGCTTAAGCTTTTGTTTAACAATTTCTACTTATTTACTAAACCTTATTTTTGAGATGATAATTGTATAATGTATTTTAGAAACTGTTAAATAATGTTTGCTCTAGCCTAACGTTTTGCAAAAGCAAACAATTCTTTAAGAAAACTAGTGGTTACGTGTAGGACATCAAATATTTAATAGGTGTAAATATCTGTCAATTCGTCGATCACAATTTAAACCCTTCCATGAGATTGTATAATTCCTTAAATTTTGCTTTATGTTCTTGGTAATTTAATAAATAAAACTGAAGAATTTTTTCACATTGTTGAATCCACCGGTATGTTGTAGTTTTAAGCATGAAAATATGCTAGAACTACTTAACATCCGTACTTAAACAAGAGCGGAAGGCGGAACGTTTTCTTTCGCTCAGCTTTTACGCTGATATTCCATACCTAAACGAAAGCATCAACGTTGTGCCACAAACAGTAGTGCTAACGTTCTTGTTGAATAAAACCCACATAAAAGAAATAAAAAGAAGAGATAAACAGCTAGATTGTCCAAAAAATAGCTTAATTGACATTATGTATTAACAAAGCGGCCAACTTCACTATTTAACGCGATGTCAAAATCTTATTTTCCAATTGTACAGCGTTGACGCCGCGCTTTTTAGAGATGGTTCATACAAATTGCATGGGCATGAGAATTTCTGAAAGCTAGAAGACGCTTTCCGCTCTTGTTTCGGTAGGCTGTAAGAGTTTTTCATTCATTATTGGCAGCATATTTTAGTAAAGTATTATTTGCAGTCTCTTATAAACTTCTAAGAACAGAGTCAAGTTTAACTTGGCGTATATTTATGCGAAGCTTGTGGACTAATTTAAGGTTATTACTAAGTCGTGACGTTGAAAAACCTTTGCAACTTATCATTTTAGGTCTCTTTAAGCACCATAGTCTTTAATATTGGTTCGAATATTAAGAATACTGTCAAATTGCTTTAAAGCTGAACATTTTTTTTAGGTATTTTGAATTGTTTTTGGTTTTGTTACAAGAACACACGCTTATATAAGCGATTTTTATTTACACTGCTCATAATGTTTATTATTTTTTTTACTTTTGTTACATTTTGTTTTGACATTCTTTATAAAAAGCTTAAGTTTGCAAAATATTCAATAGAAAAATACTTAAATTACGGGTACATTTATAACAAAAGTAAGGAAAACTTATATAAACTACACATTACTAAAATAACCGGTTTATTTTACCAAAATAATTAGTTTATTCGATATTCGAAAAATTTTAATTTTAAAATATTCGATTAATGCAAAACTTAAATGACCGGTCAAAACCGGTTGAATAATATTCGATCGATCTCCCTACATATCATGTATGACCAAAAATGTTCAACTCTTATGGTGTTTTCTTTTCTAAAAAATAATGATGCATTATAGTTGTGTAATATATTTATTAGGTTACACGAACCCTTACAAAATGAGTCATTTTTCTAAATAATAGAACAAAATAATAGCTACGTTTTACAAAATAATAGCTACGTTTTACACTCAACACTAATGTGTATTTAGCGTGTTAAATAGTGAATGCAAAGTTTGTACTTAAAGCGATATTCACCACGCTTGTAGCAATTTTCAACATTAAATTTTCTTACAATTCCAATAAGCGTTAACAGCACTGATTTTCAATAATTAATGTCAGCTGTTGTTAAAAATTTTGTGACAAAAAAATATAATAAAAGTAAAACAAACGAAAAACAAAAAGTTTTTATATCCATTACAATATAACTAAAAATCACAATATAACGCAAATTGTCCGCAAACACAAGAAAAACTTAATAAAAAAAAAAATACTTGCTTGCATAAAAAAGTACTTTACGCAGATGCAAAAAATGGTATTATCTCACACTCAGTTATATCTGCGGGTAAGAAATGGAACAAATTTGCCATTTATTGTTGCAACATGTTTAGAAAGGAAAACGACAACTTCTCACATTTTTGCATATATTTTTAGAATGGAACAAAAACTCGCACGAATGGTAGCATATATGGAACATTATTGTCAGAAAAGAAAACACCATTATAATAAAAAATACTGTCCTGTATAAAAAATTTAAAATTTTAGCCGGTATGCAATACAAAATTAAAAAATCACATTTTAATATGAATATGATTTGATACGCTTTAAAAAAGTTTAAAATTTTTATTTTATTTAATAAGAATATGGATTATTAATACATTAAAGTAGGTCTGTCTGCGTACACATATTTTGCGCAAAATGTTGCAAAATCTTGCAAAATGTTGTCTGCGTACTACAAATCTCTTGCAGCGAGAGAGCCAAAAAGAGAATTTTTTGAGAGTTGGAAGTTAGGGAACTTGCAAAATGTTACTGGAGAAATTTCCGCTTGCAAGATTTTGCAAATAGTTTGAACAGCTGTTTGAATGAAATAGTTTTTGTGAAATGAATATAAAAATTTAAATTTAACAAAGGCAGAGGTAAGTAGTTAGAATTGTGGGACAAACTTTGCAATTGAAGAGGCGAGTATTTGGAATTGTGTTCCTGGCGAGCACTTCACATCCAAATTATTTTTCTATGTTGTCAAGCTGTTGGAGGGCACTGTATTGGGCATTTAATTTTATATATAATAGATACTTTTTAAAGGTATGTTTGGTTAATTTAGTTTGTGACCTTGTGCAGCATTCGAATTAATTGAATTTCCTTCCTATAATATTCCTATTTCCTTTTTTGCTGTATGTTAAACTATGAAAAATTTTATTATCATAATTTTTATATTATTTCTTTTGATATCATTTAACAAAGTAAAATATAAAGAAAATTTTATTGAATTAAAAAAATATTATAGTACACAATTTTGTCTACAACATTTGAATTGAGAAAATTGCAAATGAAATTGAGAATTTTAACTGAAAGGTAAGAAAATACCCAATAAAATGGAGAATTTCGATTTGATTTTGAGAAATTTCCAAATGAAATTGAATTTCAATTTGATATTGATAAAATTCCAAATGAAATTAAGAATTTCAATTTGAAAATGAGAAAATTTCAAATAAAAGAAATATTTATTTAAAATTGATAATTTTCCAAAATAAAATGGAGAAAATTAAATTTTAAATTGTGAATACTGAAAATGAAATTGATAAATATTAATTTAATATTGAGAAAGTTCCAAATGAAATTGAGAAATTTTAAATTTAAATTTAAAAATTTAATCATATAATTTTTATTATGCTCATATAACAAAGATACATAAAATAATATAAGGATCAAAGAAATGAGAATTAATACAAATCTTATATGTATAGCTCTACTATAATCTCAAATAAAAACACATGTCTTAAAAACATTAATCACCTATTCTTATTAGGCAAAACTCTGCTCTCCTACATTAGAGAGAACTTACGTTCGTGACAGTATTCTTTGTTTTCACTGTATTTCTTATTTTTGACCAGATAATTTCAGTGGGGCTAAGCATCGGTGAATAAGGGCTTAAAAATAATGTAAAATTGTGTTAATTTCAAGCCACTGATTAAATTTTCTATTTCTCAAACATTTCAAACAGAGCACAAAACTTTAGTAAAAATCAACCAACCAGTAACGATTTCTAGCAAGTAAAATAATAAATTGAAAATCTTGCTGAGAAAAAATAAAAACAGGAATAATAGAAAAATAACATAATTTTATGCTGTTAAAAACAAAAAAAAAAAAAAATCTATTTTTCTTTTACTTTTCTGTTCATAGGAAATAAAAATCTCGTACATACACCAACGAGTTAATATTAAATGTTATGATACAGGTATACATATGTAAGTAGTACAGTACTTGGTCTAAGAAAGTTTCTTCTTTGCCGTTTTTTTTTTAACTTGTAAACTATTGCGAGAAAAATTAGGGATATATGAAAGAGCAGTGAAACCTTAAGACACATTTTAAATATTTCCTAAAACATAAATAAAAATTAATCAAGCACTTATGTGCCTTATTGTTCTTAAATTTAAGCAAAAAATCCCTGATGATGTTTGAAATATTTAAAGGAAATAAAAAATAATATTTCTTTACAAAAAAACATTTTTTTATTATAATTTGTATTTATTAATAATTGGAAAGGACGAGAAAGGACAATGTTTGTTGGAAAATTGTTTAATATATTTCCTTTAATTTAAATAGACGAATCCCTTATTAAAGTCAACATAACATTCACCAAACGTTAGGTAAATATGGATTTAATGCATTTTTTAATTACATATAGAACCTAAGGCCGTATTAGCTGAAATAAAATCAAATTTAATGAGCAATTACATTGGCCAAACAACAAAAATAGAGATAAATAACAACTTAGATTTCTAGTCCTCGTAACCGAATTCTTATTACTGTGTTCGAAATTGACACTTTTTTTAGACAAGCCGGGCACATGGCGATTTAGCTTAATTCGGGTACGTTGAATCAAAATTGACTCTTTTTTTTTAGACAAGCCGGGCACATGGCGTTTTAGCACAATTCGGGTACGCTGAATCAAAATTGTACATAGCATGAACTCCAAAATTGCGAACTGTACTGTGCGCACAAAGTTTACATGGGCAGACAGTTAACCGTTAACCGGTAAACCGAATAATTACTACCCGATTATATGATCGGTTAATTTAAAATTTGGTATCTTCGATTAACGATTAAAGCGGTTAATTTCAGTCGATTAACCGATGTAACAATCATTTTTAATTTTTTGGAGTATTTTAAAATATTTGTTTGTATTTTGAATTATTTATTTCGTACAATACATTCTATAAAGAACCCCAATAGAATTGTACCTCCGACTGGTTACTTAGCTTAATTGGTAAAAATAAAAAAAATATCTCAGTACCCATGGCACAGAAAATATTCCGCTCAGTACACCGGATTATGTAGATCGCTCTATTGACAATTTTGACAGTTTTCTGAAACTAGCTGTTCAACATTCCAATATTTCCCCCAAAAAAACAAAAACTATTAAATTATATTCCACAGATGTCGAGCACCTTTTATCTGAAAAAAGGAGGGCTCGAAGAGAGTGGCAATTGCACAGATCCCCTCAACTTAAGAACTTACTAAAAGATTGTCCAAAAAGACTAAGAAAGTTATTGCAGACTCAGAAAACAGCTTCTCTGGAAAAATATCTTAGGGAACTTGATGCAACCCCACCATCAGACAACTCATTATGGCGTGCAGCTAGAAATCTCAAAAGGCCAGTTGTCTCTAAACCACCATTAAGAAACTTGAATGGAAGTTGGGCCAGAAATGATGTTCAAAAAGGAAATCTGTTTGTCAATCATTTAAAAAACGTATTTACCCCAAATATATCTCACGACATTGCGGTCGAGTTACCACCTGTTGCAGCTAGAGCAGCTGTTCCCCTAAGATTTGAGTTAAGAGAAATTGAAAAGGCTATTTGTGATTTAAGCCCCAAGAAGGTTTTGATAAGATCAGCAACAAAATGCTTTTGGAGCTACCCAGCATAAAAAAGCATATTATTCTTTAAATTTTTAATGCTATTTTACCCTTAAAAACTATCCTCAAAAGTGGAAGGTTTCCTTAGTCACCATGATACCTAAACAAGGAAAGGATCACACAAAAGTTGAGTCATATAGGCCTATAAGCTTACTTTCTAATATATCAAAGCTGTTTGAGAAGCTGTTAACGTCAAAATTAACCCCAATTTTAAATGAAAATAGAGGTATTTCTAACCACCAATTCGGCTTTAGAAGAAAACACAGCACAAATGAGCAAACCCATCGTAGAGTAAACGCAATAAGAAAAGCCTTTGAAGAACGAAAATATTGTGCCGCTGTCTTCATCGATGTTTCTCAAGCTTTTGATAAAGTCTGGCATGAAGGCTTATTACATAAATTGAAGCTTAACTTACCAATTAACACACACAAGCTGTTAGCAAGCTACTTAGTCGGTCGAAAATTTATTATTAAAGAAGGTGATTATTTAAGCTCTCCTCAGCAAATTGACGCTGGAGTCCCTCAGAGAAGCATCCTGGGCCCACTTTTATACTTAATATATACCTCTGATATGCCAACAAACAACTACACCCAAACTTCAACATTTGCTGATAATACAGCTTTTCTAAGCGTGCACGAAACAGTCAAGAAGCATCTCGATACCTACAGGATCATATATTTCAACTCGAACTTTGGTTAAAACAATGGAGATAAAGGTCAATGAGCAAAAGTGCGTACATATAACATTCACCTTGCGTCGGGAATCATGCCCCCCTATTAAAATCAATAATCAAATAATACCTCAAAATTCGCATGTAAAATACCTCGGTATTCATCTCGATCGCCGTTTAACGTGGAAAAGCCATATAGAGGCAAAATTAACTCAAATGAAACTAAAAGCCATCCAAATTTATTGGCTTATTGGAAGAAACTCTGTCCTTAGTCTCGACTGCAAACTTCTTCTTTACAACTCCATCTTAAAGCCAATCTGGTGCTATGGTATTCAGTTATGGGGCACTGCCTCGGCCTCTAATATCGAACAAATTCAAAGGCGCCAAAATAAACTACTTTGAATAATCACAGCTGCCCCTTGGTATGTTAATCGCCTATGTTAATCGCCTAAGTCCTAAACATTGGGCCAATTTATTTTTCTAATAGATTATTTGTTAACATCTTTTTAAACTATTGAAATAACTGATAAAATGATGTCAGAGTTTATTTTTAAATTAATAAATAACATGTTCTAGCCAGAAAATATGTTTTACATATTTATGAATTATTTGTTATGTTGTTTTTTGTTTTACTAATAACATAAGTTATTCATTTTCATTCATTCATTTTTCTTTATTAAAATTACTTAATTTATAAAAAAAAAACTTTATTAATCGGTTAACCGATTAATAACAAAATGATCCGATTTTTAATCGATTAAATCAAAACCTTGGTTAATTAATCAAGCGATTAACCGATTAAAGCAAAAGCTCGATTAAACGAATACCATAGTATATAAGTATATTAATAACAACACTTGCTAGATATCAGAAAACAATGGTGTAAGCCAGTTATGACAGATTTATTTGAGCTCAATCGCCAAACCGGATGTCAAGCTCGAGATGACGATAGCAGATATAAATATAAAATGAAATAAAATAAAAAAAAAGAAGTAAAACGCTTTACCTGTTTTTGGAAATTGTTTTAAATAATTCGTTTCCCCTATCGCCAAACACTTTAAACGTCGTTAATTCGTCAAACGTCAGTTTCCCTCACCAAATGGGTTATAAAAACGATGAAGATTTTGAGGAAGGTTTCAAATTAAATGTAATGTAAATGCGATGTTAGGTGGACAGTTTAAATTAATTGAAAGAGTTTTTCTTGATAGTGTTTTTAATACATTATTAAGGGTCATTTGATCTGAAATAAAGCTTCTATAATGTGTGCCCTCCCTACTTAAACACTCATGCATACTTATTTTATAAATTTTTGTTTAGAGGGAAGCTTTAACCCTGAACAGCCGAATAGCTACTTGTAAATTAAATTGGCTTGAATTGTTGGCGAAAAAAATTACACAGAGAATTTTTATTTTTATTTTCTTTGTAGAAGAGTTAGTGTTGATGTTTGTTGAAAGTTTTGAAAAATTAAATAAATTTCAAATTTATGTTGAACTGAATTTTACATTGCATCTTTTTTTAATCTTAGAAGTTTTAGTATACATTTATAAGTACGTGGCTGAATATAAACTATAAAGCCTAAGTTAGTAAGTACATATGAAATGCTTAAAGGCGTTTAGCATTTTAGTAAATGAATAATTTGAAAATTTGCATTTTGTTTTGCTGTGTAGGAAAACTGTTACTATATTAAATTAAATATTATAAAGAAAAAATATATTAATAGAAGGTTTTTGTTGAAAAAAAAACTTTTTTTTAAAGAAATATTTTTTGTATTTTAGCTATAAAAAAATTTTATGTGTAACTGACAGATTAAGTTATACCAGGTTAATTTTAAATAACAAACTTTGTAGTAACTGGAGGTTTTCAGTTTCTTTAAATCTGTATTAAATTTGTTTTATCTTGAACACAAAAGTGACCTTAAACATTGGAGCTAAAACATTTTAAGGCATGATTGATTTTTAATTTTTTAATTAAATTTTGAAATTATATCTGCGTTTACCTGAAAATAGTTTCAGTCTTTAATTAACCCTTCTGCATTCCTTGGGTCAATTTGACCCAATTTTGGTTTTCAAACGCAAAATTTGTCCCTTTTAATATAAGATATGGACGTGAAACTTCAATTTATCCATTACAGGGACAAAAATTATAAATTTAAATGAAAATAATAAAATTTTAGTTTTTCCTTCCCCCTCCAAAAAACACGATTTACACACATTTAATATCCTTTGGGTCAATATGACCCAACATGCGATATTGCAAGTTTAATTCCACTTTAAAATTTGTTTTCTATTGAATTGAGTTCATCTTCATTCAGAATCATCGATAAATAATTTTTTCGGTCAAATAATCAATAGAATCGCTTTTGGTTTTATTTCACTTAAATATGAAATGCTGTTAACATTTTATTGTTGGGTCATATTGACCCAAAGGATCATAGGAAGGGCACATATCCAAGGGATGCAGAAGGGTTAAAGAACTATTTAGACATTTGAAGCACGTTACGTTGTAAGTGACAAAATAATTATTTTTCAGGAGAGCAAAAAAACCTTTTTAAAAGCCAGGATTACCTTTTTTTAAATTATGAAAATTAGTGATAATAAAAACTTGTATGCCAAATATCAAGAAATTTTAATTTAACCTTCGCTTTCATAATCACTACCCGGGTAGAGAAAGCGACTTTCATTTGCAAATAGCTGAGCGAGTTTTCATCAAATCTGAAAATGCCACCGAGTCAGTTATCAAATTTTCGAATTTAAGCAGAAAATGCAAACAAAAATGATTTTACTGCAGAACTTCTTACTTTTTTTGTAATTTTGTCTTTTTTTCTACGTAAGTTTCTATAAATTTCTATGACACATTTCCTAATATAATCAACTGAAACTTTTAGAAAAACAATACATCATGTAAATAAATGGATTTTCGTTTATTGAAATTTAAAATTTACAAAAAAATGAGAAAAAGTATATATGAATGTATATAATATTTATTTAGGCAAATTGTGAGAAGATGAAGATGGGCCCATATGACAATCTTCACACTTTGACTGGGTGAAGCTGTGTTCAACGCATACGGGTTTTTTGCATTTGACACATGCTTGCCGTGCAGCTCTCTTCCTTTTAGAACAATGGCAGCATATGTAGCACCAACATTTTTGTTTGATGCGCCAACTTGCATCTCGTTCCGGGACATCATCAGTGTCAAATTCTTTATCTTCGTAGTTCGATACAGAGAATGATTATGCAGTAATAATAAAAACAACTAAATATTTTTCCACTCAAAAAGGTTCAAAAATATACCTAAAATACATTCAACGGCTGTCTTGATGGCAATCTTCTTGACTGTCATTGGTCTTTTGGCTCGGACCCTAATTTGCGAAATACAAAGCTCTTCATAAATCTTCATAAAGCTCTGTATAAATTTTCTACGTCGCGCAAAAGTGGTGTAAGCCTCAATTTTTCATACCCTGACTTATCTACGCCAAATTGATAAAAAACTGCGAAAATAAAACAAGAAACTACCCTGCGACTGGTCCTGGGAGTTGTGAAAATAGAACAGGTACATAAAGAAAGAACTCATGACCAGTGAAAGGAGAACCAATCATGTAACTGGTTTATGAAGAACAAAAAGGTAGAAAAAGTAATGAATTACAGTACAGTCTACACCGGTGGTGTGATAAATTTTTTGGGAGTTTCTAAAATTTGGCTCTTGAATTTAATTCTTGGACTTGTTTTATTGAAATAATACTACATTTTAGTAACTGTCACTAAACATGTCCATTGAGAATAGATTTGTGACTGGTCAAATGGCGTCAGTTGACCCCCTCCAATGACAACCCCATGTAAAAGTGATAGGTCTGATTCATAGAAAGTGTTAAAACTAGAACCGGTCTCCAAACCAAAACCAAAGACCTATCACGGGACTACTTTGGTGTCAGTTCGCTTCCCTCTAGGGTAGATTATCTCTTGTTTTACCAATCACTTACAGAAAGCGTTACTTGTAATACAAAAGAAGCCATAAGCCAAACAAATATGAAATAAATATAGTGTGACCTACACCACTTTTGAGCTGACGGCCTCATACATATATGCTGCCAGGGCCGAGACATCCAACATGTTGTAAAACATCGCAAAAGGCCAACGAGTTGTTTCCCTTTTTGTGGTATATTGGGACACCATTTTATCCATTGCGTCCACACTGTTCTTGGTTTGATTATAAAACAAAATCATTTCTGGCTTTTGTTTTATATCGGACACAGCTGAATCTCGATGCATGGACGATAGCAACACTACAGCTCTTCGTAGTAGAAAAAAGCAAATAAATTACCTAAAGTATTTTTTTGCCTTGTTTGACATTGTTTGTATTTTGCCCCATATAAAATTAAGAAAATATTATTATATCTACCCGGGTAGATACTATGTGTTGACGTAAAAAAATTCTTCATGAAAGCGAAGGTTAACATGCAAATTTACAGTTTAGAACTTTTTTTAAATGAAAAAACGTTTCATATCCACAATCACGATCTCATTTATAACGTTTTTCCACTACGCGGCTTTTAAAACGTTATTCCAATTTGCAAAACTATTAGTTTGTACCATTTATTTAGTAACTTTCAAGGTTATTTCACTGGCTGACTCTTTGTACTGCATTTTGAAGAGGTTAATGTGCATAATTTTGGATGATTTGATGTTTAAACAATGTAAGAGAGTAATGTTAACTATAATTTGCAAAAAAAAAAAACAGATTTGGTGGAAGTGGTTTTTACAACGTTATTCGCGGCTGTGCTTCATTTATTTCCCTTTTTAAGGATTGATCAAATTATGCTTTCTCTAAGGAAAGCAATCCAAACTTAAATTTTAGAACTTTCAATTAAGCTTTTATTACACTGTGAAACAAAATTCGGGTCATCGCCGCCAGCCTCAACACTTGCATTGCGAAATGAAAGTATACTACTAGTAGAGCAAATCTGCCAAAGTTAGCTCGGGTTCCCGAAATATAGGCCCCTAGAGTTTTTGAATTTATGGAAAAAATATACTGAATGTACTTCTGAGGTAAAAAATTATTTCGAATGTCTTCAGTAGAATCGTATGGTGATTCTTTTCTTAGAATTTGTTAACCCTATAACTCTCATTTAAAGGGGGTATTTTTGTCCCTTTTCCCAACTCTTATACAAAAATATACTAAAATGGCACTTTTAGTGAAATTTGATGCAGAAAAGGGACACAAATTACCCCATCAAATGAGAGTTAGAAGAAAAGAATCGCCATACGATTCTACGGAAAACATCTGAAATTATATTTTACCTCAGAAGTAAATTTAGTATATCGAGCCCTTATAGCCAAAAATGATGTAACCAACATAAATAAAATTTTACAGGAGAAGGTTTTTTTTAAATATTTTTGTTTCAAGTCTAGGTTTCGTTTGAAATTGCTTTTGCTTTTATTTCGTAACGGCACTTCCCAGAGATATGAGATTTTAGGGATAATGCAAATGATCAAAAATGATCGATTTTCATCAAAACACAAAAATCTAAAATGTTGTTGGTTACATCATTTTTGCTATTAGGGCTCGATATTTTTTTTTTTTTTGACTTATACCAAATGCCTTTTCAAAAAATTCAAAAACTTTAGGGGCCCATATTTCGGGAACCCGACCTAACTTTTCAAAACCCTTTGGTAGATTGTCTCTACTAGTAGTATACTTTCATTTCGCGTTGCAAGTGTTGAGGCTGGTTTATTTTGTTGCACAGTGTTACCTAACATATTTTTATCTATTTAAGTAGCTATTTTAATATTCAAGAGCAGTATTGCGTAACATGATACGACACTTGGAATTTCTATGTTTCCACTTTGAGCAAAACAACTTGTATTGAGCAAAAATGTGATAAAAATAGTTTTTAACTAAAAGTTTAAACGCATACTTTGTAAGTTATTTAAAATATGGCTTAATAAGTTCTACCAAATGTCTTACTTTTGAATAACTTTAACTCGTCGACAAATATGTTTTTGAATTCGTTAATCGGCATTAACAGATTTTAAAATATAAAATTGTTACACTTTAAAGAAAGAGACATAAAAAGTGGATAGGATTTCAAAAATGGTCAAATTGACAATTTTGGATAGCGAGGATAACGGTGGTCGTAGCACGTGTTTCGAGAAATTTTGAATGTGGTAATCACAGCACGCCCAAAAAATTCATTTATTTCATACCAGCAACTTTCTTTTTAGCAACTTGCAAAACAAATTATCTTTTGTAACTAATCGGTTATCGCAGCACTACGTTACACCAATTTTTTAACTACTTCCTTTTTATTTACACAGTAATGTCCCACGCTAATGTATGCACGTAACTCAGTTGGTTAGAACGCAAAATTAAAAAAGGATGCGTTGATAACTTTTAATCCAATAATACGTACGTGGATGAGTGGGTTAGATTCAAGCCCTCGACTGGAACCCGCAATGCAGTCGTAGACGAGGAATACCAGGAAAACTGATGAAGACTCGTAAAGCAGCAGCACTAGTTGGAGATGCAGTACACATTGTAGGAAATCAAATATTTAGCTTCAAGAGTTGCTAGCATATCAGCATAAGCCAATGACTTATCAAAGCCCCAGAAATATTATTCTAGCGGCGTTTAGTTTCACGAACAAGGGAAGCAGTGAACAGGACCACTTCTGGAAATAATGTTGTCACCAAATTGATTTTGCAATGAATCTAGTTTTAACCGTGCTCTATGGTAAGTTGCGCCATCTTTTTTGAACCAATTATCAATGATCTCTATCTGATTCATTTTTGGAAACATTCAAATTCAAATTCAGTCAGCATGGCTCGAAAGCACTCGACATTCACTGTAACGGCAGCTCTTTGCCGGTGTTGCCAAAACTGCTTGATGATAATATGCCTAAGCTTTAAAAAAAAATCTGCCGATTCGTAAAATGAAGAAAATATGCTAAACAATATGCTAAAAATTTGCTAAATAAAAAGAAATTTTAGTATATATTCCATAAAAACTGAATTTTTTAAAGAAATATGCTAAAAAATTATGCTTTTCCAAAAATTCAAATATGCTAAAAAAAATAAGCTTCCCAACTCAATCTGCCCTAAACGGAAGCGAACTGACACCAAAGTAGTCCCGTGATAGGTCTTTGGTGGTAGAGATCGGTTCTAGATCTAACACTTTCTATGAATAAAATCTATCACTATTACATGGGGTTGTCATTGAAGGGGGTCAGTTGACACCATTTGACCAGTCACACATCTATTCTTAATGAACGAGTTTGGTGTTAGTTATTACAATGTAGTGTTATTTCGATTTAACAAGTCCTAAAACTAAATTTTAGAACAACGCTTTAGAAAGTCCCAACAAAATGTGTCATACCGAATCTGTACTGATTCACTATTGACACAGTCACCAATACTAGTGAGTTATTATACCTCAGGCAATGTTATTTACAATAGACATTTAACATGTTCGTGTCATTGGAAATCTACCACTAACGTTGGTATTTCTGACAAAGTACTGACTGGGTAGTTCCTTTGGGAACATATGTAGACATTGGAACCAGAGAATCGCTAGTACATTTTAGTAAAAGTTGTCTACACATATTGTAAGAATACGAAATCAAAACAATCTTTTTTTTATTATTTCTTCAACTTTTATAGGAATTGTACTTCTCAGTTGTTATTGATAAAATCTTTTTTGTATTAAAGCCAAATATAGTGGCAAGTGTAATGTAGTGTATACACTTCGTTGACAATGTCAACGATATAGTAGACAAACCTGGAGACTTGGAGACACTTGCACCCAGTAGCTCGTTTCTGTATTTCTCGCATCGTAAAATTTCTTACATGAAGTGTGAAACAAAAAATTCCATCGTTTCTCGATTTATGAGATAAAGGAGTTTCTGTATATGAATGCGAAAACAGACACAACAAATTCTGTTTATACTGGAATATTTCCAGTAATTAAGTGTCAAATAAAAGCGATACGTAAACAAAAGAAATAAATATAATAAAAACAGGGCTGCCAGATTTGACGAGTTATCGTCATCTTGACGATTTTTTGTTCCGATATTAACAAAGTGACGTTTTGATGATTTTTTCTAAAAAAGTGACGAAAGCAAAAACAAAATCAAAAATATTTTATAATTTTGTTGTTACTTTCTATAGAAATTCATCTTGAATTTTCAAATTTCAAACACTTCTATTTTGTGGCGTTGAAAATTAAAAAAAAAAAAAATAATATGAATGTCTGTAGAAAGCAACAACAAATTTATAAAATATTTTTGATTTTTTTTTGCTTTTAACGAAATTGTTGGCGTTGCGTTTTACACTATAAGCCCCTTAGTCTTCGAAATAAGATAATTGTAAATATTTTTATATGTTTGTTTATTAGAAAAAAAGATATCTTTAGAAACAAGGGTTAAGTTTTTATATTTATCCCTATTGTGAAAATTGTCCTCGAAATTGTTTGTCTCTTCCCTAAAAAATGTATCGGCAAAAGCAAAATTTCGAGGGAAAGTAATGGAACGACTTGGCTTATTTTGAAGATTTAATACTTCTTATATACATATACGAAATATGATTGATATTTGATATTCTTATCTTACATATATGTACACTTTTGTGCCAAAAGCATTATTCCGGCAAGAAAGAAATTTGTTTGTCTCCCAGTAAAAACTTTTTCAACATGGACAGCTTCTTTCATTCGTTATTTAGTAGCTTTCTTCCATAAGAACTTCGATAACTACTTTTTCTGGATGTATTTAGATAAAAAAAAATACTTTTGAATTTATTCATTTTGGCACAACCCTTGTAAAATTCATTAGTTTTTCAGTAGAATTGTATGTAGTGCTTTTATGTGTTTCTGATTGCTTAACATATTATTTTATGGGCGAAGATTTTACTGGGTCTTTAACCCGTTTATTTATGAACCAATTTTTTTAATTTTAACTACCAGGTATTCTACTAAGTCTACTTCAGGTAAAAAAGAAAAAAATTATAGGAATAGGTAAATAAAAGATTTATATCTCAGCCATTTGTAAACCGATATAGTTAAATTTCAATAATATACTATTTCGGACTACATACGATATAAATATAAAATAACGTTGTCACTATCAATTCCATAAAAACCCAGAATATTTATAATATCAAAGCTGATTTAATTTTAAAATTTTCCATTTTGATCTAGGTTTTTGTAAATATGCTTTTGTAAAAATATTTATTTTATTTTTTGTTTAAAATTATATTTTCTCATGCCTTTGTGTAACTTCTCCAGGGAAAAATACAAATTTTAAATTGTTATCGGATTAAAGAAAATAAATAATTTTTTAAAAAATAATCCTCCAGCTTAACAAAATAAATATAAATTAAATGAAATTATTAATTATTAACTGTTTTTGTTTGATTATTTTTTTAAAAAAGTCGAAACAAATTTGTTTGAAAATTGATTTTAAATTGCACGATTTTTAAAACAAAAAAGACGATCTTTTTAATTTTTTTCTCAGGAAATTGACGATTTTGACACAAATTTATCTGGTAGCACTGATTAAAACCAAAACAAGGAAAGGCTAAAAAAAATGTTAAATAACAAAATATAACAATGGTTTTTATTTATTTTCATCATATAAATTATGCATTCATCATTTATATTCCTTCTATTTTTTTAATTATTTAAAAAAAATAGTATATTAGCATATTTTAAATTAAAAATATCTACATTTTGTTTTTCTCGCCACCAATTTCAAATGTGACTTATTTTGACAGTTCTTGAAAGAAACTTTTCACAAAATATTGTTATAGATACACTTTTTCTCGCATCCTTCCAATAATTGCTGGAAAATTATTTAAATGACAGATAATTCTCGCAAAAAAAACAGATACAGAAACACTTGTGTGAGAAAACCCATTTTTTGTTTCATTTCACACTATTTTTGTTGCAATTCACACGTTTCATGCGAAATGTTTTACGATGTGAGAAATACAGAAACGGGCTACAGGTAACCTTCAGGGCATTATACAAATTCACACTAATATATGTTTATCCGTCAATACTTAAAAAAATACAAGAATGTTAAATGTTACATATTTCTGGGAAATAACTTAAGCAAAACAAATATGAATGAATAATCTTCTTATGTAGAAAAATTAATATTACCCAATCGCGATACAACTAATTCCACTTATTCTGTGCACCACGGCGAAGGTTTAAGGATATATAATTTTTTGAAATTTTAAGTGAGCTTGGGCTCTCTCATACAAAGTCAGTATAAATTTCTGTATATCTATAGAACGTCCAGGGCTAAAGTTTATAAATATAGTACAAATATGTTGGTAATCAATACAGAATATCTGACTGTATATGGGCGAGATTGGAGAAGTGAGCCTGGCGCAAAATAGATTTATTTGTATTTATAGAACGGTAGGAGAAAAATTTTACAAATTCGGTACACATAGCTGGATTATCAATGCACAACCTCCCTAAAAATTTACGAAATCGAATATTGAAGATTTCTCTGTATCTGGAGAACGGCAAGAGCCAAAGCTTCCAAATTAGGTACAATCATCTTGGTTATCAATTTAAATGTGGGTAAGATTAGAGAAGTGGGATTGGCACCTCCCATACAAATACAAAATAGATTTCTCTATATCTGGAGACTCACAGAAATAAATTTGTTCGAAAATCTTCAATGTCAATGGACAACAGCTGATTCGGCACAGCCGAATAAGCACTCTAACTTATTTAATTTAAATTTTCATATATTTTTATTTTAGTTGATCTTCTTCAATAGTTTACTCAAAGTGAATGGATTATGTACAAAGAATTGACATGTTCCATTTTTGACATTTGGCAGTACAATAAAGAACCGACACAACAAATTTGTCTGTTCACAATTTTCTAATTCCTTCTTCTTATATTTAATTTAAGGTACACAAAATTTCTTATTACCAAATTAAATCTACCCCTTGCTTTTTTAACAGAAAATGGTTCATTTAACCAAAACAAAGTTGATCTGGTAAACGAAATTATAAAAAATTATATTAAAAATAAAGAAAAATTGTTATAAATAAGCAAAAAAAAAAAGAAAAAAATGTTTTCTATAAAAATGATTTTCTGCATATTTAGGGATACTAAATAAATGAATGAATGCAAAAAATATACAAAAATCTTTAAAATAAAAAAATTACAATAAAAAAGATAAATCGCACTTTATTAAGATATATTGTAATAAATCACCAAAGGGATGTTGAACAGTGGTCATATATGTGTATAAAATAATTTTACGCACAAAAGAGGACAAAATGTTGTCGCAATCTATATATATTAAAATAAATAAATGTAAAACTATTTTTTTTTTTTCTTATTTTTTATTTCAAAATAAATTTATGGCTGTTGGTTAAAGTCAAAGGCAACAGCAGATGGATAGAGATGAAAAACTTATGCTGTCATACAAAAAAGCTTGCATTTTAGCTAAAACAACAGCAACTAAAAAGGATAGAAAATAAAGCACTACCTTATATAGGGTGGCGTAAAAGTAGCGGTTTAATTAGTGAGTGAGATTTAAAATAAGAGTGAAGTTTGTGTTTACATACCCAGCAAAAAAAGATATGCAAAAGAAGTATTAAATGCACGGGTTCCGCGGATAATGCACTGGTTCTTTTTAGGTGAATCATGTATGATTTTAACATTAGCGTGTCAAATCAAAGAAAGCTTTATCAGTGAAGTGTTAAATTGGTCCGAGTTTTTAAAATTTTATTGTTTATTTATTTAAATATTCCCCTGATGATGGTCAGAGATTTTGACCGAAATATTGGAAAAATATAAAAATAAATAAAATAAAATTAAAAGTTTTTTGAACAACATAAACAACAGTTCAACTATACACAAGAATAAATTAAAATTTTTTTTAAATTTAAAAATTTTTTTTTTATATTTTTTTTAGCCGGAATGTTTTTTTTTAATTTTTAGCATACGAACTATTTTGAATTTTTTCCTATTTGTGTTTAAGTGTTTCTAAAGCCTTAAAAATAAAACGTATGCAAAGAGACTAGACAAATTAACCTTTCCGACGGTATGTTACAAACCCAACTTATATCTTATACCTTCGATACTGTAATGCCCACAATAGGTTAATCCCAGGAATAAAATCACTTTTTTCTGTAATGCCCACAATAGGTTAATCCCAGGAATAAAATTAAATTCTTTTTATTAATTTGTAATAATAATTAAATTAATATATAATTATAATATAATAATTTCTAATAATAATAATAAAAAGATAAATTATTTAATACAATTTCATCTTAATTACATTAGATCCTTTTATATCCTTATTTTTTACATATAATTTGTTGTAGCTGATGAAGTGTTTAAGTTTGCAAATTTTCAATACCCAGTTTTTCATCCTCCCTATGTATCGCCCTTATTTTCTTCTTTTTTTGCCAATCCTTTGTTGGCGTTACTTCGTTTAGCTGTTGTTTTCGCTGCTGGTTTTGGAAAGAAATCGCATTGAGTAGAGCCGGAAAACTTTTTCAACTTGAGTCTTCCATCGTCAAGCGGTATAAAAGTATGGTATTGAGCGGTGCCATCGATTGTTTCAGCAGCATCGAATCTCCTCTTCAGTGTTTTCAATATTTCCACATGATCCTCTTTGCTACTAAAAACTATTTCAGTTTCTTTACAATAATTCTTTGCCAAATGGAATAAAGCAGTCGCACCTAAGATGCGATCTTGGTGAGAGCACTGGAGACTATACTTCGCTGTATTTCTTTTGAGGTTTGCTCCAACACCATCACATGTTCCTTTACCATGAGCAGTAGGATGAAAATGCCACTCAGCTGGCATTTTAAAATCTTTTTCATGAGCTAAAAGATTTTCGAAGCTACTATTGTTTTTAAAATGTTGACGAGCTCCGTCTGAAATTTAGTATACCTTCTCTACTGTAAAATTACACTTAAGATAATTAAGTCTTATCTTCTGGTATTCATAAACTGAAACGGTTTAAATCGTCGGATATGATTGCCATACTTTTGTGTTCCAGTTTTTCATCTCTCATGTAGTAAATAACTACTGTGAATGTAGTTGCTCGGTCGTTATTGAAGTGGAATGACTGTATGGCATCCTGAAGAACATATTTATATTTCTCTGCAAATCAAACGAAATAACGAATTCACCAGACTTCAAATGTATCTTCAAATCCTTGAAGAATGACCTTTGACTAAAAAGTTGGGTTCTCAAATTTAGCAATCCTCTACACATTTCTTCCACAAAATCACCTACATTTGAAATGATTGTTTTCACAGTGCCTCTTTCAGTCTGAAGCCAAGATTCAAATTTTATCTCCTCAATACATTCTCGCTCAAAAGAGTTAATACAATTCTCTTTGATGAATGTTGTTTCCGGGCAATTTGAACATTCGCCTAAGTGGCAAGAAGTTGTTGTATTAGGACACAAAGTCAATTTAAGGCAATCGCGGTAATCGTGCAATTCTTCTGGTGAAGCATCTATTAAATACCTTAAGTTAATTGCCTTTAGCATCAGTTTAACATTTTCATGGTAAATGCAAACGCATACTGTGTGAGTTCCGCTGCTTCCTCAGTTGGGTAAATTTTATGAAGCCAATTTTGACATCATCGTATTCTGTTTGAAATGTTGCGAATAACTCATTCAGGTTGCAGAGAACCATTCTCTTTTGCGTTTGAACTTTCTTCCCATCGATTCGTACGGACATCCAGTCTTTCATCCCTGGCATCAAGCGACTCATATCATCTCGCTGATAAAACTAGAGTTACTAGAGCTTCAGTTTCGCACTCTAAAGTTTTCCCCATGCTCAGCAACCAATTTTTTAGCTTGCTTTTCGTTGAGACGTTCCAAACTCAGCCATTATTTTTGCACAACTCCATGTGGATGGAGCAAGCCTAAGAAGTTGAATTCTTTCAGCTCTGCTCTGTGACGTCTTGTATTTCTCTTTTATTTGTTCCAGAACTTCTACTGCATCCTTAAGATATTTGTTTTGACACTCATTCTTTGAACGTATATTTTCTACTGAAGAGCTAGAATAACCATCATCATCAACAGTTCTGTCATCATTCTCAGAATTACTTCTGTCTTCATCTGGGCTAACTTCTACGCAAGGCTCATTACTATTAAAATCCGGTAATTTGTTAAACTTGCCCAGCTCTTTCCTGCATGACCCGCAAATTTTCCACCGTTTTGACAGCGTAGGGAATGTTTTAAATAAGCCGTCGGAAATATTTCGCATATCCGATGATCTGTGAACTTTTTTGTTAAAGGGATTAAAACAAAAAGAAGCAAATATATCACTTTGAAGCTTTGCCTTTTTCGGAGCTGTAGACATTGTAAAAAATTAATTATGTAAATAACACACGTCTAAGTATAACGCTATTTCAAAAAAAACTGAATACCAAAAGTCTTCAGAATGACAATAAATAGTTTTTTTTTAATATAAGTAGTGCATTTTAATGAAGGTGTTTAATTTTTTTTATAAGGGTGAAGAAGGGCTTAGTGTGGGTTAACCGCATGTTACATAATAAAAATAATAAAGTACCTTTTTTAACCAATTATTACTAATAATAATAATAAAAATAAGCCACCTTTAAATTTTCACCTTCTAAACATAATATTAAAAAACTACCTGTTAACTTCTATCTCTTCACCCACATTTCAATGGCAAGTGTCATAAAATAATAAATTAACTGGTATTTCGGAGAATGGCCATATAATATTTCCACCTGATTCAAAAACTTGTCTCTGGGGCACCTGATATTTTGACAACAAAAATCACATTTAGTATTACGTGCCAAAGTATACTAAGTAACACGACTTTTTGACAATCCCTCTCAGCAGGTACCTAGTAGTACATAACTCAAATATGTGTTAGTGAAAAGAAATGTACATGTATTGATACATTTTTATTTTTCACCAGACATACAGGGTTTCATTAAATATGTTAAAATTTTATTTATTTTATTTAGTACTTTTTTACAAAAATATTTTCAAATCGCAATGTTTGAGTTTGAAATATGTACGTATATGCATATTGATTTATATAAAACGCAGAAATTTAACATTTAACCGTATTTTAATGTATCATGTATACAAAAATCGTTTTAAAGTTAATTTTATTTAAAAAAAAGTACTTTAGGAAAAAAAATTTGCTACCTTTAATATCATCTTTAAATCCTTCTTTGTAAATCCTTCCAAATGTATTACTATGCCAAATACTTCTGCATATTTTTTATTTTTTAATAATTTATTTGATATGTTTAATATTTCCAATGACTCGTTCATTGGTTCCAATGAACAATTAAATTACTTGCACAATGCTGCAATTGAAATTGAAACTATTAAAATAGAAAATGCACTAGGTAAAAATATTATAAAAAAAAATTTCGTTTAAAAATGGCTGCTTGTTAAACATTAAAAGTTTAGGTAAGTTGTGGGAATTTTTACAAAAAGAAGGTTTTCCATTTTTATTAACCAGACGTTTACACAAGACAATTTAGAACACTTTTTCGGGCACATACGACGTGGAGCAGGAAATGTCGACCGTATTAAAAGCACAATGTTCTGTAGTCTTTTCCAAAAACGGTGGGGGTTAAATTTTGTAAACATTGTCGCAAAAGGCAATTGCGAAATACAAAATGCATAATTTTTTAAATGATTTGCCAAAATTTAACGATATATCCTTTAATGACAAGTATAGTTTTTGTTATGAAAAGGAATTAAAAAAAAAACACATTAGTTAAACCTCCTGAAGATTTCCAGGAATACGTCAAGCAATTGAGTGAAGCATTCCTAAGTTTATTTAATACTGTGTGTCATAAAAATAATTTATCAAAAATTTTATTTGAAAAACTTTCACAATGTGATCCAAAATTTAAATGCTGTAATAATATAAATCACAAAGATTTTATATATTTTTTCATTAGAGTGCGAATTTATTTCGTTTTAAAATTTTTCAACAGAGATTCTGCCACTCCAAATTTAAATAGTAAAGTTTTAAAACTTTCCAATATATAATTAAGATTTGCATTAAAAAAGTGTTTTAAAATTTTTTTAATTATATTTCATTTAATTACTGTTGGTGTTCTGTAAAAAATGCAATTCATATACCTTTTTTTGATCAATTATTAAATGTTATTTAAGTTGTTTGATAATTTTACGTTACATTATTTATAACATTTTTAATTTTTATTCATTTAATTATGTATGTTTAAATAAGTGCCACTTTTGTATGTTAACTTGTACAAATTAATTTAATTTTACAATTTTTATACCCTTCACCATATATCCATATTTATATGGAACTATTTACATAACTTTCTGTCATTATATATATTTGTTTCATGAAAAGTTTTATAAAAATAAAATATTTGGTTAATTTATATAACCTGTTAAAAAATTTCATCAAGTTTCTTTAAAGTACTATATACACGGATATAACATTAACCCTCAGGCAGTTAACTAGTTGAACGGACATGATTAGATAGAGTTAGAGAGATGTTACTCTAGAATTAAAGAAAATACTTTGCAATTCATGGCGATACAGAACCCAGTAAAAACTTCGCCTACAAAATTGATTGATTGATTGATTGATTGATTGATTGATTGATTGATTCTTTATTAGATAAGACAGTACAACAAGAACGGTGTCTTATATTACAGTACTGTAGAATTAATGTTATACATATGTGGCACAATAAAATATAATAAAATGAAAATTAAACATATAAATAAATAAAAATAAGTAAACAAATATAAAAAAAAATTAGTATAAATATTTAATTAAATATTTATGCCCGTATTCACAAAAATATTTTAAACTTTACATAGTAAATTTTAAATTCTTAACGATCGTTTATGAAAAAGTTATTAAAATAAATTACCAAAAAAAATGTTAACAAAAATGTTTAAAAATGGCAGATTTGAAACAGTTTGCATTGCTTATGAATTGAATATGGGGAGGTAGTCGGTTCCACAGACGAATTGTAGAAACGTAAAAATGTCTAACTGATATAAGGCTACGGTAGCGAATAGAGTTTATATTTTTCCCTCTGTTAGATCTCGAAAGAGTTAATCTTCTGTATAAATATTGAGGTTGTTGAGTAAAAATCAGCTTTTGTAGTAACAACAATGAACGAACTTTCAATAGGTTTTCGAGTGTTAAATTGTAGATTCGTTTTGAGTAATCAGAGATACTATCAAGACGTCTGCGGGCAAAAACATATCTAGCAATATTGTTGAATGTCACAATAATCTGTTGAGTAATTAGGAAAAAGTAAAAAGGCTACTTACAATTCTACTGAAAGAATCAATGAATTTTACAAGGGAAGTCCCAAAATTAATGCATTAAAAAGTAAGTCATTAGTATACCCTTCACCACAGGTGGTGAAAAAGTGTATATGTATATTTTAAACTTTGTCATTCAAAATTGATCTTAGACCCTATAAAGTATATACACATGTTCTGGGTTCTTATGATGAGCGGAGTTGATTTAACAATGTCCGTCTGTGTGTTTCTGTAATAAGAGTTATCTTAAAGTTACACATTCCAATAACCACAACTTTGTTTTTGAAATTATGTGTGGAACAATGTAATTTAAGCATTTAAAAGGTTTATGTAAACTTTGTCAATTTCTATTTTTATCCCTTTTTTTTAACAAATACTAAAATTAGCAACTCTGATAAACTAATTTAAAATCTACCACAAAAAAAATTTTAAATTATATTTTTTATTTTTTTTATTTGTGCAATAAGAACTGATTTTATATGTTAAAATGTGAAAAATATTTTTAAAAAATTAAAATAATTAGATGTGTTGTAATAAAAATCTGGAGCAATCCCAATTTTCCAAAATATTTGATGCAAGAATTCGTGACATTTGTCTTGTTTTTGTTTCTCTCAAGTGTGTTGAATTCACACAGGACCAGTGATGTTAGATGTTTTTTTCGAAATATCGTCAAAATTTAAAAAAAAAATCGTCAAAATCGTCAGTAGTTTTGAAAAAAACCGTCAAAAAATCGTCATATAAAAAAATCGTTTTTTTATAAACACGGATATATCACTCTATTAAAACATAAAAAAATATTAAGTATAAAATCATACAAAACCAAAAAATATAGAATTTTTAATACTTAAGACGATTTGGTGCGGCTTTGATATTGCTCTCCGTAGATTTTCGTCAAACAATTCCCGTCATCCCCAAATCTTCTGCTGCAGATGAACTTAACGCCTGCCTGAAATCGTCGTCTTTGTGGAGGCATGTCCAGAAGTTGCAATTGACCGCAAACATTAGAGTCGTGTTGCAGAACGACCCATCGGCTGCTGAATTCTCGAGACAACTGCTGGAGCTTGGCAACGGCCAAATTCCTATTGATGTTTCGAATGGATTGATATCGTTTCCTGAAAATTTTTGTGAATTCACATCGTCCAAGGAGGAGCTCATCAGCAAAGTGTTCCCCGACATTGCACAAAACTACAAAAATCTCGATTGGATTGGTGAACGGGCAATAATAGCAGCGAAGAATAAGGACGTCGATAACTTAAACTTAATTATTCAAAGTTAAATCGCAGGACAACAACATATAGGGTTCCCAACTTTTTTTGTTGCAATTAAAGTACATTGATTATTAAAGGTTAAGAAAAAAAGTACACAGTATAAATATAAAGTCCAATTAATTTCTTTTTATTGTTAAATTTTTTTTATTGCTTTTCAATACACTGTGCTAGAATTTGGCAACTGGCGCTTAAATCTTTTTCGGGTACGCTGAATCCAATACCGGTTCAAAAACGGTTCAATTTATTGAAATTACATACTAAAAAAAAAAACGAAAATCCGCAATAAAATTTCCTTTAAACGTTAAATTTTTTTCTAACATGCGCTGTCGTTTTAGAAACATATTTTTTTTTTTTTTTTTTTTTGGCAACAAAAATAATTTTTAATCAACATTTCGAAATTTTTGTTTGTTAAAAATCTATTAAAAATTACAGCTATAAATTATTTAAATCTGTTAACAACTTTTGATTTTATTCACAAAAGTCAAAAAATATTTATTAATTTAAAAATTTCATAAATCGCAATATTTGTATGGGAGCCCCCTTAAGAAGTGGTGATAAGGGGCAAGTATGTCTCGAAAAATTGTTAAGGAGACTCCTTGGCTGTTATGGTAAGTTTTCTTCAATATATTTCTAGTCTGTATTAAACTTTTTGTATGGGAACCCCTTAAGGAATGGACATTTTTAAATTTTGTTTTAAATATTAGTTAAACGAGTCACTTTTGTGCTCGCGATCTAAAAGCAGGCAGTAATTTGAAGGAGTTTTGCACTCGTGTTTTAAAAGCAGGCAGTTATTGTACTCAAATAAAACAAACAAGTGAAATAGTGCTGTCAGATTATTTTTTTTTCGAAAAATCTTCCTGCCAATATAAAAAAAACATCAAAACATCAAAACTCAGCAACTATAAATCATTCTCCCATGTGTTATATGTGGTAAAAAAATAACATGTGACAGCACTACGATAAATCTTATCAAATTCATATGGTCTGTGTTGGTAGTTTAAACGCCGAATTTTATGCGTTTAAAGATGGTTTATATATTTAGTGATTTATAGATTTTTGTACATCAAATCGCTCTCTACTGATTCCATTCAAATAAATCATATTAAAAATTTTAATATTTGTGTTGTATTTTTACTCTAAAGTTTGTCTGAAGGCTTAAAATTGGGACGAGGCGAAGTTCGTCGAGTCCGCTTGTAGATATAAATATATATTCGCCTCTATATACATATATTAACTAACCCCCCGTTTCCACATGCAAGTGCAAGTTCGAAAAACTCAATACACTGACACTTTTTCACTAACATTCACACAATTTTTGTTCATTCAGCCAATCGGCTGTTTCCTCGATTTTTTGTTGGTAATACGTATACACTACTTGCAAGTAATTACTTGCATGTGGAAACGTTCGGTAAGAAAAAAACTTTACTTGACAGATTAAACTGTTAAAAATTTGATGAAAGATTAAAGTTTAAACTAAATTTATTGGCGGGATTAAATCGTCAACACCTAAGTTACTCTACATTCAAAATCGTCAATCGTCATTTTGGTAAATTCAGCGAAAAAAATCGTCAAAATGACGTAAAATCGTCACATCTGACATCCCTGCACAGGATATGGACATGTGAGAGAATAAAATTTAAAAAAGAGTCGTTTTACTTATTATACTTTGTTACGTGCGCTCAAATCTGTATATTTTTTTATGTAGGAAAAATTAAAGAAAGAATTATTTCTACATAAAAAAAGTGATTTTATTCCCGGGATTAACATACTGTGGGCATTAAAGTATCGAAGGTATAAAATATAAGTTGGGTTTGTAACATACCGTCGGAAAGGTTAATTTGTCTAGTTTCTTTGCATATGTTTTATTTTTAAGGCTTTACAAACACTTAAATACAAATAGGAAAAAATTTAAAATAGTTCGTATGCTAAAAATTGAAAAATCCTCGTTATTTAGTTATTTTTTTTTTATACAAAAGCTACTCGCATCCCAAAAAGCGACCAAAACTACCTTAAAGGAAAAGACATAAGCTTTCTTTTGAGCAAAAAAAAAAAAAAAGAAAAAACATTCCGGTTAAAAAAATATTTTAAATTTAAAAAAAAAATTTTAAATTTAAAAAAAAAATTTTAATTTAAAAAAAAAAGTTTTAAAAAAACAAAAAAAAAAAAAAATATTGATCAAAAAGCTATCGAAGCTACTTGGGACAAATTTTGCTAACACCAATAGGTAATAAGTTACATGGATGAGAAGGAACACTGCATAGGCTAAAAATTTAAAAACCCTTGTCTAGAGTTAGAAATTTTTTTTTTTTTATACATAAGCCGCTTGCATCCCAAAAAGGGACCAAAACTACCTTAAACGAAAAGACAAAAGCTTTCTTTTGAACAAAAAAAAAAAAAAAACATGCCCGCTAAAAAAAAAAGTTTTAAATTTAAAAAAAAATTTTTTTAAATTTTTTAAAAAAACAAATAAAAAAGTTTTCAAAATATTGATCAAATAGCTATCGAAGCTTTTTGGGACAAATTTTGCTAACACCAATAGGTAATAAGTTACATGGATAAGAAAGAACACCTGTATGGCCAAAATGTCAAACTTTGACCCCCACTAACTCAAAAACTTTTAGACCAATCTTGTTGAAAATGTGTGTCTAAGCTACTATCCAATAGGACTAACCTTGGTACAAATTTCATCTAAATCGGAAGACATCGATTTCAAAATTGTGTCACTTGACATTAAATCTCCCATATGTATAATAAAAAAATTTAATTCAATCATTAAAATCAATTTTATATAATATTCGTCTCCTTGCAATCCTAAAAGAATACCTAATTATAGTGAAAAATTGTAATTCCTGCATAAGAGTTGAATGGGTGCAATGCATGTAATTTTTCATGGGTTCACTTATTTAAAATTTATTCGAATTTTGGAAGGCGTTTTTAATTCATTCAAGTAGTTAAGTGCTAAAGAAGTCATGAAAATATCCTTTCTACTTGAAAAACTTCCAAAGTTTTTTGCTGGGTATGTTTATCCCCTTTCTTCAGAATTAACTTTGACTTATTAAATTTTATTTTGAAAGTCAGCAATCGGCTAAGCGATATAAATTTTACATCTTACTTTTCTCCTAAAAGAAAACTACGAGATTACCCAAAAATTCAAAACGAGCGGGGACGCCCTGCCCTCTAAAAGAAAAATGTCAGTAAAAAGCAGTGTTCGAAAATAAACAGCAAATATCGCTCCTAAGTGTTCGGTTCAGTAGATTTGTTTAAAACACAAAAGCTAACACTGATTGTGAAGTAAATCACTAAAAAACAACGTTTCCCTGTTTGTCATCTTTCGAACGCAAAAATAATACTACTCTTATCAAACTCAACCAAAAGATGAGAACATTTAATAACTTTAAATTTTTTTTTTTTTAATCACAAACTTCATTGTGTTCGGTTCAGCTCATTAATATTAGTCCGTTTTGTTGTCCGAGCGCCCTTTTGGCTGGTAAAAAAACAAAAATTTTTACAAAAATAAAAACAAACCAAAAAGCCAGCAAAATAATTTTACACACAAACAAGCTGTTCGTGCAGCGTTCGTTGCTAAAATTTAATATTTGTTCATTTCTTTATCAATGTAAAAAAAAGAAATATTATAGAACATTAAAATATAAAGTTTGTCTACAGTTTTAAAAGATTTTGTTATTCGTGCTTAATTCCCAGTTTTTATTCTTGATAAAAACACTTGAAATTTATTGTTGATGGGATAAGCTATTCCTATGCGCATTTCACTGGTTGCTTAGTCCAGATCATCAGGAAACTTCACCCATAAAGATTTAAGAAAACTAAGGATATTAAACCAAATAAAACTGTTAAACGTATAAGACTTATAAGCAACAGTCCTACTTGTAACAATATCAAAGTTTAAACAAAAACATAAACAATAAACAGTGAGTTTATCTCATCTTACATTCCCCACTACAATTGATTGGAATTCTCCTTAGGCCAGATCATCAGAAAACTTCATCCATAAAAATTTTAGAAAAACTAAAGATATTAAACCAAATAAAACTGTTAAACGTATAAGACTAATGTATAAGCAACCAGTGAAATGTTTATAGGAATAGCTTATCCCATCAACAATAAATTTCAAGTGTTTTTATCAAGACTAAAAACTGGGAATAAAGCACGAATAACAAAATCTTTTAAAATTAAAATTTTGTATTCCCAAAAATTATTTTGATAATTTGTCTACACAGTACTACAACAAATGTTCTGTTTTTTAACGAAGAACAGAATGTTCGGCTCTATCTTGAAAATAGTTACGAACGGTAACTATTATTAGTGTTCGTCTACACACACACTAAAAAAATGGATATCATTCCTGTGTGTGTGAGCCGATCGCTAAATAATGTTCTGTTTATTTTCGAACACTGGCTTTAAGCAAGCAATGAACACCATTTATAATGTATTATGTATTATCAAAACGGAATGAGAACATATTTTTGTACTAGAATCTGTACTTTAATTAATGTTAACCCTCAATAAAATCATATAGGAAAAGCATTATTAATCAAATAAATCAAAACGCAGAGATGCGCTACCCTGTATTTATAGCAAACTGTTACCAACAATAACAAAACTTATTAATAATCTAAATAAATAAAAACAAAGAGTTTAAAAGAAAAAGAAAATACACAAATATTTTAATAATGATTATGTGAATCCTTAAAGAGAGCAGAGGTACTTGGCTATTAATAAAAAACATATTAGAAGGATTGGTATGAAAAACTTTAACTTATTTCTCACCAGGGTTCTCCTTCCAGTTTATGATTTTTAAAAATGGAAAGAAGCAGTATTAACTTTGAAATTATATTTGTAGTGGGAAATAAATTTGAAAGTACTTTTTTTATTTAAGTAATGAAATCATTTTAAAGTTTACCCTGCACCGTCATAACAGAATTAAAATGACAACTTAGAAACTTCAAAAGTGGTTTTGAACTTGAACCACATTGTGTTGCTAATAACTTTTATATTTGTATACCAAGACTTCAATGGTCTTTTGTAAATCCAAATATTAAAAAACTTAAGGCAAACAATATTTAGACAACATTTTCGCCATCATCGTCATCATCAACTTTGGCTTTGGTCGTCACCACCAATATCATTATTAAGATTTTTGTAAAACTTTTGTTATTTCCTTTTGGTATTTTTTTTTTCATTTTCTACTATTAATTTAACTGAAAGCCGCGCCTAATAAATTCCTTTCGCCTGTTTTACCAGCCTTTGTGTCATTCATTCATTTGTTCATCTTTTCATCCAGTCTTCATCAATCCTGGTTACAACATGTTCCTCATGTGTTTCTTGCAACATCTTTAGCTGTTTGCTTGTCGTGTTGCTGTTGTTGTTATTTTCTTAGTTTGTTCTCATTTTAGATATTGTGGATGATTACGAACACAACTACAATAATGATGTTGATGACTTTATGTCATTTCATTAGAATATATTTTATGTAAATTTTGTGGTTGGCATAATAACTAGTGAGAAAAAAATCAAAAAAGCAAAAAACAACAGCAAGTTAAAGAGAAATTTATGTATGTATGTGTCTTTCTACAGCTACCCAGCGGGAAGACTCAGAAGCCCTTCTTACTAAAGGCCTTTTCAAAGGTTTACTTAAATATTTTGTTGATTCAATTACTATTCTTATCTTACTGTTAAAGGCATATATGACGTTTTATATTATATTGTAGTTCTCCAAAAATGGCAAAAACTTTTGTCATTCAAGAATGTAAGGCTTCGTTAATGCTACATTAATATTTGACAGGTGCTGTAATTTCTACAATTCAATACTTATTTAAATAAAGGAAATTTAAATAAGTAGTTCCAACTAATTGTAGACCAAAAACGTAAATATAATCACTTTCTTCGGTATATATAAGCCTTACATCCTGCTTAAAAGTTTTTCATTACTCGAATGAAATACATTTCGAATCCCCAACGAAATTTCGAATTGTCGAAAAGAACCAGTTTACACGATCTTTAGCGTTAATATAACTTTCATTACTATTACGTACAGTTTCATTAAATGAATAAGACTTTTCATTGCATTAATGTAAGGGGGTTAACGTAACGAGTTTATTCATGTTACGAAGCATTTTTCTTTCAGTGTGGAAGGCTCTGTCGTATAAAAAGTGGCCATCTAGAAGACCTCCGTACTCCTTATTTTTCCCTCTGGTAATATGTCAGTGTAGAAGTATAGTATATATAGTATATATATATATATATATATATATATATATACAAACCAACCCTGCCGTCAAATGAGTAGCTAACTACAAAAAAAGCCAACTTTAAGTTAGCTTGTATAGACTAACTTAAAGCCAACTACTAAGCAATGCAAAATTTACATTAACCAAAGTGTATACAAACACTGTGAATTTTAAGCAGAGAGAGCCAAGTCGATTGGCAAACAAACGACTCCAAGACCCACAAAAGATTTAATTATTTAGGGTCATTATTACAATATAAGGAGTAGAAACTGATAATCGGTAATGGCCAGGTTATACTATAATTAAAAAATTAAATAAAATAACTAAATACAGTTTTAATAAAATAGTTAATTTAAAAAAACCAACTTAAAGTAGTAAGTTTATAGCTAGCTACAAACACTTAAATTTAAGTTAATGGCTAGGTAGCTAACTTTAAAGTTAACTGTAAGTAATGCAGAGTCGGACAATTGACTACTTCCTAGGACATCGCAATGTTAAAATAGTTAGTTAATTCCATATAAAAGTAATACAAGTGTCAACCACCACTACTTGAGAAATAGTTAGCTTTCAGTTAATTTAAAGTTAACTGAATGTCCGACAGGGAAGTTGTTGGCTCGTGGTATAAAGCTTATTTATATTGTGGTTGCAACACATTTGAACGATGACTGTGGTTAATGCAAAAATCCAACTTATACACACACTTACACATACGAACTGCTATCACCAAAGGAAAATATTAAAGTTTCTTTTATTCACAAGCATACACACATACATTGGTAGCATTTTACGTTGCATGAAAAAAGGGTTAGCTTCATGTTGTTGAAAACGTCTCTACAACTTTAAGGATATAATTAGTTTTTTTTTTGCTTTGCTTTCTCGCTGTGTCTTTAGTGCAGAATAACTTAAGAAAATTATAACTATTTTAATTTCTGTTATAATCGCTTTTTTGTTCCTTTAACGTCCCATTCAAGGTTATCAGAAACCCGCTAATTAATTTAAATCCGGGAAAGTAGATTTATGTATGTTTAACACAGAAAGTTATAAAATAAATAAGGATTTTTAATAAGAAATTGTGGTGTTAAAAATTATGATTTTATTTTGATACCCACATCACAAAAGTGAAAATGTGTTTTATACATTTGTGCTAATCGGTGTAGCGCATAAAAATAATGTTTCAAGACCATTTTTTAGTTTACCAAATGTGATCCTGAGTCGCTATGACGATATCTATCCGTCCGTCCATCCGGCTTGCTTGCTGCTTGTCTTTCCAGGTAAACCTTGTGCGCAAAGTACAAGTCGCAATTAAGAAGAAATTTAAATGAAAGATAAGAGTATTTATGTTTTAATTTGCAAAAGAAGCCAGCCTATCAGAATTAGTGAGAATTGGTCCATTATTTCTCAAAGCCTATTTTCGGAACAGACCCCATAAAAATACCACTCCGTAAAAAAGCTTTTAATGTCATAACATTCTTATAAATTTTAGTATTAATATATACAAAATATGGCGGCGAAAATTTTGATGATAGCTTCTGTGCCATTTTGTGCTGGTGGGTCCAGTGTTAACCATAGGTCCCATATAAACAACCTCCATAAAACGAGTTTATAATATCTTAATAACTCTATTATATTCGACCAAAGAAACTCTTTTATAATTCTTAACTTCATGACATAATTATGTTTTGGTGACTCCAAGATGAGGGGCCAAATAGGGTACTTTTTCGAAAATTTGTTTGTAAATACTGTGGTATTATAAGATCGGTCCCGACCGACATTTATTTTTAACTTCCCCCGGGAGATGTGCTACAGAGAACTGCATAATCACTTTTTTTCTTGATTTGTTCATACGCTAAAATTAACATTAGCTCTATGCCTGCAAAACAAAGTTCAACGTTGGTAATTTTACCATCGTTTTGTACACATTTGATTTGTGCATGTGTGAGTTTTTTATTGAAAGTCAAAAGGCAAAAATTCTTATGCTTTTGTATTCAAGCAGTCATTGTCCACTCGATTAGCCAACGACGAACTAAATTGGTATGAGTACGAGTCGCTTTGTTACATTTACAGCAATAACAACGACAATAACAACAATACATTGTCTTCTATTTCTATGAAAATTGTTTGTTGTTATTTTTGTTAAATTATTTTTTCTTGTACTACATACCCAGCGGGAAAATAAGGAATTGATTACATAAATAACTAAAAAAAATAATGTATTATTTTCGAAAGAATAATAATGCATACATGGGAATCGAGAAGGTAATTTTATTGAAACAATAATTACGATTTGATAACCACGTTTACTCTCACATTTGCAGAACAAGGAATGTATTGTTTCTGTTCGTCAAACATTTTCGTGTTTTTTCTTCTGTTCGTGACAATCATTCGTATTTATTTAGAATTATTAAAGTCATTCCCAGTATACATTTAAATAATTTATTACAATCCTAGCACACGTTCTGTGTTAAGAGTAATGAGTTCTGGAATCAAATATTAATTAATATATGTACTATATTCTCGTTTCCTATTGATTACATTTTCCCGCTGGGTGCTAAATGTACAGAAAGATTGATTCAAGTACGGATTTTCGTTCGCGAAATACTTAATTTTTCCATATTCAATCCCCGATTTTTTTTTTTTTTTTTTTTTTTTTTCTTATTATATACTTATTTGCAATCTATCTTACGATAAGCAAATGAGTTAGGTTTTGTCCTGAAATTTTTGCGCTATTATTATGTTGGAATTACATGCCGTGCCCATAAGTCCATATAGGTTTTAAAACAGTTTTATAAAGTAGGACCGTATTTTCCATAGATAGTTGGGATTTTCGCCCTAGAAGCCAATACATTTGCTTAAATTTGATGTCAAGTTGTTTTCTTTTCGCGCTAATATGTGCTTTCCATGAAAGTCTTCTGTCTAAATGTAAGCCTAGGTATTTGACAGTATTAACACTAGGAAAATAAGTGCCATTGAGAATCACAGCTGGGCAACTTTCTCTTCTTGTTGTAAACGTGATGTGACTTGGCTTTTGACAATTTAGCTGCAGCTGTAAAAATGTAGAAGCCTCTGAAGGTTATTTACTACAACATAAGAATGCTGTATCGTCAGCATATGTAGCGACTGTTACATCGTCTCATGTCGGCATATCATTTGTGTATAAAGTATAGTAAATTAGTCCAAGGTAGTGCTGGGATACTATCGATATTTTCTACTATCGATAGTTAAGTTAATAGTTAATGTTTGTACTTGTGCAGGAAAACTTTAACTATTTTTTTATAAAGCTACAGTCCGTTGTTTTTATCACTTTATTGAATGTGTGAGACGTTTGTATATACGCACGTTATTTTAGATGGCGTTTTTTAAAAATTGATAAATACCTTTCTAAAAGAACCGAAGCAACAGGGACTATAAGATATTCCATTGCAACTTTAAAAAATTTTCCAAATTCTAAACCCAAAAAGGTAATCAATCTAGCGGACTTATCCTCTAATGGTCGTTCATTGTTTTGTCCTGTGCTTGCAATTGCATTTGGATTTGCATTTTTATTTACAACATTACAAAAATATTTGACATTTCAGTTCCTATATAAACATGTACAAATAACGACTTCAAGGCCTTTAATTAGCAGTAAAAAGCACTGCTAAGCAATCCATATCACTTGCCATTTTTGTTGTTTGTATTTATTGCTGTAATTCAGCGCGAATTCATAATAGCAAGTACAAATTTGCGGCAAAAAACTGTTTGTGTATAGCTGCTGTTAGATGTCTTCATAGCTGTATTTTAAATAATAAAAATATCGATATTTATATTTTTCCTATCGATATTTTCGATATTTTAAGACTATCGATATTAGTCTATCGATAGTTTCCCAGCAATTGTCCAAGGACGTTTCCTTGTGGGATTCCAGCTTCAATTTGACAAATATGAGAAAAATCATTGTTGATTTGGACGTAGAAACATCTGTTTTTCAAATATGATAAAAACAATAAATAAAATAGAGCAGGAATCATGTTTTTTTAATTTGTATAATAATCTCTCATGCCGTACTTTATCAAAAGCCTGCTGGATATCCAATAATACAGAAGAACAATATTTTTTATTTTTAAAAGAGTCAGTTATCACCTTAATAATTCGATTACACTGTTGTGGTGTGGCATGTTATCTTCGAAATCCGAACTGGTGATCACGCATAATATTGCATTTCTGATGTAATGGATTTAAACGTTTGAGAAATAATTTTTCAAAAATTAAATGTGTTATATTAATATTATTCGGCTTGAGGTCTGTTTCATAAATTATAATAAAAATAAAAACTCTTGTTCTGTTTTAATTTTTAATTATTTATTTATTCCAATATTTCGACCAACTTTGTTGGTCATCCTCAGGGAAATAGTTATGATTTAATATTTAACGCAGTGTTGTCCGATGTTATTGTTTAAAGTTTTTCTCACTGACTTTTCAAAAATGTTTGATAAAATAGGCAAAAAAAACTAATAAGTCTGTACGACGACATTATATTTTCCGGCTTACTTGGTTTTAAAACCAATATAATTTCAGCACATTTCCATTGAGAAGGAAAGTGTTGGAGACTTAAAATCGAAATAAATATTAAAGTGAGGAATAAGATTCCCTTAAAAGGTAAAGACTTTATTGCAACCGCATCTATATACTTTTTTTTTTTTTTTTTTTAACGATAAACCAACACTCAGGGGATGCCCCCTATATATGCAGTGCATTGTGTTCATCGGGAAAATAAGGTTTGGGAAGGAGGAAAGAGGGAATAGTGTTTGTGGACATTTGACTTGAATCTTAATAAATTATAAGTACCGGGAAAGACCTCTGCGGGAAGTTTATTCCACATACGGATAGTTCGACTGAAAAACGAACTTTCTCCATAATGCGTTGTGCGAAACACAGGACAATCGACTACAAACGGATGTGATCCACTGGATGAGCGAGTATTACGAAGAAATACTCGGGCGGGTGGAATAAGTTCACTTATCTCAGTGGAACACCTCCCATGGTAATATCGATAGAAAAGTGTCACACAACCCACATTCCGACGATGCCCCAATGAGTCAATAGAGTTGGATACCCTACTGTCATTGATGAGCTTCACCGCCCTCCTTTGTACACGGTCCAGAAGGTTCAAAATAGACTTTGAAGCCCCTGCCCATATATGGGAGTTGTATTCCATCTTCGGTCGGATATAGGTGGTATAGATAGTAAGGAGATCGGAGGAAGTGAAGTAAGTCTTGCACCGTTTTAAAAAATCTAAACACTTGAATGCCTCTTTCGACACTTTAAAAACGTGTTTATTCCAGCGGACATCGCACTGTATTCTCATGCCCAGAACATAAAGAGTATCCGATTCCTTAATATCAATGCCACCCATTAATACAGATGACATAGTTGGTCCTACGGCCCGTCTGTGGGTCAAAATACAACATTGGGTCTTGCGTGCATTAAATTCGACCCTATTCGCTTGACTCCACTCAGAGATTGCAGCTAGGTCCTGATTAAGAGTGTCATTCATATTTTGCCTTTTGCCCCCAATCTCAACAAGGCTTGGCCTATGATCGAAGGAATATGAATGACAAATGTTGCTGTCATCTGCAAAAGAGTAGATAGGATTTGAAGTATGACCAAGAAGGTCATTAAGATATATACGAAATAGCGTAGGAGAAAGGACAGAACCTTGCGGTACCCCTGAATTTACCTGAAACTCGTTTGATGCAATCCCATCTATAACAACACGTATAGTGCGATCACTGAGGAAACTCGATATAAATCGAGAGAAATCATTACCGACACCAAAAGCAATAAGCTTTGACACAAGCGCACCATGCCACACCCGATCAAACGCCTTGGAAATATCCAGAGCAACCACTTTGCATTCACCAAATCGGTGAATGGACCGACTCCAACGTTCTGAAAGAAACGCTAACAGGTCTCCTCGGCTACCACGAAAACCATACTGTCTGTCACTGAGAAGTGAATTTGTCTCCAGATATTTCACAAGATGGTAATTAACCATGCTCTCCATCACCTTCGAGAGCGAAGAGCAAATTGCGATTGGGCGGTAATTATCAGGGTTAGTAGCCTCACCCTTCTTGGGGATTGGCTGAACATTGGCCACCTTCCAGCAAGAGGGAAAGATTCCCGCACGGTTCGAAGAGCTGAAAAGGTTGGGCAATGGACGAGCTAACGTCGAACAGCACTGTTTCAATACCAGTGCTGATATGCCATCCGGCCCCGGTGACTTGTTTACGTTAAGATCCGAAAGAACCCTTTTGACTGCGCGTGATCGGAAAAATATCTTGGGCATAGTACATGATACTCTTTCGACAATGGGCAGTGATTGATTGCTTTCTGGCAAGAACGAATTACTTGCAAACAGTTCAGCCAAGAGGTTAGCTTTATGAATCGGGTCAGTAAATATTTGGTCGTCCTTTAAAAGCGCTGGGATAGAAGAACTAGCACTGTCCCTTACTAATCTTTATTTTTGTTTTGAGGTTTTAGTTTTATTAGATATGAATTTACATTTTCATATCTCTCTTTCTTCAACATCTCTGAGCATAATTTAATGGCCAAATTCCAGTTTGCCTTATCCCTTGGGTTTCAGGTTCAGTGCCACACTCTCCTTAGACGCCTAGATTGTCTTATCATATCTCCAGTAGCAGCGGATGCATGTACTTTTCGACCTAATTCCTGAGTACGGATGGATAATGGCTGGGTAGATAAGGACACACCTTCATTTATTAATAAATTAAAAGATTCTATGGCGTCATCTAAGTCTTCTGCTGTGTTTATTTCGATATTTAGATTTAAATTATTATCAACAAATTCTTTAAATTAGTCGAAGTTAGTATTGCGTTAGATTAGTTTCCCAATTTTAGATGATATTATCATATTAGCATTAAAATTAATTACCCAGTAAAATTTTCGCCTACAAAATAATGTGTTGAGTAATCCGAAAAACATAAGAGAACTACTTACAATTCTACTGAAAGAACCAATGAATTTTACGTGAGATGTCCCAAAATGAACACATTCAAATGTAAGTCATTATTTTTTTTACCTACATACAACCAGGAAAAAGACGTTGTAGAGGTTGTTTTAGATGTAGGTATAGAACAAAGCTACTAAATAATGAGTTTAAGAAGATATTCATTTTGAAAAACTAGGCGAAGTTTTTACTGGATATAAATGATGTATGGTCAGATCTTAAGCTATCGTCGTCTAAAATGTCTAGCGAGTGCCTAGAAATTCCAGAATACACAGCAAAATCAAGAAGGTCTGATATTTTTGCTACATCAGTGGGCCAATATGTTGGATTTCCTCCAGAAAGTGTAGAATTACTGCCTTTTGAAATACATTTGTATAATTCTTTACCTTTGGGGTTAGTGAGTTTGGAGCCCCAACATGGGTGTTTTGTATTATAATCACCAGCAATAATAAAACGTGGTCCCAAACTTCTTCAAAATAAATTTTTTATAATTTTTTTATTTTTCGAATTTATATTCTATGAGCTAAATTTCAGTTATGTATTTTATAAAGCTTTTTTGTAATAGTCCTATTCCTTCAATTATTGAGAAATTACTTTATACACTACCAGACTATTATATTGTATTTTCTTGTTACATTTAACCTAAGCTTTCCTTTGGACAGTAATGAAGTATATTGTATGTACAGAAAATTTACAGTTATTAGACACCAGCAGAATGTAATGCATTTTCTGGCCGTAGCGGGCTCATAGAATAAATTTCGAAAAATAAAAAATGTTGAATGTAATATAAAGTTACCTTCGAAAGGAAATAATTCCCAGTTTCTAGAATATGACTATATTGCAATAGGAGTATGATTGCACAACTTTACCACTTTATGAAAACCAAATATTATGCAAATTATATAATTTTTTAAAAGCCTTTTTTGTGTAATTGTGTGACTATTTGCTTTAAACTACTATCGTTCTTGTATGCATCATGAAAGATGTATCACCACCCCTTATGCGAAGAATCCCACGATCAATTTTAATTTCATTATTAATCATACACTGATGCATCAATTCCCATATTGAGTCAATTTCAAAAAAAACGTACACATCGAGTTTTTTTTTGCTTATTTTTAAAGTTTTTTCAATTCGCCTGTAAGAGTGGCCAATTTATGTAGAAATTGATGAAGAATCCGGTGGTACTTTTAGGCTCTCAAAAAAATGAATATTTTTTGATTTTTTTTAGGTTTTCTATGATTTCTATCTTGAGCGTCACACACCAAATATGTATAAAAAATCGCTAAAAATGCACAAATATTTGAAATTCAAGCTTACTACGATGTTCTTTTGTTTCTCAAGATTGACTTTTGCGAAAATCACCTTTTCGATTATAAACACAAAATCACTATTCCTTGATATTTAATTTTTTTTTTTAAAAGTGACTAGTTATTTTAAAATTTAAAGATAAAAATATGTACATTTTTGTTAAAAAAGACTTGAACTTAGAGGTAACTTGCAAAGTAATAGGCTTGTAACAATGTATTTAAAAAAAAAATGCAATCATAAGCGTTTTAAGGGAAAAAAACTAAGTGTGACGCTCAAGATATTTTGTGACAATCAAGAGATTTTGTTCCAAGTAAACAAGAAATAATGCCAAATTTAAAGTTTAACGAAAAAAAATTTATTCTTTTACAAAAAGTAAATAAAAAAAAACAAAAATTCTTCAAAAAACAAAATTTTATATGCAAAACTATACATGTATATTTTGGCGCCCTATGCTCCAATGGGAGTTAGAGGAACACATATATATATATATATATATATATACATGTATATATTCTTTGATGTCTTTAACAAAAATGGAAAAAAGTAATTCTTGAAGAAACTTATACACATATGAAAATATTCGACGCAAAACAATAACTTAATTTAATTTATACATTTTCATTCGAATTCTTATTCTGAATCTGTATAAACTTCATGAAATGACAAGCGGCTTTGTTTTTTTTCATTACCTATCATTTTTACCACTTTCGAATTTAGTTTGTGGCAGTTGCATAAATTTCCGGTCCCCCAGAGGTTTAAGTTGCAAAAGCACGAGAGAGATCTGTAAATCAATTCACCTCTGGATTTTGTAATTATTTGGTGAATATCTCTCGTGCCTTGAATTGTCTTTAAATTTGTGGGCAATGTTTTGTTGATGTTGCAAATTTGATGTGGACTAACGTAAAACAATTTCACAACAATTTTGTCTAAAAGCGAGTGGTACAATTCTTCTGCACCTACTATGTCTTCTCCGTGAGCAACAATCGAATCTGCTGTTCGCTTCACAACAGCACCCACTCCATCTGCTGCACCTTTTCCATGAGATTTCTCAAAAAATGACCATGTTGCGCCTGTAAATTTTTTGTCAAATATTCGATTGCAGAAAAAGAAAAAATTGTTTTTCTGCTTATACTGAGAGGATGGCCCATCCGAAAAGAAGTGTATGGTCGATATTTCTGGAGCACAATCTTTCAAATAATCAATTATTGGATCTAAATGGGCCCAAATAGCACCGGGTCCATGATTTAAATCCGAAGAAATCGTGCAGAAGCTCACGGGCTTTTCAATTTTTTTTAGATAAATTAAGCCGGTATGGAGGGATGCTTGGTTTCGCGAAGCACCAAAGTGAAACGATTGCACTTCTTCTGAAAGTTTGCACATGTAGTTTTCGGAGAAGTCTATGTGAATCAAAACTTCTGTTTCGCTTAAATTATCCTTGCAAAAACGATATGCACTGTATTGATTTCGAACATTAAAGTAATGTTTTTTAAACTTCAGCATGTCTTTCTGAAACTCACTCACCAAGTTAGCTACTGTTGAAACTTTTTCAACCTTTTTCATGACCTTAACATCATATTTATCTTGGGAAATACTCTTCTTATTTAATCTTTTTTCCGTAACAGACTCCCATTGAAACCATTTGCATTCATCTGAACTGTTTGTTGAGCCTATAAAAATTTTTTTCGACTTGCAAGTTTTGCAAAGACCCCAGGCGCATAAAGCCGACTCACTATCGCACATAATTTTTTTAACTAACTGAGCAGGATTTCTTTCAACAAGAGCTTTTTGTAGAAATAGTTTCGAGGCCTTTAAATCAATATTGGCGTGATCCATACAAGCACAGGTATTTCTGTCAGAAACAGAAGGACTTTTTATAAAAAAAGGTTTTTGCCGCGTAAAAGATATGTAGGATATATTAATATTACTGTTCTCGGATTTAAACATCTTGTACAGATTTTTCATCGTATCAGACAGATATCGTTTTTGCTTTTTTATTTTACCGCGTGTAACGGTTTCTTTCTTCCCAGCGCAAGCTCTACTAACGTCGTCCCTCATAAAAAAATCATTTATTGTTGTGGTTTTTCTGGGCAGTGGTTCCGGCAATTTTTTTTTTTCATTGCCCAATATTTTTTTTAGTCTGTAACGTTTTAAAAGTTTAGAAACCATAACTGAGCAATTGATTTTTTTCTGAGTATACTTCTGTTTTAAAAGACTCAAAGTTTCCTTTGAATCTCGAACAGTCAAACTAAAGCTTTTGGTATCTTTAAAATGTTTTTTAGATCTTTGTAATTTTTTTTGGTACTTTTGTTTCTTTTTTTCAGCATGTTTAAGTTTACTCTTTAAACGGTCAACTAGTAATCGTAATTCGCGATTTTAGTTTTTTAGCTGCTTATTATACCTTTTTACTCTTTTGTTTTCAGAAGTATTCTCATTAAATTTAGTTGGTATTGCTGGTAATTCTTCCTTTTCATTGCTTATAAATTCCGGTAATCCATGGGCTTGTGTAATTGTACTACTTAAAGTATCGGTCATTTGACGTTCGGCAGCTTTTTTTAACTTCCTCGCACGTACATATTCTCTATTTTTAGCTCGCTCACGTTGAAGCATTTTTTTCGGCATGTCACCTCTTTTCATCCGTTTCTCGTTGCTATTCAAAAACAGAATCAGTCAGTAACAATAACAATTAAACTCAAATATATCCCGATTATACCTTTCTTTCTTCTTTCTTTTATATTCGTCATTACGCGCTTTATCGAGCTTTATTTTCTCTCGATATCTTCGTGCTCTTTCAGCCGCCGTTAATTTTGATGTTTTACTCTTGAAAATTAAAAAATAAAATCAAAATTAAGCATTTTAAGCTATTTTAAGCTATATTAAGCAAAATATATCAAAAGTGATGCTCATGAAATGTTTTTTTCGTAGGCAATTTATTTCTCAAATTCACAAAAGTTAAAAAAATGAGTTGAAACCATGTAAACAATGATTGTCAACTTAAATTTTTTACATTTAATATATTCACTTTTAAAAAAATTAGCGTGACGCTCATGAAATTTTTTCGCGCCCTTACCATGGTGTTCACAAAAACTACGCAAATGCACACTTTTTTTAATCGATTTTTTTTTCGCTTTTTCAGTTTTGTAATAATTTCAGTTTGTACTTTCCTGACGTTATTTACTTTATTTAAATGACAATTGAAAACTAATAATATTTCTTGAATTATAAAAAAGTGACGCTCAATGCAAATTGTGGGGACAACTATTCTTTGCAACGCCAACTTCGCACTAATTCAGTTTTGACGAGTATAACAAATCAAAATACAAGAAAGAAACGCAATAATTCGAAAACTGTTATTAATGTTCCATATTTACTTTTTTTCTTGATTTTATTTTATTTTGTTTACTAAAAATTATAACGGGGGACACATGCTTTTGTATGGAACAAGTCAGAAGGAGAAACAAAACCCCATTCTGAATAAACTAAAAAACAAACATACAAATTTGAGAATTACGGTTTTTTGTTACATATTCCTCGCTGATCACTCTCACATTTTTGTTTTTTTTTTTTTTTTTTTTTTTTTGCCTAAAATAGTAGTGTAAAGTTCGGGGACACAAAAATTGCGTTTTTTTTGAAATCAACCCTATTATAATTATTTTTTATTGCTAAAAATCAATTTCAATCAGTATATTTTTTTCCAAATCAACTAAAATGATACAAAACAAATTTTTTGCTTATAAGATAAAATATGACAAGCAGTTAGGACGTATCAACTTTTTTGGAGTTTTTAATTTGACAGTGTTTTAAATCCCCTGAAGATGACCATCGATGCATGGTCGAAATATCGGATGAAAAATAAAAAGCAAAATTAAAAATACAAAAATTTGTGGATTTTTTATTTATAATTTTTATATGACCTTAAGCCAAACAAAAAAACAACAACATAGATAATCGAAACAGGTCAACAATTAATATTGAACAGATAATCAATATTGTAATTTTTTTTTTTTTTTTTGAAAATTAAAACCACACATCATTTAACGAAATCATATTAAACTGTCAACAGTATATTTATACTTTACTCGTGCACTTGCTGATTGCAATATTTAGTTGGTGTGTTATTGTGTGCAATTGTCTCCAGAACAATCATCGAAGCCATGTGACAAGTAGTAAATAGAATGTGGTTCATAAATATGTTACTTGTTAAATGAATGACAGAAATGAGATAAATGAGACATATTTATGCTCTATGGCTTAAGAACAGTAAAAGCAACAGCAATATAAGAAGATGAAACCAAAAAGTGTTCCATTGTTTATGGTTGCTATAATATTAAGAAAAAAATTTTGTAATAAAAAGATCCGAAGATCTAAAAGAGGGTTGATCTTCATCATATTTCCTTTATTTGGGATTTATTTTAAGTTTAAGATATTTTTCTTCAAAAATAGTGTTTCACAGAATTCGTAATTACCGACTTTTTTAAATGAGGTATCGTGTGCTGAAGCTTAACGGTGTAATTGATATTTGCAAAATGTTTGCCTTCCTCATGTTGCTGGCGGGAAACTAAAACGGCAAAATATGTAAAATAGTAGCAACAATATTCAAAAATACTCTGAAACTAAAGCAGTCGAAAAAGTTCTTTTAAAACAGAGAAAAATTATTCACGATAAGATAATTACGTCCAATAAAAATAGTACGAATGTAAATCAGTATGACAATATAACTGTTCGTTAAATAGAGAGAGTCATAGAGCCTCTCTATACAAATGAATGCAATATATGGTTGTCTTACTATGCGAACATATGACTACATGGCTATACGTCTACATATAATTATACGACAATATACAACTATAAGCATGTGACAAAATTACACTGTGAGTATGACTATTTGACTCTATGATTGCATGGTTATATCTGTAAATGTATCACAATATGTTTATATAAATAATGAATGGGATGTATAATTTTGTATATAAATTTATAGACTTTATAAATCTATGGGACTATGATTATATAACCATGACAGGACTTTGTGATTATACATTGTCTGAATATACGACCATGTAACCATATGAATAAACGATGCGACCATATTGTAAGAGCAGTATACTTTAATTGATTTTAACAATGCTAATGACTGTAGGTAACCATATTATGGTTAAATATGGTTTTACTGTGCAAAGCAGTACAGCATTAATGGCTTAAATCAACAGCGGTTACATGCAGTTAATGCTTTTTAGTATTTCAACTTGATCAATTACTAAAAATGACGTAAGAATTCTGTGGATTAGCGTTATCGCGCATATATGCATTACAATAAATACCATTTTAATTAATTACTAACACAAAATACTCATAACTTTCGTTTTAAACGTCATATATTAAAAGAATTGCAAAAAGTTATTTCTTTAAATCTTAACTAGAATTATTTTGATTAAACTTCAAATGTATTCACGCACTTTCGAGGTAAATGAAATTGTCTAGTCACCAAGACAAAGCCGCTCAGAAAAGAAATAACATCATACAGAAACTCGTAGGAACTGGCTGGGGTGCTTCCGCAAACTGCCAATGAGGTCATCCTTTAAAAACGGTTGGTAATATAATACATGATTGCCCAGTCTTGTCATTCCCAATAAACACTGAAGAAATCAATAACCCAACACATTAAGCTATATCCTGAATAAATTCTTAAAACGTGAAGAATTTACTAATTTTCAATTTAACAACTAATAAATATTATCTATTCTCCATAAATCCATACGCTAAATAAATAAATCAATAATTGAAGCACAGCCGCGAATAACGTTGTAAACGCCACATTTTGTTTTTTTGCAGATAACCGTTGGCCTTGCTCTCTAACACAGTTTAAACATCAAATCAACCAAAACTATGCATCAAAACTATGCACCTAAAAATGGCATGGGGGATGCTTTAAAACCATGTGAGATAAGGCCATGATGGCTTTATCTCTCATCCAATAGGGGGATAAAGCATTTTGTTTTTTTTTTTTCATTTGAATGGAAGATAAAGCCATCATGGCCTTAGCTCACATTAGCAATATTAGGAAATGGCTTTATCTCTCATTTCAGTTCCGGAGACACTAAAGTTATGTATTGAAATCTGGCTTCGCATACTAAAGTGTTTCTGCGTGGTGGCCTGCGGCCGTGCTTTGGGGTTTTTCCCTCCAGAAGGACGCGACAGGTGGCTTCGCTGAATAAAGTTTTCCTGCGTGCGTCACAAGAATAAAAAAATGTTTTTCAAATAAATATGGCTATATCTCTCATTTCGCAAAATTTTAAATATGACCTTACCTCTCAATTATTGGGCAATAAGGCCATTATGGCTTTATCTCCCATTCAATTGAGAAATAAGGCCATCATGGCCTTATCTCACATGGTTTTAAAGCATCGCCCCTTGTTAAACACAAGTAACTTTATTCGCCAGTTTTTAGTGTTTACATTTATTTTTCGCTTTAGTGCTGCTAATTTTATTTTTGTTTTTTTTTTGACAAAACAATGTATCCAAATGTTTACATTCAAATCATTATCCATTTGAATTGCAACGTTTTAATCAAACAATTGAACTTGTGTTTGATGTCAAATGATAAATTAATTTCATACCAAAGGTTACACTTTGTGTTTTTTGAGAATCCATTAAAAATATACATAGTAACATATTTATGCAATATAAGCAATAATAATTTATATGTTTCTGCAATTGAGTTTTCACCAATTCATGCTGTTTTTCCAAATTGATAATGACACATTTTCCAGTGAATTTGAACGCTTTCATTTATTCTCTATATTGGTTTTGCACACACACACATTTACATTTCAACTTGAATCAATATAAATACTGTTATAGCGAAAAATAGAGACATCATATACACAGGAAAAGCGTAGCTAGAGATTAAGATGTCATATACAATTTACTTATATTGGTTTGTTTTTAATGTGATTATAGTTGGATACAAAAATCAGTTTTAAATTGAATCGTTTATTTCAGAAGCCCGTTAACTTACGTTTAAAAAAGGCGCACATGACGGGTTTCTGAAATAAGCGATTCAATTGACGATTATATTTTTGTGGTTGTGGTTTTAAAGAAAATCTTCTTATCATTAGTAAAAACTAGTATGTGTGCTATATTCGGCTATGCAGAACCTTGTATAGCCATCACCATATATTGTTATTTATTTACATAAAAATAAATTTCATATTATTATCTTATATTTTTATTAATATTATTTTATTAAATACATATATTTATTTTTGATAATCCTTATATACTTTTTTATTATTTAGTTGGCAGTAATTTGCATGTGTATCTTTGGCAATAATTTTTCTTGTTGGCTCTGTCTTTTATATAATAGTTTTCGCTTTGAATTCTGGTAATCGATCCATTTGTTTAACCATTTTTTTAAAGTACTGAAGCAGGTTTTCTGATGTATAAAACCATTGTTCGATATCTCTCAGTACATGTTGCAACCAATTTTCGTACATAGTTGTTCACGTCTGCGCCGAAGGCAGCGGATATCCCATCCCTGGTTTCTATTTTGAATGATGATATGCCCTTAGACGAATAGACAACGTAAGGCGCCAATATCATCATTTAGTATATTTCGATTATTTTTTTTATTTTGTATGTATTTTTTGTTAATTTTTTTATTGTTGTAAATTAAAATTTATTCTATGTCAAATCGTTGTTTGAGAGCCATATTGGATGGCTGCTTTTTTTGGACTCGATTTTCCAATTAAATAAGTAAATTAAAATCTATATTGTAGTTTAGCTAATTATGGTGAAAATTTTATATTGTGTAATAAAAATTAATGGAAATTTAAAAAAAAAAATACTTGAAAAGAGCAAAATTGAACAAAATCATAAAATTTATAAGGAAGTTTGAAGTTTTTTCCACTATAACTCTGCCATTTAATGACTCATCTCTTCAAACGACCCATAGTTATTTAAGAAATTTTATAACCTCTCAACGAAAAGAAAGAAATACATAGTCCGTTGAAAATTGTTAAAGATATTTGTATTTCAGTCACATCATCTTTTTTAAAATCACAAATAACGGTTATTTTGGCATATCTTCAAAACTGTTCTTTTTTGACAATTCTGACTTCATATTCGGATTCAGGGGAAAGTTTTACAAACAGATTAGCTGCCAGATTCATTTGGTCACGACTTTGTTGAAAATTTGTCACGTAGTGTAACCACCAGGCAAATAATGCGAAGATATGTGACAATTTTTAATTTGGTGTTTTCTGGATTAAATATTCATGTTAAGGAAAACTAATACAGGACAACTAATACAGGTATACAACAGTATACCCTCTTCACAACTTATTGTGGTGGAGGGTATAACAACGTCTAAATCATACATATGGGGGATTTCATGTCAAGTGACCCAATTTTGAAATCGATGAAATTAGCACCAAGGTTAGTCCTATTGGATAGTAATCTAAAAGTTTCTGAGTTAGTGGGGGTCAAAGTTTGACATTTTGGCCATACAGGTGTTCTTTCTTATCCATGTAACTTATTTGTCCCAAGTAGCTGCGATAGCTATTTGATCAATATTTTTAAAAAAATTTTTTTTGTTTTTTAAAAAATTTTTTAAAATTTTTTTTAAATTTAAAACTTTTTTTTATTTTTTTTTAGCGGGAATGTTTTTTTTTTTTTTTTTTTTTTTTTTTTTTTGTTCAAAAGAAAGCTTATGTCTTTTCCCTTAAGGTAGTTTTGGTCCCTTTTGTGATGCGAGCGGCTTATGTATAAAAAAAAATAATTTCTAACTCTAGACAAGGGTCAATTGGCAATTAATTTCATATATGAACCGATCTTCGCGAAATTTGACAGCGTCAGTTTTAGTCCTATAAAACTGTGACGTAACAATTTCTATTACGACGGCATTATTTATTGCTGTTTTAGGCGTACTAAACTGTTTTCCGGGAGTAGGGTTTATATGGGGCCTAATGTAAATTATGGACCAATCTTCACGAAATTTTACAGTATAATTTTCAGTCGAATAAAACGAAGCATTGTACTACCATTTATGTTATTAAAATATCAATTTTTTAGGGTGGTGGTACTACATTTTGATTCATAGCTCGCTCTGATCCAACTGAACTGATTTTTCTGGATTTCAATCCCAAACTGCTTAGGATAACTAGAAGCAGTCTGACATAAAGTTTTTTCATTTCTTTTGAGCTTTTCAAAAGTGAGCGTGTTTTCAACAGACGGACGTGGCTAAACCGACTTAGAATTACTCAAGGACACACTTTATGGGGTCTGAGATGAATATTTAAAAAGTTTCACACGGAATGACAAACTAGTATACCCTCTTCACAACTAATTGTGGTAGAACGTATAAAAAGATTAAATTTTTCTTTGGTAGTGCCACTCTGAGAATGAAATCACAAAGTAAGCGTTTTAGTCTAAATTTATCAATTTACTAATCAAAGTTTGTTGTAGACACTACAACAAAACCGTACAAGTAGTTAAGAAAGATTTATTTGTTGTGTGAAGAAACAACATTAACAATGTTTAAAAAGTAAAATTAATAACTCTTGCTTCTCATTTACTTTTTATTTTCAGTTATATATATTCATTAAATTTTTAAAGTAAAAACCATATCGAGAATGATGCTGGTGTTTTATAATTAAAATTATGTAAAGTGTTAAACGGGTAAGTAAATCAATCATAATAAAATGCTCCTTCTAATTTCACTTTTGGTTTATTTCAAGTACGAATTTGGGATTGTATCAACCTTAAAATACTTGAATCAAACGCATTTTGCCCATGGTTAAATCTTAGATTTACGTATGTCAATCTGATATTCGGATTATTTTAAGTACGATTTCGGGATAAAATCAACTTTATAATTCCTAAATCAAGCGCATTTTGAGATTGATTCCATCTTAGTTTTACTTAAATCAATCTCATTTTCTGATTATTTCGAGTACGAATTGGGGTTGAGTATGGATACATTAACAGTCGTATTCATAATGTAAATTTGGCGTAAAGTTAGCAAAAAGTTTATTCATAATACACTTACCAAACTCCGGCTAACGATTTGCTAAACTCTTGTTAACGAGCTGCCAAACGTTTGCCAACTTGTTGAAAACAGCCGTTTAATGTCAAACAATTTTGTTGGTTTTTTTTAAATAACTGTTTTTTTTTTTCATTTACTGTTTTTTCTTAATGTATTTTAATTTTAAAAACTTTTTATAATTTTTATATGTGAAGGGAAAAAGAAAAAAATGACAAATTAAGCGATGATTAATGCAAAACGTGTTGCATTTTTGATTAATACAATGTGGTATCATAAAAATTCATAGTTGATTTATTAAAAGTTGGCAGGTGGAGAAAAATTCGTTATGAATTAACTCTGTGCCAACAAGCTGCTTAGCTTAATCGTCATTCTAGTTAGCAGCTCGTTGTACGTAGTGTACAAACTATGGCTAACTTTTTGTATGAATATGGCTGTAAGTATTTTGCAAATGAAAATCCGTACTTGAATCAATCTTTCTGTTCTTTATTCAAGAAAATCCGTACATACCTTTCTGTTAATACCACTTCGGATCGATTTGAGTACGGATAGATAGATTTGGCTTTTGAGTGTAGAAACAGGCATCTTTTATGTATTTGCATAACATTTTTAATAATTGATCAATATAATTTTTTTTCAAAAAAAAAAGTTACAGAAAATGTATATCAAACCTTTTAAAAATATTTTCACTTTTATTTACATACATAGTTTAACAATTTCGTTTTATAACCAAATTCAATTAAACTGGTGTAAATGACTTCGCTTTTCTATAATGCTGCTGTTAATTCTGAGGCTATTGCTCAAGATAAAACATCGAGAAATCCCCTTCCACAAGTTATTATAACCCTTAACAATGAAGAAAAAACAGAATATTTATCCCTTCATTTTGCCAGTCATTTACTAACTCGTTCTGAAAGAAATGGAAGAATAAATGAATGAAATGAGTATTCATTTATTCTTCCATTTCTTTCTCTCATTTATTCATTTCATTTATATTTTAGTGTATTATTTCTCTTTTGACTCTGCTTTGCTGCTGCTTCTTTCAACATTCTGTTGAAGAGTTTGAAGGCTATGAATTTTAAAGTAGGTGCTTGTTTTCCATTCTACTGCTATTGCTGCCGTTGTATGAATGAGTGGCATTGACTGGTGCGTCATTCTGTACACTTCACTTAATAAAAGTTTACTTCATAACTGGAAAAAAGAGTTGCTGCTGTTGGGGTATTTATTCAACTACTACTTAAGCATCATGAAAACTTTTCTCATTAAACTTAATTATTGTCATGCATTAAAAAATGCGTGAAAATTTATGCCACCGAGAAGACTTGTCACATTTGCATTTCGAACTAATTTTCTAACAGCCATTATCAACAACACAATGATGAAAACAGGAGCAAACGAACACACCAACCAACCAGGCATTTTAACAAAAAAAAAAAAAAAATGAAAAATTTAAAATTATTATCGACTTTAAGCAAAAGCGACACGAAAGTGACCTTAAGTTTATTATTGAAATCTAAAGTCTCCAGGATTCGAGCGATATCGAGACTTTCAACCACAACACTATCATCAAAATTTTCTTTGAATCTTTTCGAAAACAACAGATTCACAATTGTGTCTTTCCTTGCTTTAAACCTTTGGACTCTAAACAAAAAATGACTCTTTTAAGATTCCTTTTCTACCCATCATTAGCAAGAGGGAGGCTCGTTACCGATAGCTAAAGGTAGGATTTTATCGTCCCACACTGGGTTGAAATACGCAGTTTTCGACGATTAATTAAAAAATGAAATTTAAAATATCGTCAAAACCGATTGCAGTTGCTTACAGCCTATAAAATTCTACATCACTAGCTGAAAAAATAAATATCTTAAGTGCTCTGGTGTGTTTGCAGTGAGAAATCAAAATTAAAGTTTTTTGCATTTTTTTTGAAAAAAACACAGAAAAACTAAAAATTTACTTTCTTAAAAACCTTTTTTTTTACAAAATTAATAAAAAAGTGACCAATTTAGCTATGGAACCATCAAGCTCAGGTAGTTCTGCGACAATCCTGGTAAAGTTTGTGTAACAAATTTGGTGTGGAAGTGTTTTTGTTTTTGCGATTTATATTGGAAGTCCATAAAAAATTTGAATTTTCATAGCTTAAGTGGACATATAGTTATTATTCGTGTATATTCGTGTCGAGATTTGTGGTTTATTTTACAAAATAAATATATATCTAATATGTTGCAAAAATTTAGACTGCATTTTTGTGCATTTTAGAAGTTATGCATTTGTTTATAAAAAGTGTCGTTGCGCTGATTTACTAACAAAATATATGGTCTGGCGATTGCTGCTGTTATTGTTACTGTTTTTGTGTATTAATTGTTGTTGTTCATGTTTTTAATAATATTCTCTATGTTGTTGTTGTTTTTTAATAATATTCTTTATGTTTTTAAATAATGATAGTGTTGTGAAGTTTGAAGTTATCGGTTAAAACGGATAATTTTTTTTCTCTACGTATAGGAACAAGTTCAAACGCTTTTTTTTTATACTCGTCGGAGCTTGTACGATATAATGATGAATTCAGGCTGTCAAACTTTGGATGAAAAGCTAAAATTTTTAAAAGAAGAAATGAAGAAACGCACAAACTGCTCAGAGTCTAGTATGTGCGATTTGAATGTACGAGTTAATGCTTTCTTTTATGACTTCAAATCTAGATGGAATAAGGTACATAGAGTAAATACACGTTTTATGGCTGCGAATAGGAACTGGTTGGAGTCCTCTATTGGGTTTTCTCGTTCTCAGACTGGAAAACGTGGTAGAAAAGAAATTTCTTTTACCGAGTCAAGTGAATCGAGTAAACATAAAAGAACAAAGGTTTTAAGGGATACCACAGCATTGCCAGTTTTAGCTCATGCTACACAGATTAAATTAAGAACATCAGGGTACATAGAAGAATCGAAAATGCTGCGTGGATTCACAAATGTGTCACTATCAAAAAATACACCATCAGCAGCGAGTTCGAAGCAACCACTAGCGTCTGAGAAAATGTCTAATGTAAAAGCATTGTCTGTTTTTGTAGAAGCTAATCTATCTCGACACCAATACAATATCATTAGACAGTCTGCACCTGAGAAGTTTCCCTCATACACAAATATTCAAAATGAAAAACAAAATTGTTATCCATTGCCAACGAACCTTAAAATAAGCGAGACTTGCGTTCAAGTAAGTTTACAAGCTCTTCTTGATCACACAGCGGAGCGACTAATACAACTTAAAGAAAATTTAATTGAGCATAAATCAAATATAATATTATATACAAAATGGGGTTTTGATGGAAGCTCTGGCCATAGTTCATATAAACAGGCCTTTCATGGCTCAGATGCTAGCGATTCATCGGTATCTATTACCACAATTGTGCCGCTTAGACTTACGCTAGAGGAAACGGTTATTTGGCAAAATCCTCGACCATCGTCCACTAGATTTTGTAGACCTTTGAAAATGGAGTTCATAAAGGAAACTTCACTTGTGTCAATTAGTGAAAAAAATAGAGTGGAAGAAGAAATAGCAAATTTGAAATGCTCAACTGTCTCAATCGGTGATAAAGTTATGCAAGTGAAGCACAATTTAATTTTGTCAATGATAGATGGAAAGGTTCTTAATGTTATAACTGGAACTATGTCAACACAAAAGTGTTACTTATTTGGCGCCACTAGCAAAAACTTCAATAATATAGATGCAATGATTAAAAGGCCTGTGAAAACAGAATATTTAAGATTCGGTATATCTGTTCTTCATGGCTGGATCAGATTTTTTGAAAGTCTTTTACATATTGCATATAAAATGCCTTTAAAAAAGTGGCAGGCTAGAAGTGATTTGGAAAAAAAATCGTTGCTGAAACAAAATTAGAAATTCAGAAACAATTTAGAGAGGCTATGGGTTTAATCGTTGACAAACCTAAGCCTGGGTTCGGAAATACCAATGATGGCAATACGGCAAGACGTTTTTTCCAAAACGCAGAAAAATCAGCAGAAATAACAAAAATAGACTTGAACTTAATAAAAAGAATGCACATTTTGCTTATGGTCGTATCCAGCTGCAGCGGCAATGAAATCCAAAGTGAAAACTTTAAAATATTTGCAGACGATACAGCCAGACTTTTTGTTGAAAAATATCCATGGTATAATATGCAACCCACTTTGCACAAGTACCTAATACACGGTGCCGAAATTATTAATAATGCTCCCTTACCCATTGGGCTATTATCGGAAGAAGCGCATGATGCTCGGAATAAAGATTTTAAGAAATATAGAGAGTTTTATTCACGAAAGTGCAGTCGGGAAAAATCCCTTAAAGATGTTTTTAATTTATTCTTAATAAGCTCTGACCCAATTATTTCGAGCATGCGAAAGTTGCCTCCAAAGAAGAATCAAAGTTTGCCAGAGCAGGCAATGGATTTAATAATACCTCCAGTTCCAAGCAAAAACAATTTGTGTGATCAAAATGATGATAATGATAATGAGGATATTGATAATAAGGATTATGATGATGATGACGATAATGATGATGATGATCAAGTAGATGGTGATCATGATCACGAAAATAATTATTTTTAGGTTCTCATATGTTATCAATATTTTAACTTAAATTCCCTTATTTGTAATTAAACTGCACTGAAATATACTTAAAAATGGTTTGTTTTATCAAATTGTATTGGTATTAGGTGAAATATAATGAAAAACTATCCTAACAGAGCTTCCCTGAATTGATCCTCAAAAACTATGTATTTGAACCCAGTGTGCGTCCGTATAAAAAGTGTTTCATTATTACAACTTTACCTTAATCTACCAGGTAGGTTGAATATTTCTTTAACTTATCGCTCACTTCAGGTTAAAGTAAAGTTTTAATAACGAAGGACATTTTATGTGGCCGAAAAATCCTACTTTTAGCATCAGTAAGTTATGAAAGCGGGGCAAAACATACTTTCGTGTCCGATTTTATATTCCATTTTATAAATTGATTAATAATCCTTTTATGTCCCCAACCCTTTAACATTTTCTCTATTACCTTTCTGCAACGTGTACTATTTTTCTAATACTGTATAAAAATTCATGAGAATTTTATTAAACTTTCTTTACGATGTCAACTATGAAATTAAATGAGTTGATTTAGTTTATGAAAATTGTTTATAAGCAGGGCCCTGTTTCTCAAAAATACAAGTAACAAATCTACAAGTAAAAAACATTTAAAAATGCAACAATTTTACAAATTTTGTTTTTGTTTCCAACTTATTTTACTTGTAGATTTGTAACTTGTAGTTTTGAGAAACAGAGCCCTGGTCATAAAATACAAGAACTGAAAATATTAGAATTTATGTGAAATGATGACAGGCAATCATGTTATAAATTATAAAAAAGGGAGTGAGATAAGTTTTTAATAAAATAAAATATTTGTCTTCTACGAGTTACGGATGAGGAGAGAAATTATTATTTAGAGTTAAGATAAATTGTTTTGAACTATTAATTAATGAAAAAAAAAATTGTTAGTAATGAAAATCATCAGCCATTAAATTTGGTAAGATTTTTGTCTTACACCATAAATTTTTTAGTCAGGATGAAACTGCGTTATTTTTTTAAGCAGATATTTAATATTGGGGTATGAAAAGTACGGAAACATTCGTGACATTTCTCAACAATTTGTGTCAAGAAGCGACTGTGAAGTCAAAAAGTGTGAGAGCGAAACTTTTTGAATAAAAAGGAACGTGTTTTCTTTAAAGCAACGTAACTCATTGCTGTAAAACAAAATTTTTATTCTGTGGACACGAATGCAGTTTCAAAAGGTAATTGAAAAAAGTTTTTGCAGCAAATATTTCATAATATGGATAAGGACTAATTAAATGTATAACTAAAAGTATTAGTGTATTCAAAGGTGTGTTTATATGTATGTATGTCAAAAAGTATTTGTAGTGGGTTTTTCTATCAATAAAGTATTACTGAAGTGCAAAAAAACTGATGAAAGACTGAAGGATAAATTAAAATCAAATACATTGTTATTTTATTTGTTTCCTGTTCCTCCACTTTTTAAATTTTTTTTTCCAGCAGATAATAACAGGATAAAGAAAGAAGAGTGAAAAACGTATAAAGTGATGGAAAGCGAGTGGAAAATTGCTGAGAAAATTTCTACAAAACAAAAATAAACACCACTGCCAATGAGAAAAGTAAAAAGGTATCTCACAACAACTTCAAACAGCAAAATGATACTTATTTAAATACTCAAGCTCATACGCTGTTACACATCCACACCGAGTTAAGGATACAGATAAAAACTTTAATACTTTTGAAATATTCAATACAACAACACATGTTCTTGTTGTTTTATAGGATGTGGCAGTTGTAAGGTGTTGGTGGCAATTTTGAAAATTGAGCTGTGGTTGAGCTTGTTTGTGTTGCTGTTATTATTTATGTTGTTATTGTTGCTTGTTATTAGTAAAAAGTCATTTGTATATAAAAAGGAGATTTACATCTTGAACTGTATGACTTTATTTATAAAAATTAAATGCAGACTTTTATTGTGCTATTTTTTAAGGGATGGCACAGGAAACAAAACTTTTCTCTTTATGTATAAAGCAGCCCATACACATTTCAATCAATTGCCAACTGAGTCGGTTGCTGCCAAAATCAAAGCGTGTGTAGCTTTGTCAATTGATTTGTTTGACAGTTGTCGAGTTGGTTGAAGAAAAATCAAATGATTTTCTTTCAATTTGATTGTACTGTGTGTGCTCGAGTCTCATGATTAGCTGTCAACATTAAAGTTTGTTATGTTGTTTTTTATTTGGCCAATTTTTATTTATCTGTTTGTATTTCCTGGTTAAGCTAATACGGCCTATAATCTTTTATGTAATTAAAAACACAATTTTAATACATTTTTCCCGACGTTTCGTCGATTTTTTGTCGACTTCTTCTGGGGATCGTCTATTTAATTAAAACATTACATTAATAAACAATTATTTACCAAATAACATCTAGAACTTACATTTTTTTGTATATTATTACATTAAAAAACAAACTTTAAAAACAAAAATTTTTACATTTAACATATATAATACAAAAAACATAAAAACTTGGAATTATTTTTAAACACATAATATTTAACAATTGCATCACAGTTCATTTGATGGCTACTCTATAACTTGCACATATGTTGTTGGTGTCTTCTTTCAAATTCATTGTCTTTTTTATGTTTTGCTGAATTCTCAAGCTTTCCTTCGTAAATCTCTTTCTCATATTTTCCTCCTTGTCTAATATTCTAATATGTTGAAAATCTGGTGCATGGTGTGAACTGATCACATGCATGGCTAGTGCTGTTGTTTCCTTCTGCCGTGTAATATCCATCCTATGTTCTCCTATCCTTGTCGATAAAGCTCCCTTTGTTGTTCCTATATACACCTGATCACAGAGTTCTTCGTTATTTCCTTTACATCTTATTTCATAAACAACGTTATTTCGTTGTTGTTTTTCTACCGGCGCTTTTACTTTAGTGAACATTGCATTTGTTGTTGTGTTAGGCTTATACGCAAAACATATGTTATTTTGTTTCAGTGTTATTATCATGTTTCTGTTGTCAGTAAGACCAGGGATGTATGGTACACTGTAGAATTTTTTGATTTCTATTTCATCAGTGTTGTCAATTTCTTTTTTTTATTTAATCGCCTAAATACGTCGTCTATTAAAGAATTTATTAATTTTTTAGGGAAACTATTTTGTATCAATATTTCTTGTATTATGTTTATATTTTAGCTGTGGAATATTTCGTCACTAATTTTCAGTACCCTCTCTATTAAATTTCTCGCTGTATTTATAATCTGACTTCTGGGTTGTGTGGCGTTAAAATTCATAAGTCTGCCTGAAGCTGTTTCCTTAGAGTACCAATTAAAAATAATGGTATCCTTATTTGTCCGTAGTTTTACGTCGAGTTATGCTATTTCATTATTTTTTTCTATTTCGATGGTGAATTTAATTTTCTGATGGTGAGAATTTAAAGTTTTAAGAATTTCGTCCTTATCGTCCTTATTAATGATAGCGAAAATGTCGTCTACATATTTTGCTATGTATTTAATATTGATATTTTTATTTTTTAATTCTATTATTGCATCGTCCAGTAAATTATCAAGAACTATATCCGCTATTGTAGGAGATAGCGGGTTGCCCATTGGCATACCAAATATCTGATTAATTACTTTTTTACCATAAACAAAGTAATTATTGTCCGTTAGACAGAACTTCAAAATTTCTAAAAATTTCGGTCTAGGAATGTTTTTAAATTTCCTTATTGTTAGCCATTTTTCCATAATATTCCTAATGGCTGTGTGTACCGGAATATTCGTGAAAAGTGAGATGACGTCAAAAGATACTAATATATCATGAGGCTCAAGTTTTATATTACACAGATGATTTTTTAATTCAAACGAATTTTTGATGTTATATTCCCTAGATATAATATGTTTAAGGATATTTCCCAAATATTTGGATAAATTGCAACATGGCACTTGTATTGATGACACAATTGGCCCAAGAGGGGTTTCCGGTTTATGGATTTTTGGTTATCCGTATATTCCTGGGGCAACAGCCGCATGACAAGTAAGATTACGTTTTTGCCACATATCAATGAATCCATTCCCTCCCAAGTTTGATATGATGCTGTTATTTTGTTTTTGAAGTTTATGAGTCGGGTCCGTTCTTAATGTTCTGTAAGTATCTCTGTCTTCTAGAAGATTTTCCATTTTCTGTCCATAATCTTTTTTGTACATGGCCACCGTTTTGTTGCCTTTATCTGCCTTTATTATAAACATATCCCGGTGCTTTTTTAAAAATTGTTCAGTTTTTTCAAAAACAGTTGTAATAAATTTTTCCCTGGGAGTATTTCTAATTTCTCCCTTAAAACCAGTTATACTATTTGCCAGCTTAGTTCTTGCTATATCCTTTTCTTTGTCTGCATTTTCGTCCATGTCTTGGATGCATTGTTCTATATCCGCGATTATATTTATTGGAGAAAAATTCCTATCAGTTACTGGTAATGCAAACTTCTTTCCTAACGAGAGTATCCATTTACATTCCATAGGTATATTTATTGTTGTTTTATTTTCAAACCAATGATTATTAAAAATTAGTCCGTGTAATTTAAACTGTTTTTCCTTAAGTGTATTTAATTTAATCAGCTGTTTTGTCCTCACTTCTTCTCTTATGTGTTTGTTCTGTCCGTTTGTTTGCTAATGAAATTTTCGTAGTCATTATCTGCTACCATTTCTTTAATACCAGCACTCATGTGATATTTGTGGTTGTTTGTGAAATCTCCAAATTGAGAATTTCTTTATGAAAATTGTGTTCTATCTTACCCAATTGGTTGAATATTGTGCGGCATTGAAATAATTGTTTAACCTGAGTTGTAGTGTTTTTTGCATGTGTTGGAATTATGCCATAACTTCTACACGATAATAAAAATGTTAATCTTTCTTGTTGTTGTGCTAATCTTCTCACTTCGTCACAATACTCTTTCATCACCCTGCATGTTCCGTCGTCGTATTTTAGTTGTATATGTTTAAAAAAACCCTTCATGTTTTGTTTGGTAAAGTTGTAATGTTTAGTATCAATTAAATAATTTATTTTCGGCAAGCTCTCCGATATATTGCCATGTTGTTTTTTATTTGGCCAATTTTTATTTATCTGTTTGTATTTCCTGGTTAAGCTAATACGGCCCATAATCTTTTATGTAATTAAAAACACAATTTTAATACATTTTTCCCGACGTTTCGTCGATTTTTTGTCGACTTCTTCTGGGGATCGTCTATTTAATTAAAACATTACATTAATAAACAATTATTTACCAAATAACATCTAGAACTTACATTTTTTTATATATTATTACATTAAAAAACAAACTTTAAAAACAAAAATTTTTACATTTAACATATATAATACAAAAAACATAAAAACTTGGAATTATTTTTAAACACATAATATTTAACAATTGCATCACAGTTCATTTGATGGCTACTCTATAACTTGCACATATGTTGTTGGTGTCTTCTTTCAAATTCATTGTTTTTTTTATGTTTTGCTGAATTCCCAAGCTTTCCTTCGTAAATCTCTTTCTCATATTTTCCTCCTTGTCTAATATTCTAATATGTTGAAAATCTGATGCATGGTGTGAACTGATCACATGCATGGCTAGTGCTGTTGTTTCCTTCTGCCGTGTAATATCCATCCTATGTTCTCCTATCCTTGTCGATAAAGCTCCCTTTGTTGTTCCCATATACACCTGATCACAGAGTTCTTCGTTATTTCCTTTACATCTTATTTCATAAACAACGTTATTTCGTTGTTGTTTTTCTACCGGCGCTTTTACTTTAGTGAATATTGCATTTGTTGTTTTGTTAGGCTTATACGCAAAACATATGTTATTTTGTTTCAGTGTTATTATCATGTTTCTGTTGTCAGTAAGACCAGGGATGTATGGTACACTGTAGAATTCTTTGTTTTCCATTTCATCAGTGTTGTCAATTTTCTTATTTTTATTTAATCGCCTAAATACGTCGTCTATTAAAGAATTTATTAATTTTTTAGGGAAACCATTTTGTATCAATATTTCCCGTATCATGTTTATATTTTTGCTTTGGAATATTTCGTCACTAATTTTCAGTACCCTCTCTATTAAATTTCTCGCTGTATTTATAATCTGACTTAAGTCTGCCTGAAGCTGTTTCCTTAGAGTACCAATTAAAAATAATGGTATCCTTATTTTTCCGTAGTTTTGCGTCGAGGTATGCTATTTCATTATTTTTTTCCATTTCGATGGTGAATTTAATTTTCTGATGGTGAGAATTTAAAGTTTTAAGAATTTCGTCCTTATTAATGATAGCGAAAATGTCGTCTACATATTTTGCTATGTATTTAATATTGATATTTTTATTTTTTAATTCTATTATTGCATCGTCCAGTAAATTATCAAGAACTATATCCGCTATTGTAGGAGATAGCGGGTTGCCCATTGACATACCAAATATCTGATTAATTACATTTTTACCATAAACAAAGTAATTTGCAGATGACAGCACCTTTGCAACTCGTTCTCATTCGAATGTAGACCAAGCGTATCCGATGTCGCTGCTATGAGGCAGAATATGAATGATACGCTTGGACGAGACCTTGACATAATCTCGGAATGGGGTCGTGCGAATAGGGTCGATTTTAATGCCCGAAAAACCCAATGTTGCGTGCTGACGCATAAACGCGCGACAAATCAAGGTGCCTCATCTGTATATATGGGTGGTATAATTATTGAGGAATCAGAATCTCTTGATGTTCTGGGCATGAGGATACAATGTGATGTCCGATGGACAGAACATATATTCAAGGTGTCGAAAGAAGCATTCAAGTGCCTCGGTTTTCTAAGACGGTGTAAGATATACTTCACTCCATCTGATCTCCTTACTATTTATACCACCTATATCCGACCGCGTATGGAATACAACTCTCATGTGTGGGCCGGTGCTTCAAAGTCTATTTTGGAGCTTCTCGACCGCGTGCAGGAGAGGGCGAAGGTTCTCATTGGTGACAGTAGGGTATCCAATTCTATTGACTCCCTCGAGCACCGTCGCAATGTGGGTTGTATTTGTCTGTTTTATCGTTACTACAATGGGATGTGTTCTGACGAAATTATGGATCTGGTTCCCGAAACCTGTACGTTTGTTCGTAATACACGTTTTTCCTCAAGAACCCATCCTTATGTGGTCGATTGGCAGGTGAATCGTACAACGCATTACAGAGAGAATTCATTTTTTTCCCGCACAGTTCGTATGTGGAATAACCTTCCTGCAGAAGTCTTCCCTCTCACTTACAACATGATTAAGTTCAAATCGAATGTTCACAAGCACTACTCCCTCTATCCTCCTTCCCACAACCTATTTTCCTAGTTCCAACACAATGCAATGCATTAGTAGGGGTCATCCTGAGTGCTGGTCCTAACAGTAAAACAAAAATAAAAAAAAAAATAAAAAAATAAACAAAGTAATTATTGTCCGTTAGACAGAACTTCAAAATTTCTAAAAATGTTTGTAAATTTCCTTATTGTTAGCCATTTTTCCATAATATTCCTAATGGCTGTGTGTACCGGAATATTCGTGAAAAGTGAGATGACGTCAAAAGATACTAATATATCATGAGGCTCAAGTTTTATATTACACAGATGATTTTTTAATTCAAACGAATTTTTGATGTTATATTCCCTAGATATAATATGTTTAAGGATATTTCCCAAATATTTGGATAAATTGCAACATGGCACTTGTATTGATGACACAATTGGCCCAAGAGGGGTTTCCGGTTTATGGATTTTTGGTAATCCGTATATTCCTGGGGCAACAGCCGCATGACAAGTAAGATTACGTTTTTGCCACATATCAATGAATCCATTCCCTCCCAAGTTTGATATGATGCTGTTATTTTGTTTTTGAAGTTTTTGAGTCGGGTCCGTTCTTAATGTTCTGTAAGTATCTCTGTCTTCTAGAAGATTTTCCATTTTCTGTCCATAATCTTTTTTGTACATGGCCACCGTTTTGTTGCCTTTATCTGCCTTTATTATAATCATATCCCGGTGCTTTTTTAAAAATTGTTCAGTTTTTTCAAAAACAGTTGTAATAAATTTTTCCCTGGGAGTATTTCTAATTTCTCCCTTAAAACCAGTTATACTATTTGCCAGCTTAGTTCTTGCTATATCCTTTTCTTTGTCTGCATTTTCGTCCATGTCTTGGATGCATTGTTCTTTATCCGCGATTATATTTATTGGAGAAAAATTCCTATCAGTTACTGGTAATGCAAACTTCTTTCCCAACGAGAGTATCCATTTACATTCCATAGGTATATTTATTGTTGTTTTATCTTCAAACCAATGATTATTAAAAATTAGTCCGTGTAATTTAAACAGTTTTTCCTTAAGTGTATTTAATTTAATCAGCTGTTTTGTCCTCACTTCTTCTCTTATGTGTTTTGTTCTGTCCGTTTGTAGTTTTCTTTTGCGAAGACAAAGTTAAGTATTTTGAAAATTGTCTTTAATTTCATTTAATTTAAAAATTTATTTAAAATCTTTAAAATCAGCTTATAAAGTATGCGGCCAATCATCAATTCAGTTGAAAGAATCAGTTGACAATTGAATTTAAACGTGAATGGGACGCATAGGGATCTAAAAAAATCTTTGAAATTATTTAAATTTAATGAAACGGGCAACTAATGAAGAAAGTCGGGAAAGTCGTATGAATAAAACATCTGGCATCACCAAATTTTTAAGTCTCTCATACATACCAAAACTCACTGAGAGCAAACAAATAAAGGAATTGATAGATGATGAAACAGTTTTAGTAGCTCACAAAGCTAACAACACAATCTCCTCACTATTCACAACAACAAAAACGAAAATAGAAAAAATACAACAGAGCAATGTTGTGTATGAAATCGAATGTGTGGGCAATTTATGTAGGGACAACAAAAAGAAGTTTAGGCACAAGAATAAATGAACACAAAACAGATATTGAAAAACAAAAATATACAACAGCTTTAGCGGTGCATTGTTTTGAAATGAAACACACCCCAAACCTCACCGACGTAAAAATTCTTGATAGGGAAAGGAAGATGAACAAGAGATTTACATTGGAGAGCCTACGAATCCAGGAGAGAAATAATCTTGCCATAAATAAAAAAGAAAATAAAGACAATGCAAATGCAAACTACAACTTAGCTTAAATTTAGTAAATTTTAAACTGTGATACCAAAAGAAAGAAAGTTCAGCTGTGATATATTTTATTTATTTTATTATTTATTTTTGTGTTTTATGTGGTACTTGTTGTATTGTTTAAAAACAAATTTATTTAAAATTATAATGTAAAGATTATATGTAAGTGGAATTATTCTTTTATGTTGTGTTAGTTTTAAAAAATTATTAAATTAAAAATCATATTGTTCTTTATTTTCCATAACGTTACCAGATTCAATAAAATTTAAATCCCTGAGGAAGTTGAAAAAATCTCAACGAAACGTCGGAGGAGTAAAATTATGAATAAATAGTCTTTTATTTTTCATTTACTGTGACCTTGAAAGCCTGACTTAGATAATTCTAAGAAAAAACGACATAATTATAGATAAGGTCAATAAAAATTATACTAAATTAAAATTATGTGATTTGCTTGTACCCTTATACGCTCACCACAAAGGAGGAGAAGGTATTACGCGTTTGTGCTGATGTTTGTAACACCTTCAAATATTTATCCTAGACACATTTAAGTATAACGGCCGGCATGAAAATCCTTCTACTGAACCCTCCACGGGGGTGCTGGCTGGAAACGGGTACTGGTGGGTACGCGGCTAAGATCAGGGCCTTGAGCATAGTGTCTCAATGTAATGCCTATTGCCACATTACTGTGATGGGTCTTGATCATAGGTAGAAGGTAATCGTGGGGTTTGATTCGGTCCGGGCGTCTGTTTCCCACATTGGGCGGTTTTCGGGTCGGTGATGTCTCCACGATTCTTGGAACTAAAATCCAGGCGCGTCTGTTCCCATATTGGGCGGCTTCCTGGTGCGCGTCTGTTATCCGGTGGATCGGCGTTAATACGAACATGGCAGTATGTATAAAATGCAACTGAAGATAATGAAATGGAAGAGGAAATTAATAAAAGCCGGGCGGTAATATACGCCCAAACGTCGGTGTTAGCAGTGACTGCGACCACCGGCGGGCACGGTGGAGAACCAGTATCTCCTCTGCGTGTCGCCAGCGGTCACACATTCTCTGCCGTGGTTAAGGCGCCTTACGGTGGAAGTATTAAAGATGCCAAAAACGCAACTGTGACACGTACGGATGCCGTTGTCGATTCAGACTCGGATCTCGATAGCGTCAAAACTATTACCTCTAAAGAGGAACGTGAGCTGCTAAATTCACCTAGCACATCTCGGGGAGCCCATTCCATAAATAGGAACAGGCCCAGGAGAAGCAAGGAAGGACTTAGAGCTCTATCAGAATACAAAGCTGCGGTCCGGATACAGCATCGGCTTGGCTCCCAATCCAACCTTTCCAATGATGAGAAAGAGCGGATGAAGTGGGCCAAAGGAGCGATTGCAGAAGGCCGAGCTCACTTTTCAAATAACCCCAAATATGCTGCCAAAAACCATGGTTTCCCCAACTGCATTGAAGAAGCCGTGATTAAGAGCATGCAGGGAAAAAGACAGCGGTCAGTTGATGAGTCTCCATCTGCCGTAAATCCTAAGGAGACGAAAAAATCCAAGAGAAACCCCGAGGAGATCAGACCCTCGACATCTGCCACTGAGCCGTTGCCAAAGGCTGCACGAGTCAGTGAAGTGGCCAAACGTCCTCTGAGCGTGGCACTTCTCGACATGAGCAACCCCTTTGGTCAAATGTCCACAGAGCGATGGAAGATTGTGGAGCTTAAGATTTTCAACGCAATCGTTGCTAAGATGGAAGCTGAACCTGACAGACCGCTGCCCTCTTTTGATGGGGCTGGTTGGTTCAATGGAGTGAAGCTCATCAGTTGCAAGGACGAAATGACGCTGGAATGGCTTAAAGGAGTCATTACTAAACTCAAGGGTTTGTGGTCGGATGCACAACTTAAGATTGTGGATCGATCGCACATTCCTGCTATACCGAAGGCGAAGGTGAATTTTCCGCGTATTGTCAAACCGGAAGTCGCTCTTCGTCTCCTACAAAATCAGAATCCTGATATTCCCACTAAAGAATGGAGGATTCTGCACGTGCAAAAAGGTAATAAGGACGGACAGAACTACATACTGCAGATCACAAAGGAGTCGGAAGACCTTTTGTATCCGCGGTATGGAAAAATGTCATGGGGAGTTGGAAGTGTCTTTCTACGGTTAAAGAAAAGACATCCGCAGGACTCCAACCATAACACACTGGAGGTCGATGAAGTGGAGCGTGATCTAGCAGCTGCCACTGCGGCCACTTCTGGACTGAGTCTGGGTGAGACGGCCAATGAGGATAGAGCCGACCCCGAGCGGGTGATTTTAGTCGATGACGCTAAAGATCCTGCAGGTCAACCTTCAACATTGTAAGATGGCATCGGTCGAACTCCTCCTCACGTTAGAGGAGGGTCGCTACGACGTGGCTTTAATCCAGGAACCGTGGATCTCCACAGGAAATCGGGTTTCTGGATTGAAGTCACGTAATTATAACACGTACTTCTCAAAAGTGGTAGGTAGAATACGTTCTGCAATACTTGTGAGGAAGAATTTTTGTTCATATATTCTCTATAATTACAGCACTGACGATCTCACAGTGGTGGCCTTGGAGGATGGCAGAGATGACATGGTACTTTTTGCATCATCCTATATGCCACACGATAGGGATGCCCCACCAGTAGAACTCCATAGACTAGTCGAGGAAGCTTGTAGAAGGAGACAAAACCTGGTAGTGGGTACAGATGCTAACGCTCATCACACAATATGGGGCAGTAAGGATACCAACAGTAGAGGTGAGGATCTTATTGCTTTTATATTACAGAATAATATACAAATTGCGAATAGAGGTGAGGTCCCCACGTATAGGGGTCCCACCTCAGAAAATGTGCTTGATGTGACGCTTTATACTGATTATAAAACAGTGATAGATGATTGGAAGGTGCTTACGCAGCCATCCTTCTCTGATCACTCCTATATATCATTTTTGTTAAATTATACTATACCTGACAAAACAGTGTTTAGGAACCCAAGGAATACGGACTGGGCCAAATACTCTTCACTTTTGAACAGGGACCTAGGTCACTCGGGAACATTGGTTAGTTCAGGGGACATAGATTCGGCTGTAGACACATTGGTATCGGGCGTTACTAGATCCTATGAGAAGTCGTGTCCCCCGACACGAGCTAGGCGTAAGTCCAGACCGCCGTGGTGGAATGGTCAGCTGGACTCTGGAAGACGCGAGCTTCGTGAGCTATTCAAACTGGCGAAAATTGTCGACCGGTCTGAGTGCTGGGGGGAGTATAAGGACGCTCTTAGGGTGTATAAGCGCGACGTGCGAAGGGCTAAACGAGCTTCGTGGAAAAGCTTCTGCGACAATATAGAGAAGACAACCGAAACGGCAAGACTGCGGAGGATGCTAGTGGGCACTCCGGTAATGCCAAGTACGGTTTGTAGGGAAAACGGAGAATGGACAGGGAGCAGCGCGGAAACGTTGGGAGTGCTTGTGGATACACACTTTCCGGGCTGCTCTGATGATCCCATTCCAACTGATGAAAATTCTGTTGTGGCAGATGGTGATAGCGGAATTATCACCTATGAGGGGGTGGAATGGGCAATCGATTCGTTCCAGCCATATAAGTCGCCTGGTCTTGACGGAATTATCCCAGCGCAACTACAGCGGGGTAGACAACGGATAGTACCATGGCTGGTGGAAATTTTTAAAGGATGTCTGAGGGTAAACTATGTGCCTAAAACTTGGAGGATATCTAAGATTGTATTTCTGCCGAAATCGGGCAGGAGCAATCATATGTACCCAAAAGATTTTAGACCTATAAGTCTCACATCCTTCCTGCTGAAAACGTTGGAGAGAATCTTGGACTATCATGTCAAGGGTAACATGAGGCCGACCATTCTCTCTGTCAATCAACATGCGTACACGAAGGGTAAATCAACTGAGACGGCACTTCATTCAGTTGTCTCGCTGATTGAGAAGACCCTGAGCTATAAGGACTTCGCTATGGGTGTGTTCCTGGATATCGCGGGAGCATTCAATAATGTGTCCACAGAGGCAATTTTGGCCAGCTTATCTCGCACTGGGGCACATCCGCATGCTAAAAACTGGATTGGTAACCTGCTACGGTGTAGAACTATATCCGCGGCGTGGGGCAACTCCAGGATAACAAAGAGGGCACACCGGGGAACCCCCCAGGGAGGGGTTCTCTCGCCGATGCTATGGACGCTTGTCGTCAACGAACTTCTCAATAGACTTCAGGACGGGGCAGCAAAGATGACCGCATACGCAGATGACGTGGCGGTGATAGTTACTGGCAAGGATCTGAATACTATTAGTTCTGTAATGGAGGCTACATTGGCGATAATCAACCAGTGGGCAGCCGGAGTAGGACTGGGAGTTAATCCCGAGAAGACGGACCTAGTACTATTTACGAAAAGGTATAAAGTTGGTCCATGGAGGAGACCTAAACTAGGGGGTACTAACCTAGAACTTAAACACCACACTAAGTATCTGGGAGTAATACTGGATAGCAAACTGTCGTGGAGACTGAATGTGGAGGAGAGGGTGAAAAAGGCAACGATTGCGCTCTACGCATGTAAGGGAATGCTAGGCAAAACGTGGGGTCTAACCCCTGCTCTTACACATTGGGTCTACACAGCGGTGGCGAGACCAATCCTACTCTACGGGATACTTGTGTGGTGGACGGCCTTGGATAAGATATCGTACCGGAATATGCTAACGGGCGTACAGAGACTCGCCGAACTTAGTATCACCGGTGCTCTGCGTAGTACACCGACTGCGGCAATGGATGTGATCCTGGACTTGCAGCCGATTCATCTAGTGGCAGAAGGAACTGCAAGGAGGTCTGCGATCCGCTTAAGGGCGACGGGACAATTTGTATATGGACCCTATGGTCACGGTAGTATTATAAGGGGAATAGATTGTAGCAGTGACTACACCATTCCGAGACTGACACTTGGAAGGAAACCGCGAGTTACCATAGAGGAGGACGGCTGGTTGGTAGGACTCCGATCAGGCCAAGGGACCTTCAGATTCTACACTGATGGTTCCAAAATGGAGGACGGAGTTGGAGCTGCAGTCTACTGCCGAGAACTGGGTATTCGGGAATCGTATAAGCTTCCCGATTACTGCAGCGTTTTCCAGGCGGAGGTTTTTGCAGCCAAAATGGCTGCTGATTTGGCACGTGTTCCCAGCACCGAGAACTCGCAGGTATACTTTTTCATTGATAGCCAGGCGGCGATCAAGGCTATAACCGCGGAATACTCATACTCATCTGTCGTCCAGGAGTGTAGGGACTCGATAGATAGACTCTGTGTCAATAGGAGAGTGCATATCTACTGGGTTCGCGGTCACCAGGGCATAGAGGGCAACGAGGAGGTGGACGAATTGGCGAAACGGGGGGCCCTTTTACCACACGATAGGATGGTGGTCATCCCGGCTCCAATTCAGAATATAAGGAGAGATACGGACTCTGCTATACGGAGGAGATCAGAGGCGTTTTGGGAAAACACAAGAACGTGCAGGGTTTCCAAGGTTATGTGGGGATCCTATGATCCGGAGTCATCGAAAATGCTTCTGTCGCTATCGAGAAGGGACTGTAGACTTCTGATAGGTTTTATAACGGGTCATTGTTGGACTGCGGTATACGCCTATAGGGCGGGCCGGTTGAATAGTGACAATTGTAGATTTTGTGGGGTACCAGGGGAAAAGGAGACGGTAGAGCACTTGCTATGCTACTGTCCGGCACTCGTGCGCTCCAGGGCGAACTGTCTGGGAGATCATTATCTCCAAGATCTCGGGGAAGTCTCTGGAATTGGGTTAATGAGACTCCTTGCATTCGTCAAGAGAGTGTGGGGTACCTTGGATACCATCACATCTGACTGACCTTTTTACTTTCTTCTGTGGGTTATCGGACAATTGTGGTAACGCTAGGGACCTATTTGGTCTATGCGGGGTCTTTGTGACCGGCCACTCTAACCTAACCTAACCTAACCATTTAAGTATAACAATCGAATCAGATAACCTTTTGCGTTTATCAAACGATGTCCTTCCGTCGTGCTGGGTAGAAATTTTGAAGATAACTTGACAAAATTAGGTTAAAAGGTTCGAATTTTCACAAAATTTAAAATGGTAATTAGGGCGCCCATACAAGTTTTTTCCGGAAAAGAGTGTTTGCGAGCATAAACCATCTAATTATGTTGGTATTATATTTAATTTAATCCAAACTTATTTTATAGTAGTTTAAATCATCATACCAAGATATATTTTTGAATCGGTGCATCAAATAATTCTCCTGAAATAAATAGGTTTAAGTGCCTTAACTTTTTATGGAAGACATATTCTTAGTATATATATAATGATATTATTATCAAAGTATATTTTAGGCAAACAAATCTTATATAGATGTATATATGGAGGGTTCAAAGCTGAACTGAACCAAGTCATAAAATAAAATGCATATATGTATTTCAAAAATTATGTGAAAGCCTTCGCAAAGTTTAACTCTATCGGGTTCTGTAACGGACTAAATCAAAAAGTTTTTCGTTCCAAAGGTAACGGTAATAAACCCATGTCAATGGCTTCAGAAATAAATGGAAATTCACTTACTTAAACTCAAAATATTATCGAATTTTCTTTTTTGACTTGGTTCCTTCAGCTCTGAGCCCTCTATATCTAAATAATATTTGGCACAAATAACTTTAACATGACTCTTAAAGTTTCTAAAAAACAGAAGAATTTTTGTAATAAAAAAAATAAGCTTATTTTGTTTTAAAATTTTCTTTTATTTTCCAAATATTTCAGTCAACATTGTTATTCAAAAATAAATCAACGAAAACAAAAAATCACTATTTTAGAGCTGCTGTTCAGCTGTGAGCTTATGTCAACTAAGTCAAATTTAAATTTTGAAAGCTTTTATGCTTCAATTATTATTCCTTCAATATTTAGCAGGAATATTTTCTATACACTTCTTGAATTTTTCGTTTATTTATTTCTGTCACGAGGCTTAATTTAGCAATCTTTAGGCTAGCAATGAAGTAAATTGTACTGAAAATGTATACAACTATTACATAGATACCAGCAGAATGTAATGCATTTCCATCTGGCATCACTTAAAAATGAGAATTTTCATTAAGAAAATTTACAAAAAAATAGTAAGTTAGTTAATCGCAAATAACTTTTATTCGCGAATAGGCTACGTACAAACGTAGTTATACAAACAAATATACATAAATAGCCAGAACTAGTGCTGGGAAACTATCGATAGAATATCGATATTATCGATAGTCTTAAAATATCGAAAATATCGATAGGAAAAATATAAATATCGATATCTTTATTATTAAAAATACAGCTATGAAGACATCTAACAGCAGCTATACACACACAGTTTTTTGCCGCAAATTTTTACTTGCTATTATTAATTCGCGCTGAATTACAGCAATGAATACAAGCAACAAGAATGGCAAGTGGTATGGATTGTTAAGCAGTGCTTTTAACTGCTAATTAAAGGCCTTTAAGTCGAAATTTTTACATGTTTATATAGGGACTGAAATGTCAAATATTTTTGTAATGTTGTAAAAAAATTCAAATCCAAATACAATTGCAAGCATAAGACAAAACAATGAACGACCATTAGAGGATAAGTCCGCTAGATTGATTACCTTTTTGGGTTTAGAATTTAGAAAATTTTTTGAAGTTGAAATGGAATATCTTATAGTCCCTGTTACTTCGGTTCCTTCAGAAAGGTACTTATCAATTTTTAAAAAACTACCATCTAAAATAACGTGCGTACACACATATGTCTCATACATTCAATAAAGTGATAAAAACAACACACTGTTATAGCCTTATAAAAAAATAACTAAAGTTTTCCTGCACAAGTACAAACAGTCAGTCGATAGTAATATCGATATATCGATAGTGAAATCTGAACTATCGATAAATATCGATAGTATCCCAGCACTAGCCAGAACACTCCCAACAATTCAAACCGATTTTGAAAGAACTTGTGGCAAGCTTACTTATATAAGCCTTTGGCTGTTGTGATTACTATTATAAAAGACTTATTAAAAATTGTTTAATAATGAAAACTGATCCCTTGTGTTGATATTACTTGTCTTTAATTTATAATGTAAGTTTAGAAGTCTAGCAAGAGAAAATCTTACAGAACAATACTTTTCTAACCTATAGGTAATAAGATAACGAATATTTTGTTTTAATTTATATGGCATATTTACAAAAAGATTTTACTTATATAATATTTAATTACTATTTTAAAATGATTCACTCTTCGAAAAAAAAAACACAACGACTGTATACTTTAACTTAAAATACCAAATTCAAATGACGGGACATCATTCTCAAAAACACTTACAAGACTATAGCGAGAATAAGTCGTTTGCAATCATATTTGTTGGCATGTTGTAGGAAATCTCTTATGATAAGCTTGTCTACAACTCATTTACACTTTGCTCTGTTTTGGTATGTTGGGCTTACTCTAAGAATTTCGTTGAGTGTTTTGTTATTTGTCTAGGAAATTTGAGCTACTTTGTCACTTCTGGTAGTCATACAGTAGATTTTGCGAAATGTAACAACAACAAAAATACGTTGGAATCGAATTATAAGTTCTAAAATTATAATTTTTCGTTACTTTCGAGGTGTTCAGGTAATTGTTACAGTTATACATTAACAACAATAGCACAATTGAGCATTTTCAATACAAAATTGATAGAGTTTATATAGTTTAAAATATATACAGACATTTGTTGTATTATTTGCTAAATATTTCACTTATGAACCTACAAATTAATTTAAGGCGTTGCGTTTTATTTTACGGAATAAGGCCCTTAATATATAAGTGAAATTTTAATTAAAAAAAAATAAATACGGTAAAATTGGGTATACTTACCGGAACGGCTCGGAGCATCAACTGCGCCGACCAAAGATTGTCAACTCAGCAACACCAACACCAATACAAGTATGTATACATTTTTATTTTTCTTTCTTCAATTCTTTTTTTTCTTCTGAGGAACAGCATATGCCGGCTAACTTGCTCCGTATTTTATTGATTCGTGCCGGAGTAGAAATAAATCCCGGACCATGGCACTGCTCTGTTTGCCAACAAATCCTGCACACTAACAGACCATCAGTAAAGTGTACAGTTTGCAACCACTGGTGTCACTTCAGGAAAGAGGCTAGCCGTAACTGCAGCTGATTAAGGGCGCTAAGGGAGTGGAGTGAGGACTTCGTTGCATCCTGCTATACCAACCGGCAGCGAAGCCCATCAACGTCCTCGGCATCATCTACATCATTGATGTCAACGACGCTCTCATCTCCTCCCTCCCCGCAGCAACAACACTAGCAGACACAACACCAGCACCTGCAACAACAACAGCAGATGCTTACGCCACAAGTTGCTGCTAATATTCCTGAAGTGACAATATTAATGCAGTTTAATTGTAACGGCCTCCAAAATAAGATCGCGGAGGTAACAAGATTTATGCAGCTACACAAAGTCATGATCGCAGCGATCCAAGAGACGAAACTAACGCCCAGCTGCCGACTACAGAGTTGTAATAATTACAATATTCTGAGGGTGGATCGCACACGAAGCGTCGGTGGAGGCATCGCGTTTATCGTCCACAACTCTGTGCAGTACAGTTCTATTTCGCCTGGCCAGAGCATACCGGATCCATAGCATATCGGTCAGGTCAGGGGCTGCCGAAATAGGATTGTACAATGTGTACATTCCGCCGGTCAACAGCCTACCTGCAGGGTATCACCCAGACATTGGATTCCTTCTTGAGAGTGATAACCGTATAGTGATGGGAGATTTTAATGCTCATCAAACTGTGGCACTCGAATCTCGGGGATGATCAGAGGGGTACAGCATTGGCGGAACAGATTGATGATTCCACATTTTGCACATTAAACGATGATGCCCCCACCAGAATTATGGGTAATTGCACCAGCTCGCCAGACATCACCATTTGTGGTGCGGGTCTGATAAACTATGCTTCTTGGCAACCACTAGTTTCTCTGGCATCAGACCATTTACCCATAATTATTAAGCTTGACAGACTTTGCGACCTCTGAACGCCGCACCTATATAAATCAGGAAAAGGCAGATTGGACGGGCTTCAGAGCGTTTACCAACAGCAAATTTAATGATTTACCAATTCCTTTGACGTGCGTTCCGAAGAAATGAAGTTCCGGAAAACCGTCCTTGCAGCAGCCGCTTGCTTCATTCCTGCCAGAAGGATCCCGGTCTTAAGACCAAATTACCCGGCGTCAGCGGCGGTACTCGCGGAAGAGCGGGACGAAATTCGCAGAGCCAACCCGAGTGATCCCCGAATCGGTCAACTCAACAGGGACATCAGCAAGTTGGTAAACGAATAAAGACGGGACAAATGGCTAAATCATTTAAATACGTGCAACCTAACCTCCGGAGCCAGCAAGCTATGGGCGACTGTCAGATCTCTGACGAATCCGCAGAATCGTGACGACAGGGTCTCGATTGCCTTCGATGGAAATACCATATCGGACCCCAAAAGGGGCTCGAACCCCGTCAGAGATAAGGCGAAAAGAAGTATTGTGAGGAAGGAACACAGTCTTCGAGTTACTGACACACCATACGCTTTTTTACCGAGTGAGATTGCACAGGTCAACAGGGCCGCTAAATCATCCAAAGTCCTTGGCCCCGATGGAATATCCATGCTTATGCTCAAAAATCTGGATGAGCCCGGAGTAGAGTATCTAACAAACGTCCTCAACTTATCGATTACCACCCTAATAATACCCGAAGCCTGGAAAGTGGGTAGGGTAGTTCCCCTGCTAAACCCGGGGAAAGATGCGACTCAGGGAGACTCATACAGGCCAATCTCTCTGCTATCACCAGTCGCCAAGATACTTGAGGCACTACTCCTCGCGGAGCTAGTGGTACATTTCCAATTGGTGAACCATCAGCATGGATTCCGCAAGCAGTACAGTACAACAACAGCTCTTACCGCCACCTCCACACAAATCAGCCACGGCCTTAACCAGGCCCGACCGTGTGAAAGAACGGTCCTAGTGGCTCTTGATCTATCAAAAGCGTTTGATACGGTCAACCATGCCATTCTCTTCAGAGACATAGCGACTTCTAGTCTCTCGGACAACACGAAGAGGTGGCTTGTGAATTATTTGTGTGGAAGACAGTCGTTTGTGAAGTTTAGAAACAAGAGGTCGAAGTGCTGTATAATTAAACAGAGGGTTCCCCAGGGTGGAGTCCTATCCCCGATCCTGTTTAACTTCAACATGTCTAAACTCCCGACACCTCCCCAAGGTGTCCAAATGATATCGTACACAGACGACTGTACTGTCATGGCGACGGGCCACAACATTGATGACCTATGCAGTTTGGTAAACGGTTACCTCCGTGATTTAGCGAAGTTCTTCCACGCGAGGAATATTAACATCTCTCCCGCAAAATCCTCGGCAACTCTATTCACGACATGGACAAAGGAAGTAGGGTTACAGTTGAATGTGACAAGGTCCTCAAGTCTCTAGCCGGCAGCACTTGTGGCATGGAAAAGGAAACCTTGTTAGCTACATATAAAACGATTGGCCGGTCAGTGGTTAGCTACGCAGCGGCCAGACTCAGCTTCAGAGCTGCCGAAATGCCGCCTTAAGGACCGTAACAGGTTGTGTTCGGATGACATCAATAGAACACCTGCATGATGAAGCGAAGATGATGACGGTATAGGAACATAACATAATGCTGACGAAGCAGTTCCTTCTGGGATGTCATCGGAGGGGACATCCAAACCACTGTCTGATGGAGTCAGATCCCCCCCGAGACATGTCAGAAAAGATCTTCGCTGGCATGAGAGTGAAATCCAACAACACCTGGACTCTTTGACAGACCACACCTCATACAGGGCAGCTCTGAATGCAGATCACAGGGAGTCGGTGGAGAGTGCAATGAACAGCAACCGAGACAACAACGTATTAGGGGGTCGTCCACCATCGATTGCAAATGAAGAGCGGGACTTACCACGACGCACTGTGGCTGAAAATTGAATTTCATCGGCCAAAAGTCCAATTTTTTGTCATCGCCGATTTCAAAAATTTTAATGCCATTCGATAGCAAACATATTATAACTAAGGTATCCAAAAAACTAGATTAAAATATTAATAATTGTGGCTGTGGCATGCTGCTGGAAACAAATATTTTATGTTGTTCTAGAAAAAAATTAATTTTTGTAAATTTGATCAGAACAAAATTATGATTTCTCGCAAACAGTTATCAATAATTGGTCGAAATTTTTTTTGTTATATCAGTGGGATAGTAGTCTTTAAGAAGTGGTTCATTACATCACTGTATCATTTATACCTGATGTGTTATTAAATGTTTCCCCAGGTTCTATATTTTAGTTAAATCCGAATTTTAGAGGAGCAGAACTTGTTAGGGTCAAAATGGTTTAAAGAGATTTTATTACCATCAGAAAGCTGAAAGTGTTCTCTTTAACCCCATATATACTTGTGCAACTGTTTGGTACTGTCTGTTGAACACTTTTTTTATTTTAATGAAATTACTCGCAACATTTTTGTTTGCTCTTTTTATTTAAGCTGCTCATATGACTGGAATATAACACAATGGTTTACGAACGTTCTGTTTTGAAAAATTATTTTGCTTCTTATGAACGGCTGAACATATTTGAATGAAATTTTAAACTGTCATGGCCGGGTAGCTTTTGAGTTGAATTGAAAGAACACGGGTCCATGGAGGGTCGGGAGTGTGACTTGCGGACCTCTAAAATTGGTAACCTCGGAAACTCAAACTTTTTAACATTCACCAAAAATATATTTATGGATTGCTTTACTTTAGTTGAGTTACAAAAAATATACTTAAAGGTAATCTCCTTTGCCTTTGGAGATATTCGGAAAAAACGGATTTTTGGCTTGATTTTATAACGATTTTTCTAGTTTTTTAATCGGGTGGATTATGTTTTATGTCAAACTGTTATCAATGGTGGGTTCAACATTTTTTATATTGGTAGATAAGCAGTCTTTAAACAATGTTATGTTGTATTACTGTACCGATTATACCTGCTGTGTTATTAAATATTTGTACCTGTTTGGACCAGCCTATAGAACAATTTTTTAGTTTGTGTAAATTTATTCGCAACATTTCTTTTGCTCTTTTTATTTTACCTATTCATATGACTGGAATATAAGTGTACCAAGCCAAGTGGTGCTAGGTATTTTATATTATATAATTACCAATACCTGTGGGATTTTAAGCGTATCCAACTTTAGCCCATTTTACTTTTTTATGCTACCTAGGAATACAGTATTACGCAAGCTATGTAAAAAAGCCATTGGTATTCGTATAAAATCTCAGTTGTTAAAATATATCTAAGCAATAACAAACTAATTTTTAAATATCTATAAAAATGAAGAGCTTCAGCTATAAAAAATTATCCGAAGAGTATTTTAAAAATAAAAACATTGAAGTTAAGCTTAATTTATATTCCTGCAGCACTCAAATACGATCGGAACTGCAAAATAAAATAACCGATTTCGTCAAAAACTTAAAAAAGTACTTCAAACAAATTGGATGGAGTAAACCTAGATTTTACAACAAGGATTTAAGAAGTATAAAAAAGAAGCATGTTCAGGATGAATTTTGCAAATGTGGGTTGATTATAGACCAACCAAAACAAAGATCAGGCAATACGAATGATGGGAATACAGCATGAAGGTCTTTTCTGATCCCAAAAAAGCATCTGAAATAACAGGTGTTGATATAAGTCTTATATCAAGATTTAAAACAATCATTGATGTACTTGCATGCAATGAAAAAATTGATTTTAGAAAATTTGGGGATTATGCCAAAGAAACAGCACGAATATATACTACCAAATATCCATGGAGAAATATGTCTGCAATAGTTCATAAAATCCTTTATCATGGAGATGATGTCATTAGGCATCATTTAGTACCACTAGGAGATCTCTCAGAGGAAGGGGGCTGAAAAACATCCTACTTTTTGAATAAAAAATACCATAATTCTCAATATCAACCATTAGCATTTTCATAATAAATGCTAAAAAACATCAAAAGTTAAACTTTGAGCTTAAATTTCTCAACAACTACTGAACCGATTTTAACAAAATTCAAACTGTAAAAAAAAAAAAATTGCAAAATTATCTCTATCGGTTCAAAAGTTACAGAGAGGGTGACATTGGCACAATTAAGATCAGGATGGTGCGCACGTCTTAACTCGTACTACCATCCCTGACCTTTGCCCTGCATGTGGAATAGGACCACACATCGTACGACACCTATTCAACTGCAGTGCAAACCCAACCCAGCTAGAAGCAGTGTCCTTATGGATCCGCCCACGTGAGGTAACACAGCTACTGGGACTTGATTTAGCTAAGTTGGAAGGACAGAGCGAAGAAGAAGATGGAGAAGAATAGAAAAGTAAATTTTATACATGCTTGTTTGTCAGAGCTGTTACAACAACAACAACAACGCCACAAGAAGAAACCCGTATATTTTTGTTTGGTTTTAGTGTTGATATATACACTCATAACATTATTACAGTAACTGATTGTGGGTTAATATATTGGTTTTCCGCACTGTTAAAATTTAATAAAAATATAGTTATTTACAAATAATTTTATTTTTTAACATTTATGTTTGTTATTCAAAAAACAAACTACCAAAAAATAATGTTTTTTCGTATTTATTTTGTTATTTAGTTTGATTTTTGTCGGTTAAAATATTATTTTTTGAAGTAAAAACTATTCAATTTTAACGAATATGCTGTTCAAAAAATAAAAAATTAATGTAAAAATCATTTGTTTTAAATGAAATGTTAATGATCCGTTTTCTAAATTAATTTTAATTTGTTTAAAATGAATTTTCGTTTGAAATTAACTACATAATATTTTGAGTGTTTATATATATATATATATATAAAATGCTTAAAAAATAAATAAAAAGAAGGAAAATTTTCGTATTCTTTTTGTTAAAATTATTAAGTTAAATTCATCAAATTAACAATGAAGAATGCTGACGGAAACCGGGGCATGTTGCTAGTTCATAAAAATTCTGTAGACAAAGGGGAATTCAACAAATGTGAAACTCTGTGTAACAGGAAAACAAGTAAGTGCTTAGAATTATTTTAAAATGAATAGATACATATATTATAAAATAATAACTAAGTATGAAAAAAATATTGAGAGAAATTTGCCAAAAATTTGTTTTGCTTTTGTCAGTACTTATACTATAAATAAAGCAACTAGTTTACTAGCGTACTATTTACTCTGTCTGCAGGGTATTTACACACTGCCACCCGTACTTATACTTCTGTTATATAATAGATGAAAATGCGTACATGTGTGAAAACAAACCAGTTGTTTTAAACGTTTTGCGGCGACCCATAGGAAAACTATGAAAACGTGAAATAAAGTTATATTTTCCATTTTGTGTCATCATTTACTGTGTGTATGAGTTGTGTATACGAATAGATATTTTATTTTTGATATTATTTTTATTTTTACATCAACATTTTATTTTCTCTTTATAATATTCAATATTAAACTTTTCACAACAGGAATGTTTTATCTAGCTAGACAATATTGCAGTTATATCAAATGCAAAAGCATCTGGAAAATAAAGTGACATTTTTATATTTAATTTACCTAAAAAAATCTGTAGTTTCTGTTGTTTTTATAAGTTTTTTTTCTCGTTGTTTTAAACTGGTTTACTGTCAAAAAGTTTTGTTTTAATAAAATTATTGTATTTTAATTAAAATCCTATAGTTTTGCTTTTTTATTTTATTCGCAGTTAGTTTTCCATGTAGTTCAAGGGATTTAAAAAAAGTGTTAAAATTAAATTTTTTTTTTTTTTTTGTCTAATTCGTTAAATATGTATAATTGAGTTAAATGTCCAGTGTTAGACAAAAATGAAGCAAAAGATTATAGATACTTATCTTATGAACATAAAATAAAAATAAAATAATTTTCACACATGAAAAAAAGATATATACATGAAACGAGGCAACATAAATGGTGTTTTAAAGCACGATAGAACTTGGAATTGAAAATAAACACAACAATTTAATTTAAATAAACAAAATTTTTTATTCGATAGATAAATACATGTCACAAAAATATAAAAAAACATATTGGACTTATGAACACCGCGGCCTTTCTTGACGAAGCGCATTCTGGACATCCAGTTTTCTTAACTTTTAAAGAAACAAGGTACGATAATGCCACGAGTGTGTTAGCCGTTACAAGCGGTGAATTTTTCTGAATGTAAAGCAGTCTATAGAGTCTGTTATGGGTTAGTCTTACTCCACATGCGTCAAATAAAAAACTTGCAAACACGTTTGGATGGGTGACTATGTGCTCCAAAATATCACGAAGTCATCCATAATCGAGGCAAAATTAAAAATGTTAACGTTAAACACATACAATTTTACAAATAATATTATTGACGTCGTTTGCACAACCATCCTTTCAAAAAGAGATTATTCCTTGATACTTAATGGTAAAATATCTTCCTCCCACTTATTATTTTAATCAACAATTCATCTATATGGATTGCACTTATAGTACTTGCAACCACATCCATTAAAATATTGGTAACTGAATCCGGATTATCAACAACGCAGATTTGATACCCAAATAAGCAGAAACTATTAGAACTCGTTCAAAATATATTTATACATTTACCACTCTGCTATTGCTTTACTGCACGACAAACTTTATTTATCTTAGGGTAATCAGCTGATTTGCATATTGATTTTAACCCACAAAAGGTTTTAAACCCAACTACTCCTTACTGGAAACTAAACTGACTAGATATCGTATCTGGTACCACAGGTGTCATGAACCCCTGGAATTTCGACTCAAGCCCCAGACCCCTGTACATTGATGGGGTTCGTTTCAGGTTCACGTGGTGGTTGCTATTTTAGACTCAAGGGGCGGGAAGGGAAATCGTAAAAAGTTGATTTCAAATTATCCTTTTTAACATTGAGGTGAAGCTCGGTTGCTGGCGGATCTTCCTGGCTGCTGTTGGTATTTCAGCTGATGCTGTTTGCTTCAGAGTAGCGGAGGTTAGAAAGCTATAGTTCAAAACAAAACTTTATACATGTGTGTTTTGATAATACTCACACATCGGTGCGGTGTTGAGTGCACATTATCACCCAGTCCGAAAAACACCAGAGGGCTAGGCCTCCATGGCAGAAACTCAAGTAAATCCCATCCAACTTGTCCCCATGTGTAAACATTTTATAAATAAGGAGCTTTAAAGCCAAGGGGTACAAGTGAATATAAAAAATTCAGAGTAATTGAGCTTGAAACTTGTATTCTTAATATTTAAGATCATTATACAGGTCTGAATTTTCGTATAATGAAAGATATTATTATTAAATGATAATTGCTGCTTTAAAGCTCCTTAAATATTAAGTGTTAAACTTTAAACAGATTTTTGAAGGAGTCACAATTTTCTAAACATTGTTGTAGAAATAGCCACCTTGATATAAACCTTGTGATAAACCAATTTTTTTTTTGGCAATTTGTTTGCTGAAATTAAAATTCTCAATTGAAGCACAGCCGCGGATAACGTTGTAAGTGACAAAATAATTATTTTTCAGGAGAGTAAAAAAAAAATTTTTTAAAAGGTAGGATTACTTTTTTTTTAATTCTCGAAATTAATGATAATAAAAACTTGTATGCAAATATCAAGAAATTTTAATTTAAAATAACATGCAAATTTGCAGTTTTTAACGATGTCATTTAAAACTTTTTTCCAATTTGCAAAACCATAAGTTTGTATCATTTTTTTTCGGTTACCAAGATTTCCCTTAGGATGCAGTTGTTAATAATAAATAATCACTACTGTTTACTATTGTTAAGAAATGTATATGTATATACAAAATTTGGTACATCACAGTTTAATAGGACTTGATATAAGACTATAAAATTTCGTGAGGATCGGTTCATTATTTACCATAGGCCCCATATAAACCCTACTCGTGGAACACAGTTTAGTACGCCTAAAACCGTAAAAAATAATGTTATCATATTAGAAATTAGTACATCACAGTTTTATAGAACTAGAAATAAGACTGTCAGATTTCGTGAAGTCCGGTTTATTATTTACCATAGGCCCCATATAAACCCTTGTCCCGGTAAACAGTTTAGTACGCCTAAAACCGTAAAAACTAACATCACAGTTTTATAGGACTAGAAATAAGACTATACAATTTCGTGAAGATCGGTTCATAATTTACCCTAGGGCCTATATAAACCCTACTACCGGAAAACAGTTTAGTATGCCTTAAACCTTACAAAATAATTAGAATAAAATAAAATTAAATGCTTCAAAGTTTTATAGGACTAGAAATGACACTGTGAAATTTCGTGATGATAAAGAACACTCTGATAATACAATTAAATACTCCTTAAGCTGTAGCAGATATAGATATTGCGGTAAACTGTCTTCCAACAAAGCTTCATATGGCCAGCAAAAATTTGATGCAATTTTGTGATATACAGTCCATAATCAACCTTAGATCCACTTTAAGCAACCTTCTAAAATTCACTGCAAATGCGAAAACTTATTTCTCCGCTGTATTGAAAGCTAGTAAAAATTTAAAAAAAAGTCATAAAACTTTCTGATTGTCGGTCAAAAATTTAATATACATATGTCTAAACTGCAACCAATTTTAATGCAGATGTCTGTATTTATAAAGACTATTTAATAATAAATAAACATCATAAAGATATTACTCCTAAAACATTCGAGCTCGAGGCCAATGATTTGTAAAAAAGATATACAATATTATATTCAACATTTTTCATTTTTCGAATTTATTCTATGAGCTAAATTTCAGTTATGTATTTTATACAGCTTTTTTGTAATAGTAATAGACTATTATATTTTCTTTTTTCATTAAAAGAAGCCGGTCTTTGTTATACCATAGAGGAGAAAATCCTTGCGCCCGGCCGGAGGCCGGCTATCCAGAGAAGCTTAAGTTAGCGAAGCTGGGTTTTGTTATACCATTAAAAGAAGCCGGTCTTTGTTATACCATAGAGGAGAAAATCCTTGCGTCCGGCCGAAGGCCGGCTATGCAGAGAAGCTTAAGCGAAGCTGGGTTTTGTTATACCATAGAGTAGAAAATCTTTGCTCCCAAAAGTGTTTTCGTTAAATGTTTAATATATGCACCCAGAGAAAAAACAACAAAACCATTTTTAAAAAAATGTTGTCCATATTATGTTTAATTTAACCGAATCATTGTCACCGACAGCCATATTATGGTAAAATAAGTTTCTTTAAAAATAGTTTTGTTGGTTGTGACCATAATAAAACATGTTTTTCTCTGCGTGTATTTAAATCTTTTTTTGTATATAACATCTTTAGTAATTACGGACCTTATGACATTAAAAATGACATAATGTCAATTTGCAAAGTGTCTTAATGCCCACGGACGTTTTGACCTTTTTAAAAGTGTCACAGTGTCGAGTGGACACGACACTCGACTTTATGACATGCCACCTTGCAAAAAGCTATATTCTGTTTTGAGTAATTGGTTATAACTATGCAGTGATTAATTAATATTTAACTATTGAAGAGTGCACAAACTTTGGCGGAGGGCTCAAATATGTATTACTGTCCATACTGCCGAGCAGCTGTTGAAGATACAATGCAATTTTTTACATAAAACTTACATTTGTGTGATAAGGCCATGAACTATTTAACCCTTTTAGATACAATATAAAAGTAATGTTTTTTAAAAGATATCTTTTCGTTACATAAAATTTAATTGATTGCATAGAAGCAATAAATTATATGTATATATATATATATATGGGCTACTTCAAATTTTTTGAGCACCTGCTTAAACCGACATACTATGGCTCTTATTTCGTTAAGTTTTATGAATTGAAAAAAACGTTGTACAGGGTTTGGATGACTATACTTAAAGGATATGACGTGCAAAGTTTTACGTTGAAAAGTCCTCACCTTAAGAATTGGTGGTCATCTAAAATTCGAAAAATTAAAAAAACGACTTGAAACTTCCAAGAGTTTTTTCATTCATTCCGTTTTCTTTGTAATAGTTTTAAGCTTTTAGATCCAAACCCATACAAAATTAAGTCACTAGACTTGGAGGATATATCCACTAAAAAAAAAATTTTGATATCGTTGCTGCGTGAAAAGTTGCATGGTGTTTTAAAGTGAAACCAAAATTTTCCGAATTTAGAAATTTTTTAAGATTTTGCATAGAGTTTTTGCGCCGTTTAATAAAAATGAGTTTTAAGCGCAGAATTAAAAAAACTGCGTAATTTTATAAAGTTTGAGGTGTATCAAGTTGGTGTTAGCGCACCAATAACGTATCACGGACATCACAAACTTAAAAGAAATTAGCGTAAATTTTTTAAAAATGTATCTTTTTTGCGTCTGACAATCTGAATTGCCTTTTAAGTTGGCTAGTGTATTGCGTGATGTGAGTAACTTCGTAAAGGGCACCTCCGAGGCGAAAACGCACTTTAAAATTTTTAAACGCAAAAATTTTATGAACTTTTGAAAATTTTTGCAAAAAAACAATTTATTTTTAAGCTTTTTTTTATATCAAAACATGTCATGGGCACATGTTAAGGTATCTAAATAGATTCTTCGCGACGGACTAAACTGATAAAGTGCAAAAAAAAAAATTTTTTTTCAACCCTGGCGCGTGCAGCGGCAGTTTTTTCCAAACACATTTCGCTTTGTGACAACTGAAGCGCTGTATCAATTCCGCTCAAACGTACATCGAATAGAAGACTTTACTGAGTTTGATACTAAAATTGAAAACGCACCAAAAAATTTTAAGGATTTAAAATTTTATGGAGAAACAAAATGTTTCTAACCTCAAAAAGCATCCTTGTATGAAATATTTGATTTGGTTTCAGAATATACATTTTAAAATTTCTAAAATTCGTTAAAAAAAACTGAGAAGCGAAACAAATTATGATCATAGTAGCTTTTGCTGAGTGCTTCTAAGAATAAATATTTGAGTATTACTGATCTAAATATATAATTTGGTAAAAAAATCATGAGTGGTAAAGTTTAAATGGTTATATCTCTTAAGCCATTAGCGATAGCCAAATAGTTTTTTCCCAACATATTGCAAATTATGTCTTATACTAGCCGTAATTTTGTAAAATGTTTAACATTTTTAAATAAATTTTTATATGCATACACGATCAAAAAAAATTTTTTTATATTTTTTTTTCCAGTGTATTTTAAAAAGTATTCAAGCTTTTACAAATATTTTAGTGTGCTAAGAAAGCCCTTAAGGGGTATTATCCACTCGCGTTATCCTTTTTCAATTTTAACAAAAACTGTAATTTTTATATTTTTTTTTAATTTTTAACTTTAAACCGCAGTAAAATTTGCGCCGCGTAATAAAAATGATTAACGCGAACGGATTTCACATGCTCAAATATGGGTTTATACACACGCAAATCAACATTGATGTCAGACAAAAAAAAAATTAAAAAAAAAAATGTCTAGGTGTCGTAAATTTTTGAAGTTGCTCATATATATATGTATATAAAATTTCCTTCCGAAGGAAATGAAAAATGAAAAATGTTGTATATAAAATTTCCAAAAAAAAAAAAATGTAAATATCTTAAGTATACTAGAGGGCTCGACTATGGGACTGTGTATAAATACTATTTGTTTATTTGTAGTTTAAGTAGATGAATTTAACTTAAATAAACATTAATAAAAATAAAAAAAAGATAAGATAAGGCCATGATGGCTTTATTTCTCAATTTATTGGGAGATAAAGCCATAATTGCCTTATTGAGAGGTAAGGTCATGATTAAAATTTTGCGAAATGAGAGATTTAGTCATATTTTTTTCGCAAATGAGAGATAAAGCCATATTTTTCCAGAATATTGTTATTCATGGTGTAAACATTCTGTAAAAGGGAAAATCCTTAGTTATCATTGAAAAACATTTTTTTACTCTTGTGATGCACACAGGAAAACTTTATTCAGCAAAGCCACCTGCCGCGTCCTACTGGAGGAAAAAACCCCTAAGTACGGCCGCAGGCCGTTACGCAGAAATACTTTAGTATGCGAAGCCAGATTTCAATACTTAACTTTAGTTTCTCCGGAACTGTAATGAGAGATAAAGCCATTTTCTAATGTTGCTAATGTGAGCTTAGGCCATGATGGCTTTATCTCCCATTCAAATGAAAAAAAAAAAACAAAAAGGCTTTATCTCCCTACTTAATGCGAGATAAAGCCATCATGGCCTTATCTCACATGGTATTAAAGCAATCCCCCCCTTCTGCGTCCGGTCATGAGAGTTTCTACCGTATTTATTAATATAGCACCAAATTTTCTTACAAACTGTTATATTTTAAAATTTTTTGAAAACAAGTTACCATTAAAAAAAAGTCTCAAAGTTTAATTGGTATTTTGTTCCTCTTCATTTAACTAAGATACTGATTACAACTTTGTAAATATACTAATTAACTCCACACTTCCTTAAGCTAACATTAAAAAAATCAGTAAAGTAACTTTTGCATAAAATTATATATTTAGTTAAGCTTACTTATTAAAGTTATTAAAATTTATCAAAAAATCATACTCATCATAACAAAATAATATCTACCTACCTGTTTCCGTTGTGATATCTTAATTTATTTTAAAATGTATATGTTTCTAAACAGGGACAGGCAGACCGACAGACAGCACCAAAAGGGACAAGTAGTTGGAGTTTATTTAATTTATGAAAAATATCTGATACTTGTATCTTTTTTCTCTGTGACATTGACATGACACAAAAACACATAAATTTAATGACGAAAAAAGTGTAAGCAAGCAAATTTTCAGGATTTTCATAGTCCTATCGTATGTAAATGTATGTTTATGAAATTAAAATGTTTGGAAGATATTCATTCATAATTGAATGAAAGTAAAGGCAGTAAGTTATACAGGGTGACAGATAGTAAAAACATAAAAAGGTTGAGAAATAAGTAAATTGAGGAATATACAGTGGGCTAGGCTAGTCAATAAGGAATTTGTAAATTTTGTTTTTATTTTTACGTTACTATCTTCGAAAAACGCGATGGTTAATTTTCTTTTAATAAATCGTTAATTCTTTCAATGGCAAATTTGAAATATTATTTATTCTTTTTCACAACCTTTTTTTAAACTTAAAAAAAAAGTAATTTGTACTTTTCAATGCCTGAACTAAAACTGCTAGTTTAAGCTATGCGATATGCCGTACTAAATTTAAACTTTGTTTTAGATTTCTATCATTTTCTTGCACCTTCGCCTTAAATTCCACTATGTTATTTGAGTTTATACGCAAAGAAAAACATAGATGTGGTAAATATATTCTAAGAGCAACAAATAATGATAAGTTTCATGATTGTAGTCACCATATTGCGATTATAATTGAATCAAATTATGACCAAATATATTCGTAATATTACATCATAATATTTTTCCCTTAATCATATTCTGATCCTGGGAATCATAATAAGTTAAGAAGTAATTATATTATTATCATGTTAATCATAATAAGTTAAAAAGTAATCATATTATGAAACAGCACCACTTTCGCAGCCATTAAAAATAAATTGGAATTTTTTTGCATCGATTTTTTAATTTGTGACACATTTATTGAAAAACAATTTTCTTATTTTTTTAATTTCTTTAAACATTGTTTTCTAATGGGTATTTTTTTTTAAATTATCGTTCAACAACTCACTAACAAATAATTCGATAGGCATATTAAAAACAAACGACACAACGGATTTAAAATTTTTTTACAATTGGCGCTAACATAATATTATTATAGTAAAGATATTGTGTTTGCTACATCAGCATACATACATGTATAGAAAGTTATCATATTATGACTATTAAATATCATGAAATGGTTGTGAGTAATATGATATGTTTTCAAAGTTACCATTATTTAGTTGTTAGAAAAATTATTATTTTTCGGTCAACCATACTCAAAATTATAATTGCGATAAACATTTATATGTTTACAGTAACTATAATATTGCTGATATTAAATAAAAATACCAATGTTTTGTGTACGACAACAATTTATTGTTACAATAAACTTGTGGCGTTTCTTTTCTGAGAAAAATATGTTACAGTTTATACATGTAACATTTTCTATTGTTACCTATAATCACTGGAAGTGTTACATGATGTGCAATTTCAATGGCACACAATTAGCTGCTTTTATTAACAACTATTACACTTTCATCATTATGTACTTCATGAGCGATTTTTAAAGCTATTTGAGCGGTTTCTGCACGCTATTATGGCTTGGAAACAAATATTGACATCACTAATGGCTTAGCAAAATTAAAAAGAATTATAAAATAAATATAATTTTTTTGATTTTAATGTGTTAATATATTTATATTTTGTTTTAAAGCTATTTTTTTTACAAACTTATACACGGTATGAATTATGACAAACAAAATAAAACATTGATTTTACAAATAAAGAATTAAGTACCAAAGTTGTTAAACAGGGCACCTTAAGTTAAAGTAAGGGTAAAATATGCAACATGTCTTGCATGTTTTTCATCAACGTATTCACAAAAGAACTTGAAAATTTTTCACACAGTTGTATTTTTTGTACAAACGAACACAAAATTGTAGAACATGTAACATTAATGCAATATATTTCTCAGAAAAAAAATCGCCATTAGTGTAGGTGCCGTAACCATGCCCAACCATATTTTTTCTCTGCGTGTATCGTCTTGTAGTATTGTTTCTTCTTGCGAGGAACCTGTGGTGTTGCTCAAGCAAGTGAAGATTTTATTATTTTTTTTCACAATTATTTATGCTTATATACTACTTATGAGAATAATGATTAGCCTAATATTAAGAATACTTAAAACTAACGCATGGAAACCGTTAACGCAATATGATCCGTGTATAATAAGTGGTTCCCATGCAATATAAATATTTACAGTATGCCGCATGAACAATGCACGTTTGCAAAATAACCGACGCTGCACATTAGTTACTTGTGTTGAACTGACGAACGACAATAAGTGTCAAGTGTTTGTGTGCAGGTCTCTAAAATAATGAAAACATGCAGAGTTTAATTGCACTACAGTCTACCTTTTAAATATAAAGAATATTTGTTATCAAATTCTCTTTTGAAATTTATGTACGGAGATTTTAACACTACAAATACAGCCTTATAGTAGTCCCTTCGTAATACTCTCATCAAGGGACTAGTGTTAGGGCTAAATTATCCCATAGCCATCACTGCAAAATCTAAACCCATTTTTATTCTTTGGTAAACATCAATATTGACCGTAGCCCTACCTCTCATAGAACATCCAAATAAGGCAATTCTCGTCTTCCAAATTCTTATATCCCAGAGAAAAGGCCAGTGGCAGAGAAAGTGAAATACCGCCTCTTTATTTTTTTCTTTCTCACGTTAAGGATTAATTTAGCCATTAACACTGGAAGGGTATTCTTAATTTTAGTACATTACGGTTACTCTGCGTCGAATCCAACTATTTCAAAAAAATTTTAGAGGGACGATTTTAAAATAAGAAATTAACAAAAAAAAAATTTTTGTTAAGCATTTTATTAAAAATATTAGTTTAAAATTAAGCATAAAATATAAAAGTTATATTCTCTCTCCAAATTGGATACGAGTTTAAACTCTTTTTTAAGGCTTTCGTCATCAGCAAACGCTGCTGAATAAACGAGCGTAATTTGAATACACGTAAAAAGTTATATGATAAACCTTCGTCGATTCGACGAACAGTAACTTTTAACAATTTTTATTAAGCCAAATTTTCTTCAAGTTTTTTTAAATTTTTAGACAAAAAAAGTTATAAATTCTGAATTTGTTGCGTTGTAACGTTGAACTTTTCTTTATAATTTACCGCAAATAAATTTAATAATATCGTTATTCAAACATTTTTCTTATGTTAAGTTTATTGTTACTTTAAATTTATGAATACAAACAAAATAATGTCTTACGTGCAATTTTAGTGTAGAAAATAAACTTTGTGGTTTTTTTTATTAATATGGATCGGTTTTCTGTGGTAAAACCTTGTTTTGTCTTTTTTCGCCACTATTTTTTGCTAAAAAATTAGCTATTTTTAATAGTTTAGAGCGTTAGCACTGCTTCCAAACCCAGACTCACGACAATTCAGCCGTAATAAGGCTGAATAGCTTTTACAACATTCGTAGTTCCGACTAAAACAGGCATTAGTTCTCTTGATATAAAAAAATAATGAGCAAATGCCAAGAAATTTTATTTATAAAATAAATGTTGGTCACAAAAATGTGGAAAGGAGGCCGTTAATCAAGTTGAGAGTTTTGAACTAAATATTAATTTAAATCAGCTAAATAAATCACTAAATAAAACTGCAAACAAATTAGTTTGTATTTAATTTACCAGCTTTATTGATGATTGGTATTTTTTCACTAGTATTAAACAAAATTTAGTGGTATTGCAGATTTTTTTTCACTATCAATAAATGCAGATTAAATGCGTAAAGTCTGCACTTTTTAATATATTGCAAAATTTAAACTTGCAATCAAAAGAGTTGCATTTAATAATACTCTCACTAAAATTCAAAATATATAATTTTGTATGTGCATGGTTTTTGTTTTTTGTGATCAAAAGAAATCAAATTTTTTCAATAACATAATAACTTTTGGCTTAAATCATAAGAAAACAGTTTTCTTGTTTTTTAAAATAAAGTTCAAACAATTTCGCTGCACTCAAGTGAGAAAAAAAGAAAAAAGTTGCAATAAACTCATGATTGCTTTTTTCAAATCAAACTATTTTTTATTAAGTGCAAAATTTATCAACTATCTCTTATGTCTAGTGAGATTGCTACTTTTCAATTCATCACTTAACATCAACAAAATAATTTCATTAACGTCGTACTACCACTAACATAAAAGTTATTTCTTGAAAGTCACAGTACACTCAAAATTTTTCACAAATTAATAAAAAAAAAAGCATTCGTTTGTGTTGTTTTTGGCATTCGTTTGTGTTGTTTATCGCACCAAATAAAGTTAATATGTATATACACTTGAATACATTAATAAAATTTGTAATATTCCACCTTTTTTCCTCTTCTGCCTTTATTTTCAAAGGGTTTAATTTTCCTTGCCAAACATTTTGTTTTCGAATTTCGAAAAATCTTTAAGTCCAGCTGTCAGTTTTCCCTCTTTTGTTTATGTTTTTTTGTTCTGTAAATTATACGTGTTTGTCACTTGAAAAAAATACCTGTCTTCGAGATGCTTACTAATTTTTGTTGACAACATTTTGAATAAATCAAAAATTTTATAATTTCTTGTTTTTACCCACATTTTGACATACTTTTTAATTTACGATGTCACAAACAACAAAATTACTACATTTTTTTAACCCTTATATGTGTGGACAGGTACCTGTGTACCTATTGCGTTTTCAAATCGAAATTTTTTATATAAGATTTTAGTCTACAATTCTACAATTTCATGAGAACTCCTAACTTTTTGTTAATATTATATTTTCATAGGTGTTTATATACAATATCAGTTGGGGGGGGCGTGACATATCAATTTGCTTTTTGCACCCTTAATAGGGTGAATAGGTACCTGGGTACCTGTATACGTTTTATATTACACATTTTTTTTTTGGGTTTAGGATTTTAAAAAATATATGAAAAGGGGAAAACCAGAGTAAAATTCTAATATTATATCATTAACCATCGATTTTTTGTACAATACAAGACAAAAAATTAGATTTCTCATACAATTTGCATGAAGGTATTCAGGTACCTATCCACCCTATAGAAGGTGTTTTTTTCCCACACACATAAGGGTTAAGTAAATAAAATTGAAGTTTAAGTGTTTTAAGTTACAAGCTTCATTTAAGTTATGTAAATTTCTAGTAAACGAGATATTTATGCCTAAGGGCTTATAAATCAGTGCAAGTTAAACTCTCCTTTTGGTATAAAATGTGTTCAAATCAGCAAATCTTTAATTCAGTAAATACTTAACCCATCTTTTAACCAATAACATTTGGCGTTTGAACTAACAATACAAACCATATATATATAAATTTGACAACATTCATTGATTTATAAGCCATAAGACTGATATGATTTATATGTATAACATAAATCTGATTTAAGCAAATTTTAGGCATTTCTTATGAAATACTGATAAGACTTATTCTCCTACCTGTTGCATGGCTAGTTATATACTGGCAAACCAACAGAAAGTAAGCGTTAGAAACATACAGGGGTAACAACGGTTTTAGATCTTGTAACTCCCTACATAAACTCATAATTGAATGTTTTTCAGGTTAGTTTATTACTATACCGTGTTCAGATATACCTTTTTTATTGAGTCAATATTCGATTTATTGAAATAATTATCTATCTGTTTACATATACACAATTTAGCTAGCTCAAGTACACGGTATTACGAATTTATTTTACAAACTCTTTCATGATCGAACTTACTCACACTTAAAAGCAAAATCAATCCATCCATACTCAATTCAATCCGAAGCGGTATTAATAGTACGGTGAGTACGGTCTTTCTTGAATCAAGTACAAAACTATTATTCAAGTACGGATTTTCAGTCGCAAAATACTTAAATTATCCATATTCAATCCTGATTTCGTCCTTAAAATAATCCGAAAATGAGATTGATTCAAGTAAAACTCAGATTAAATCAATCTCAAAATGCGTTTGATTCAATTAGTATAAAATTGATTTTATCCAGAATTAAAAAGAAAAAATTATTATGATTGATCATAATAACACCAACATCATGCCCGATATGGTCTTTACTTTAGAAATCGGATGTACATATTTAACCAAAAATATAACCTAAATGAGAAGCAAGAGTTCAAATTTTCTTTTTAACCTGTCGTGGTACACATGAGTCTGGCCAGACCTTTTTCCAATGGGTATAGAAAATCAAAAAATGCGTAAGCCGGAGGGTTAAACACAACGAAAAGTAAATTTTTTTTTACTTTATTTAAGAATTTTATACTTATTTCAAGAAATTTCGGGATTGATTTTCGAAAGTAATCCCATTGAGGATTGTTTTGAGTACGTTTTAGTGTTACTCGTACTTGAATTTTTATTAAGTACGATTCGTACTTGAAGTAATCATAAATACTTGATTTATCTCGAGTGTTTTTCTTTCTATGCAATTTCTACTTCATGTTCAAAACAATATTTTAGACATTTATTTTCGTATGTACCCAAAAAGCTGCTATGGATTGTGATAAAAAATTCTAGCTGGGTATAAATGGTGGTTAAATTTTAAGGGCCGATGTTGAATGTTAACCACATCTACACTGAAAGAATTATGCTTTATAAATCTAATGAATCAATTTCATTAAATTTTGTTCATTAATCCAATGAAAAATTTCATTACGGGAATGAAATTTTACAAATATAATGAAACAATTTCATTAACACTACGAAATTGAGTTTCGTAATTTTGTTAACATTTTTCATTAAACTAATTACAACTTAATATCTCTTTCAAAAGAAAAATTTTTGTTATACATAATTTCAATGGGTTTTTAAAGATTAAAATGAACTATTAATTAATATATTCAAATATTTTTAAGTTAATGAAAAAAAGAATCTTTTGTAACATCATATTTTCCATGATAAATATCACTAAATCAATGAAAACAAGAAAGGATTATTTAACTTCAAAATACTTATAACTAAAAATGTTCAGTTATAGAAATGTTGTAAAAACGTTTTTTAGTTCAATTTTAAGCGATAGACATGAAAATATATGAAAAAATTTAAATTTTTATGTTTCATAACATTAATGAAAAAAAATTTATAACGATAACGAAATACTTATTTTAGCTTAATGTAAGAAATATTTAGGGTCAAAAACAAACAACGCAAAAGAATTAACAAGAGCAACAAATTCTCACGTTCTTTTTTCTTTAATTTTTAATTTTATTACACAAAATTAACGCGGTAGTACAAGCCAGAAAAATAGAAAGAAGGCAGTTGAAGGTCGTTGCGGGCTAGAAAATGAAATCAGTACATTTTACTAAAAGGTAAAGTTATGAAAGTAGAACATAACGAAATATAACAACGAAATAAAATTAATAAAATTTGATGATTTGAAACGGGGGGCTAATGTAACATTCTTCATTAATCCAATGAATGGTTCCATGGGTTGAATTTTAATGTAATTTTTCATTGGATTAATGCCAAAATCCTTTGAAAAAGTGTAAACGTCAAGTTTTTTTTCTGCATTTCGTTTGGCATTTCTCAATTTCAGACTAACTCAATTTGAACCATGGATAGATACACAATCGAGCAACGCGTTAAAGTTATTAAGGCTTATTATGAAAACGGGCGTTCAAATCAAAAAGCATATCGTGCACTTCGTCATACAGTGATGAGGCACATTTTCGACGGTGCGCAAAATGACCCCAGGAAATATGGCTCCAAAAGTAAAATGAAAAACTACCCCAAAATTTCACATGAGACGCAACAACAGGCAATTTGGGCGCAATTTTTTTGTTTTTTTTATTTTTCATTTTTTCGTTAGGGTGTTTTTGCATTTTAAGTGGAATGAAAAATGACCCCAATATCAAGGAATGAAAAATGGCCTCAAATAAAATCACAATTTTTACTTTGGGGCTATTTTTCGTATACTAATAAAAAATTCAAATTTTAAGAAATGAAAAATCACCCCAAACATTTTTACACAAATTTTATTAAATTCTATGTAAAGGTTTCTAGGGATAGTATAAAAAACCCGAATTCTTATACCAAAGTAGAGAAAATGCTTGCCGGTTATGCAGAGATGCTTTAGATAGCGAAGCCGGTGTTTGCTATTAAGAGAAGCTTTACTGAGCGAAGCCAGAGTTCGTTATACCATAGAAAAGAAAATCCTTACGCCCGGCCGAAGGCCGGCTATGTAGTGAAGCTTAAGTGAGCGAAGCCAGTGTTCGTTAAACCAAAGAGAAGAAAATCCTTTCACCCGGCCGAAGGCTGGCTATATAGAGAAGCTTTAGTAAGCGGAGCCAGTATTCGTTATACCATAGAAGAGAAAATCCTTGCGCCAGGCCGCGGGCCGTCTATAACGTGAAGCTTTAGTAGGCAAAGCCAGTTTTCTTTATACCATAGAGAAAAAAATCCTTGCGCATGGCCAAAAGCCCAACCATGCTAGCAATCGTACGATTTTTAAAACCAAAACTGTATTATTATCCGGATTTTGAAATCGGGATTCTAAATTTTGTGATTTTAGTTTCGGGCATATGAACTCCACCGAAAATGTTTAATGTAACTTTCTTTGTGTTCTTTTTAGGGGTTCAAATTCATTATAAATTTTGATGTGATTTTTCATAATGAAGAAAAACCACCAGGGTAATATTTCATTTTATTTTTAGGGTTATTTTTCATTTTTTTAGGGTAATTTTTGATTAACCTTCGCTTTCATGAAGAATTTTTTTAAGTCAACACATAGTATCTACCCGGGTAGATATAATAATATTTTCTTAATTTTATATGGGGCAAAATACAAACAATGTCAAACAAGGCAAAAAGAAATATTATTAAAAAATTATATTTTAAGTAATTTATTTGCTTTTTTCTACTACGAAGAGCTGTAGTGTTGCTATCGTCCATGCATCGAGATTCAGTTGTGTCCGATATAAAACAAAAGCCAGAAATGATTTTGTTTTATAATCAAACCAAGAACAGTGTGGACGCAATGGATAAAATGGTGTCCCAATGTACCACAAAAAGGAAAACAACTCGTTGGCCTTTTGCAATGTTTTACAACATGTTGGATATCTCGGCCCTAGCAGCATATATGTATGAGGCCGTCAGCTCAAAAGTGGTGTAGGTCACACTATAATTATTTCATATTTGTTTGGCTTATGGCTTCTTTTGTATTACAAGTAACGCTTTCTGTAAGTGATTGGTAAAACAAGAGATAAACTAGTTTCTTGTTTTATTTTCGCAGTTTTTTATCAATTTGGCGTAGATAAGTCAGGGTATGAAAATTTGAGGCTTACACCACTTTTGCGCAACGTAGAAAATGTATACAGAGCTTGGGTGAAGAGCTTTGTATTTCGCAAATTAGGGTCCGAGCCCAAAGACCAATGACAGTCAAGAAGATTGCCACCAAGACAGCCGTTGAATGTGTTTTAGGTATATTTTTGAACCTTTTTGAGTGGAAAAATATTTAGTTGTTTTTATTTTTACTGCATAATCATCGAACTACGAAGATAAAGAATTTGACGCTGATGATGTCCCGGAACGAGATGCAAGTTGGCGCATCAAACAAAAATGTTGGTGCTACATGTGCTGCCATTGTTCTAAAAGGAAGAGAGCTGCACGGCAAGCATGTGTCAAATGCAAGAAACCCGTATGCGCTGAACACAGCTTCACTCAGACAAAGTGTGAAGATTATCATATGGGCCCATCTTCATCTTCTCACAATTTGCGTTGATAAATATTACATACATTCATATATACTTTTTCTCATTTTTTTGTAAATTTTAAATTTCAATAAACGAAAATCCATTTATTTACATGATGTATTGTTTTTCTAAAAGTTTCAGATGATTATATTAGGAAATGTGTCATACAAATTTTGTATACCTACCTGGGTAGATACTATTAACTTACGTAGAAAAAAAGACAAAATTACAAAAAAAGTAAGAAGTTCTGCAGTAAAATCATTTTTGTTTGCATTTTCTGCTTAAATTCGAAAATTTGATAACTGACTCGGTGGCATTTTCAGATTTGATGAAAACTCGCTCAGCTATTTGCAAATAAAAGTCGCTTTCTCTACCTGGGTAGGGATTATGAAAGCGAAGGTTAAAAAAATGGGGCCATATTGCATTATGAAAAATAGCCCCAAATTTGGGGTCAATTTTCATGAATTTTTTGGGGCCATATTTCGCAGCGCCCACATTTTCACCTCAGTGGATTCGTAAATAAGCAGAATTGTCGCATTTGGGGATAGATAATCCCAGAGTGATTGTCGAAAAACCAATGCACCCACAAAGAGTGATTGTTTGGTGCGGATTATGGGCTGGCGGCATTATCGGCCGTATTTTTTCCAAAATGAGGCCGGTCAGGCAGTTTCTGTGAATAGTGTTCGTTATCGTGAAATGATTACGAACTTTTTATGGCCCGAATTGGAAGATATGGATGTAGACCCCAGGATATATGGCCCCAAAAGGAAAATGAAAAGCGGCCCCAAAATTTTACATGAGACACAACAACACGCAATTTTGGCGCAATTTTTTTGTTTGGGGTTATTTTTTATTATTGGGGCTATTTTTCATCTACTAATAAAAAATGCAAGTTTAAAGAAATGAAAAATCACCCCAAACATTTTTACACAAATTTTATAAAATTCTATGTAAAAGTTTCTAGGGATAACATAAAAAACCCGAATTCTTATACCAAAGTAGAGAAAATACTTGCCGGTTATGCAGAGATGGTTTAGTTAGCGAAGCCGATGTTTGTTATACCATAGAGGAAAAAATCCTTGAGCCCGGCCGAAGGCCGTCTATACAGAGAAGCTTTAGTTAGCGAAGCCAGTGTTCGTTATACCATAGAGAAAAAATCCTTGCGCCCGGCCGAAGGCCGTCTATAACGTAGAGCTTTAGTAAGCAAGGCCAGTATTCGTTATACCATAGAGAAAAAAATCCTTGTGCATAGCCGAAGGATTTTTAAAACCAAAACTGTATAATTATCCGGATTTTGAAATCGGGATTTTAAATTTGGGATTTTTAGTTTTGGGCATATGAACTCCACCGAAAATGTTTAATGTAATTTTCTTCGCGTTCTTTTTTGGGGTTAAAATTCATTATAAATTTTGAGGTGATTTTTCATATTTCATTTTATTTTTAGGGTTATTTTTCATTTTTTTGGGGTAATTTTTCATTAAAAAAATGGGGCCATATTGCATTATGAAAAATAGCCCCAAATTTGGGGTCAATTTTCATATATTTCCTGGGGCCATATTTCGCAGCGCCGTAGACGATATGCGGTTTCAACAGGACGGTGCCACTTGCCACACTGCTAACGAAACAATGACTCTTTTGCGCGACAAATTCAATGGCCGTGTTATTTCACGTGGTGGCGATCTCTTTCTTTGGGGCTATTTGAAGGAAAAGGTGTACGTCAATAAGCCAGCAACAATTCAAGAGCTAAAAGATGAGATAATTTCGCACATTAACGGCATAGAACCTCGATTATGCCTCAGCGTCATCGAAAATTTGGACCATCGGATGGGTGTGTGCATCCGAGGTTGCGTCGGCCATTTGGCCGATATTTTGTTCCATACATAATTGAACCATACCAATATTATCATAATAAAAAGAAATGACAATCATTTCCTTAGTAATTTGTGTTTTATTCAAAATCAACATCGGCCCTTTTTAACCACCCTTTTTGTCAATGTTATTTTTAATAAAACAAAAAAACAACTTGCGTTTAAAGCGGTGAAAATTACTAAATTATCAAAAGTAAGGAGCTCTCAGGAAGTTCCAAGTAAGAAGGTTATTAACTTATACAAAAAAATATAAAAAAATCAACACATAAGGATTAAGTTAAATGATCAACATTATGGATATCGGAAATTTGGCCATAAAATAATTAAATTACCTTTTCCATTTTTTATTAAATTCACCAAGTATTTCATATTTTCACACCCCCTTCTTGACAATATTCATAGTTTACATGTTTTTATCAAATAACAACTAAAGCATAATCTTTCTATTACTGTTGTGCTGCAAAATAATTTTTCTTTCAAATACTAATTGAAAACTAGAAACAATGATACAGTTATCTCGGTAATAAAAATAATTTTCCTGTAAAAAAAAAAAAACAGAAAATAAAAAATAATGTATAGTTTCTCTTCTATTCTCTGTAAACGTTAATATCTTTTTTACTATTCCTATCACATTATCAGCATTCAACCCTTTTCTCGTTTCATTTTTCAAAGCATTAGGAAAGAATTATAAAATGTTTGTAACTACAAATTCCAAATTTAATTACAACAATTTAAGACAATTGTTGTCTGTTTGTAACATGCTGGTGTTACAATATTCTACAAAAGCTAACAACTAACCAAACAGCCCATTATGGACACCCTTGTCCTCTAAAAATAGTTTTCTTGTTCATGTTTTCACAAGTATTTGTGAAAATGCTTAAGAGTTTTTAAACAAATATATTGTCCTTCCTTAGAATTGTATATCCTTTTCTGGTGATTATCAAATTTGTAGATGTTTTTTTTATAATTTTCTATCTCCTTCAAGGATTTTATCTTGTGTTAAAAAAGTGTTTTTTTTTTCTTCCGTATACCCATCATTGGTTGTTAGTTTTATTATTTATTTTTTTTTTTGTATGCCTTAGTTATGTATTAAACCTCACTCTGGGCCACACTCAATCTCAATAATGAAAAAATGCTTAATAGTTTTACTTCGTGATTACCAAGTTTTGACCAGTGTTAATAATCTTTTAGAAGAGTATTTTAGTGGTGTTGTTTTTATATTTTTACACAGTTCTTCATTCTGTCGAAATATTTTTATAATTTAAAACAAATAAAAGCAAAAGTAGATTGCACACAGAGAGAAAAAACACTTATATTAGGATAGAAACTAAAACTTAACAAGTACGAAAGTTTAGCAGGACCTACACCATGGTACTTGCAGAAGCATGTTGGATTTGGAAGCCCTTTACAATTATGGACACGGCCTGGGTTACAGTTAGAAATTATAAAAAGGGGCACACAAAAGTTGTTTATGTAAATTAAAGTCACAATGACTTTATGTAAGAAAAAATGTAAAAAAAGATAAACTCACTGTTGCTTATAATTCTTATTCGCCTAACAGTTTTATTTGTTTAATATCTTTAGTTTTTCTAAAATCTTTGGATGAAGTTTCCTGATGATCTGGCCTAAGCAACCAATGAAAAGCGCATAGAAATAGCTTATCCCATCAACAATTAATTTCAGTGTTTTGCTAATTTTGTGTTAAAAACATTACAAAACAAACACAAAGCGAACCAAGAAACAAGACAGAAAAACATGAAGCGTCGTTTGCATTTTCCGACTGCTTAAATTTGTCGAAAAATATCTAAAACGATATTGCCAAACAAGTCATAATTTGTTGATTGCGTCTAATATTATGACGAAGATGCCAGGCTCAATGGCTGTTCTTCGTTTGACGAATTTTTTATAAATTAGAAAATATCGCCAAAAAATTTGAAAATTCGCAAAATTAGATGAGTTTAAGAAGTCTAACAAAAATTCGCAGCCCAACAAATAGGGGTCAAATTGCGAAGTCAAAGTCGTAATAGACCCGGCAAAACAAAATTAATGATATAAGTTTTTCTGTAGTAATGTTGTTGATATAAGTAAAAGTTTAAATACATAACACAAGTCAAAAAATCAAAAAAAGTTAAATGGTGCCGAGAAATTGTTAGTGGTTCTGTAACATGCCGACACTGGTAATACTTAAAATGTGAAAAAATTTATTTTCCTGCGTGTAGTTTTGGATATAATGTCAATTTTAAATAGAAGCTGTCGAACGTACTTTTTTCGGTCCGTCTTGAAACCCTTTCGGTAATTTTATTTAATAAAGTAATTTTAATGACATGTCGTCGTCGCGAAGAAGTTATCTCAATGGTCCAAGCGTGTTTTGTTACATTTGTGGTGACTACACCGTCAAAAAGTTTAGAAAACCTTTAACGGATTTTACAAAACGTGTTTATTTTTCTTATTTATATTTGGAAATTGAGGATAAAAATAAGCCGTGGATTCCTCAAATGGTTTGTAAAATGTGCTGTGAGCATTTAAGACAGTGTATGAAAGGTCAGTGGTCGTATAAAATGATTTCGAACAGTCTGCTTGGACTTCTTTTGTTAAAGTTATTAAAAACTTTCTTGGAAATTACAAGTCAAGCAACTACCGCAAAAATGTTAACGACATGCTAGATAACTTTAGAAACTTGGGGATGCACTATCTCTATCAAATTGCACTACCTTCATATTCATCTCGACCAATTCCCAGATAATCTTGGATCTTGTAGCCATGAGCAAGGGGAGCGCTTTCATCAGGATCTGAAAACTATGGAAGAGAGGTACCAAGGCCAATGGGATCGGCATATCATGGCTGACTACTGTTGGGGAATGCAACGAGACCCTCCCACAGCACATTATTCACGAAAGTCACTAAAAAAAAGTTTATGCACAAAAGCGAAATACAAGAAAACTACGCGTAAGAATTCCAACTTTTTGTTATTTTTGTAATCAGTATGAAGTCTTAGTTTAATAAATATATACAGTTCCTTGGCACCAAAACTTGTTGGCTTGTGTAATACATTTTTAATTAGAATTGAATTTATTGATTAATAGTTTAAAACTCCTTTTATGAAGAATACCTCGTACATTTTCCGAAATTTTTGTTAGCCGACGCATACAAAGAATTATAAAAGTAGGTAATTCTTCTTTTAGTTCGCATATTAAGGGCAAGATCATTTAATAAGGCACAAATATTGCCCAACAAAATGCAAAACAACAGGTCGTTAACCTGTGGTAGAATCTTGAAAAATATTTTAGTACATAAAATTAAAAACGTGCAAAAAACTTACGTTGTTATCAAACTTTCCTGCAATACTAAATGATATGCTTTATTTTTTTTAAATACTTACAATAATATATACGTGTATATTTTTAAACAAAAATTTCATTAATTTTTTATTTCTTTTTTTTTAATATTTCTTACTTTTTTGCATTCACTGGAACTGATAGCGTAAAAAATTTTTCACGGGAGATTCAGGATTGCCTTTTTCCCTTCGTGGGGAATAACGATTTCATGGGAACAAAAATTCCACTTGTTATTCACGATTGGAATGAAAATTAACAAAGAAACTAACGAACAAAATATTTCGTGCACCTTAAAACGTTTATATACAGCCGTGTCACAGATTACGTCCGGAATGCTGCCAATTCTGTATTTGCCATTCCGTTCGAAATAATTTTTTGTGTTTAGATTCCAAATCAAATTTACTTACCCTATGTCTGCACGAAAGTGTCGGTTCACACACGTCAAGTTTTGAGTTTTTAGGAGAGAGGGGAGAGGAAGAGTGCCGATTCTCTTTTCCGTAAAAGTTCAAGACTTGACAAGTCAAACTTGACGTGTGTGAACCGGCACAAAGATAAATATCTCTAAGCAACAGAGCAATATTTCTTATTGCTCAGCTTATGTCAAAGGCATAGGAAAATGTATGTATGTTAACTCATAATTTGAAAGAAATCATGGAAGAAGGTGCACTGTAAAAACTGTGCAATATAAATTCTTCATCAAAAAAAAAAACGTTTCATACAATTTGACCCGCCCTAATATGTATTTATATAATGTTTTATTTATTTTATCATATTATAAATGACAGGTTTTTATATATTTAATGACATTTTGTGATCAAATTAATATAAAAACTTTATCATATTGATGACAACATGTCATTAGGTATCAAGATTGGTTATTGCATTGATGACATTTTGTTATTAAACGTATGTTATTTTGTCATTGTATTGATGACATGTTGTCAATAAATAGATGCCAATTAATCATTCCCCTGATGTTAGTGCGTCATTGAATGGTAGACTTTTTCTCGTAAAATTTATGCCGATTAAACATTTCTTTAATGCCAATGTATCATTGCATTGATGACAGTTTTTTATTAATTTGAGTGCAATAAGTCATTTCTCCGATGTAACTTAGTCATCGCACTGACGACATTTTTTTATGAAACTGACTCCCATTCATCATTTCTGTGATGTAGATGTGTCATCCCATTGATGACATAATTTAAATTTATTAACCTGATGACAATTTGGCAAAGTGATTATAAGGCTGACATCACAATGATGAGAAGTGTCAAGAGGTCAAAAACCAAGACACTTGTCATAAAACTGATGTTAAAATACATCAGTGTTATGACGCCTTTTCTATCAGTGACCAGATCATTTTTTTGCAATGTGTGGGGAGGGGGGCTACCAATAAAAGTTTTTTATTCCACAAAGTTTCACTTATGTCCAGAGTCGTAAAAAAATAGTTCTAACTCCGACTCCAACCGAATTTTTTAGGTCCGACTTCGACTCCGACTGGTGCTTTTTAAAACCTTTTCTTTAGCTTCACTTCGGAAAATAAAATCTTGTAACGTTAATATAACCGCCTTATGCTCATTGCAAATGGATGAAACTTTGCAGGCATACATATTCCCGATGACAATACACGAATACATGGGCGTTGCCGGGATAAAATCTAAGGGGGTGGGGGCAAAATTTTTTTTAAATGTTCTTTTTTAAGAAAAGTGTTTCTTAAAAATATTTTTTTAAATGTTCTTATTTGACTTTAGCTTTGAGCTTTAATATAGTTATTTATATATCTGTGGTTATAAGTAGCTTTGGCGCCGAATTTGGGCGCATAGTGCCGTAGTAAATGATTCCCATATCTGCTGATTATTTGCTGTAGCCTTAACTTGAGACCAATTATTCACTCTTTCAATATCATCCATTAAACTGAGCCTGTAACTGTCGTCACAAGCAATAACCGCCTTAGTCGAAATAGTTTTTGAGAAAAGGCACTTTATATTAATGCTTGCGTTTATATAAAAATAAATTGCGTTAAAAAAAAGTAATTCAGAAGCAATGCTTAGATAAGAAATATTATAACGAAAGTTGTATTTATTCCAGAAATATTTAATAAAAACAAATAAAAACACAATTGTTTCTTAAATTGTCTTATGCGGCTACCGCTTGAGACCACAGATATGTAAAGTGGATATATTTTGGATTCGCAGTCGCGACATTTTGTGGGTTCAATGACTCCGACTCTGGTACAAAAACCTCAACTCTGACTATACAACAACGATTCCGAATCCACAGACCTGGAGCCAAATTACGGCATTCGATATCGATCGAAATTACAATACAACTTAAATGGGAATTGCGATCGATATCGAATGCTGTAATTTGGCCCCTGGTTATGTCTAGCCATTATTGATACCAAATTTCTTTTAGATATATAGCCCGGAACGGCAGATGTTACTTTGGCCACATTAAACTGCAACAAGTCACACTGCTTCATGGGCATGACAATAAAATTATTTACAAAACTTTTTATTGAGTTTTTGTTTTAATTTCGGTGTTTTGTAAAGCTCCATAAGTAAACTTTTTCTTATGGGTAAAAAAATTACTTATTGCCCAACAATAAAATTTAAGTTTTATATAAAAAGTTTTTCTGAAAAATTGCGTATTTTCAAATTAAACCTCCATACCTTCTGAATTGGGGCTTAAACATATTTTTAACTTATTAAAACTAATGGCCGATTTATGTTTAATTTATGTTTAAAATTCGTTTTTAATGGCAAATAAAAAAAATTATATAAAAAACTATATTTAAATATGAATTGTTGATAAAATAGAAGTCTCAAAAATTAAAGAAAAAACATTTTAAACATAAACGATGCAGTTATTTCACAAAAAAATCCTGTAAAATTCTCATGTTCAACAGTTTATATTTAAAGCATAAATTTAATACCAAAATAAAGTAAGAAAAAAGAAATGTATTCGAAGCTTTTTCAGCGTAGATGGAAAGCACTGCACTCAATAATTATAACAACACTTTTAAAAATAATATTAATATTGTTACGTTTTTCCTTTAATAAACGCGTTCGGTTTACTCCCTTTATAATAAACCGTTGAGTTCTTTTAATTGCAAATCCGAATAAAAACACACACTTATTCAACTTAACAAACTTTATTGAAATTAATTATTTTGTTCACAATTGTTAGTTACGAACAGAACCGTTTTTCAAAACAGACTCAACAAATTTTACATGAGTCACCCCTTTTTATATTTCATAATTATTTCTAGATTTTTCCTGAACCTTCCCGTAAAAACTATTTATTATGTTCTATAACCATTTCTAGAAATTACTGGGAAATTTATATAGGAATTATGTTTAAAATAACAGTTGTGTTGAAAATTATACACGACAATTTTAAGTAACATAAAACTATAACTTACAAGATAACTTATAACTATAACTATAAATAATTCTTATATAATTTAACTTTCGTAACAATATATAAGACCATTCTTCGAAAGAAATAGGCATCGATTGAAAACTTAAAAGGTATTTTCGTTTATTTTACAGTGGCCGCTTATTTTTTCCCCTTATTATCAAAACATGATTTTTAATATTGTTCTATATTTTAATTTTAAAGGTTAGTTGCAACTAACTTTTAGAGTTTGTCCAAAATGCAGACAAGAACCATAAGAGTGTTTAAGTTATCAAAGCAAAAAAAAAAAAAAAAAACAGTGCGATAGGAGTAGTGAAATAAAAATTCTTTATTGCTGCGATATGTTGCTTAAATCAATGTTTGGTTTTTGGCTGGCATTAGGAAAATGATAATGTGAATCAATATAAAAGCTTGTTAATGGCAACTTTCTTTGAAAGAGTTGTGTTACCAACAACATCGAGATTTTACTGAATGTCAAATTCCAGCTCAGTTCTGATTCAATCCAATTTAAGTTTCAGTTCTAGTTGAGTTGCAGTTAAGCTCTTCTTCAGTTATAAATCAGTGATAGATTAGTTCTAGTTCAGTTCTAGTTTGGATCTAGTTCAGTTATAAATCTGTTCTGGTGCTAGTTTTTCTAGCTTACTTTGAAAGTTCAACTATACAATTATTATTTAGAGGGCCTTTAAAAAACATCATTTCCATTTTTGTTGCATTTTATTTTTTCGTACAACTTTCAAGAAAACATAAAATTGTATACCCATTTTTAAAACAAACTTTACATTGTAAAGATAATCCAAACATGAATTGTATTTTTGGATATAAAGACGTCACACAAACTATTAAAAAACACAAAGTTTTAAATAAACCACATCCCACTTTTACTTTGCTACATATTTAAAAAAAAAAAAAAATATTCATGTGTATTCGATTGAAATAATCCTGTTTAGAGAAAACATTTCCGGTACTTATTGTATGTAGGGATGAAAATTTAATGTCAATTGCAAGTGAATTTTAATACTTAGAAGCTGTGTGTGTATGTTTGGTAGGTATGCACGGTCTAAAATAAGATCTCGATAACTGTATTCGAACATGTACAAGAGTCAGTATGTATTACAACTGCACTTAATGCGTGTGCATTTATAAATACATGTAAAATGTGGAAATAAAATAGTGTATACCACAAGAAAACTATTTCAAAAACCCCCAACATAAAAAAGTTTGAGAATAAATCTCGCATTTGGATGAAAAGTTGCAACCGAATAAGAGCTTTGTGAATATTTTCTTTAAGTTTTATTTTACGAACTTACTTAGTCGCATAAAGGACTATATATGCTTTAATACAGAAATATATACAAGAAACCTCCAGAAATTAAACTAAACAAATTTGGTAAAATAGTTAAAACCAAAACTTAAAATTTGACAAGACAAAAAATTTATAAAATAAACAAAAAATTTTCTCAGCTTCAAATGCAAAAATAGATTTTTATTTTAAATGGAGGAAGTGAAGTGACTTTGTTAAAGCGACCAACAATTTTTTTTTTTTTTTTTTAGAAATAAACTACTTAAACTTTAAACCCTTGGACAACGAAATGACTTAAACTTGTTTTTTCCTATAAAAACCATAAAAATAACTAAATCCGTAATAACTCCGTCAAAATAAGTTTAAATGGAAGAGTCAGCTCAATCTATGATGAATAATATTTTTATCTGAGGATTGATTTTTCATAAGAAAAACCTTAAAAATTTTTAAAAGCTCCTAACTATGTAAATAACTTTCTAATCAATAAAATAAACGAATTCAGTGATTTCTCGCAATTTTACTAATCGGCATCGGATCGATAAATTCGAGTCGCTTGTCGCACGCTCGTCTTCACCGGCGATGGCCTCTTATGTACTCACGGTACAGGCTTGATTTGAATGAATATTTTCTTCAACATTTTTCATTTTTCGAATTTATTCTATGAGCTAAATTTCAGTTATGTATTTTATAAAGCTTTTTTGTAATAGTTCTATTCCTACAATTTTTCAGAAATGACTTTATGCACTACCAGACTTTTATATTGTATTTTCTTTTTACATTTTACCTTAGCCTTCCGTTGGAAAGCAATGAGGTATATTGAATGTACAGAAAAATTTACAATTATTAGACACCAGCAGAATGTAATGCATTTTCTGGCCCGCTACGGCCGTCGTCAGCATTCTTTGTGTCTCACTGGATAGTGTTACTTTATAAATTGAATGTATTTAACTCAACTATTTTAACAAATAGAAACTGGGAATTATTTCCTTCCGAAGGTAACTTTATATTATATTCAACATTTTTCATTTTTCGAATTTATTCTATGAGCTAAATTTCAGTTATGTATTTTATAAAGCTTTTTTGTAATAGTTCGATTCCTACAATTTTTCAGAAATGACTTTATACACTACCAGACTATTATATTGTATTTTCTTTTTACATTTTACCTTAGGCTTCCGTTGGAAAGCAATGAGGTATATTGAATGTACAGAAAAATTTACAATTATTAGACACCAGCAGAATGTAATGCATTTTCTGGCCCGCTACGGCCATCGTCAGCATTCTTTGTGTCTCACTGGATAGTGTTGCTTTATAAATTGAATGTATTTAACTCAACTATTTTAACAAATAGAAACTGGGAATTATTTCCTTCCGAAGGTAACTTTATATTATATTCAACATTTTTCATTTTTCGAATTTATTCTATGAGCTAAATTTCAGTTATGTATTTTATAAAGCTTTTTTGTAATAGTTCTATTCCTACAATTTTTCAGAAATGACTTTATACACTACCGAATATTATATTGTATTTTCTTTTTACATTTTACCTTAGCCTTCCGTTGGAAAGCAATGAGGTATATTGAATGTACAGAAAAATTTACAATTATTAGACACCAGCAGAATGTAATGCATTTTCTGGCCCGCTACGGCCGTCGTCAGCATTCTTTGTGTCTCACTGGATAGTGTTACTTTATAAATTGAATGTATTTAACTCAACTATTTTAACAAATAGAAACTGGGAATTATTTCCTTCCGAAGGTAACTTTATATTATATTCAACATTTTTCATTTTTCGAATTTATTCTATGAGCTAAATTTCAGTTATGTATTTTATAAAGCTTTTTTGTAATAGTTCTATTCCTACAATTTTTCAGAAATGACTTTATACACTACCAGACTATTATATTGTATTTTCTTTTTACATTTTACCTTAGCCTTCCGTTGGAAAGCAATGAGGTATATTGAATGTACAGAAAAATTTACAATTATTAGACACCAGCAGAATGTAATGCATTTTCTGGCCCGCTACGGCCGTCGTCAGCATTCTTTGTGTCTCACTGGATAGTGTTACTTTATAAATTGAATGTATTTAACTCAACTATTTTAACAAATAGAAACTGGGAATTATTTCCTTCCGAAGGTAACTTTATATTATATTCAACATTTTTCATTTTTCGAATTTATTCTATGAGCTAAATTTCAGTTATGTATTTTATAAAGCTTTTTTGTAATAGTTCTATTCCTACAATTTTTCAGAAATGACTTTATACACTACCAGACTATTATATTGTATTTTCTTTTTACATTTTACCTTAGCCTTCCGTTGGAAAGCAATGAGGTATATTGAATGTACAGAAAAATTTACAATTATTTGACACCAGCAGAATGTAATGCATTTTCTGGCCCGCTACGGCCGTCGTCAGCATTCTTTGTGTCTCACTGGATAGTGTTACTTTATAAATTGAATGTATTTAACTCAACTATTTTAA